>CM061531.1:197379532-197696141 GCA_030545055.2 Neoaliturus tenellus | reverse complement strand
AACACATTTCTTACCACAAACTGATCCTTTTTTAAGACCCTTACAGAGCACTTCAGGACATTTACGCGGATTTTTAAATGCCCTGCGTCGCTCTTTCATTAATAATTGATAACGCTCTGAAGGAGCAATTTTGAAAAGCTTCTTTTTTCGCTCTAAAACAGGAATGATAGGACGAGGAGGGGTAGATTCAGAAATAGGGGTGATTAGTAGTGGCAAGGAAATATAAGGACGAATAAAATTGAGAAGTGAAGGTGTATCAGGACGAAGAGGCTCAACAGTTCTTGCCACATCCGTCACTTTCTTCTGCGGTGGTGGTGCCATTACTGCAGATCCATCTTCTGACGGCTGCTCCTCATGGATTGGTGACGGAGGTGGGGAGAAGATGCTCCCAAGAACTGTCATCGCTTGCAGAAGAATGTTGGCCGGAGCTGGACTTCTGGATGTGGAAGGTGGTGTCTCCATCTGCTGCAGCATGTGCTCCGGCACATTCTTCAAACGGAGTCTCTTCGCTGGTGCGACAGGTGGTGAAGTGGTAGTGGTGCTGGTAGTGTTGGCAGTGGTACTGGAAGTAGACGACATGGCTCTGATGCGGCAGCGTTGGCGGCTGGAATCAGAATAAACAGACCCGTTAGTCGGCCTCGCTTAAATAATCACACAGCACACGCAACAAGTGAAAGTGACCTCGGGGGGGGGGGGGGGTTCCGGTTCCGGTTGAGGAGGGGGGGGGGGGTTATGCATGAGTGAATTGAGGTCAAGGTCACCAAAAAATAATAATGATCCAAGGTGATGGAGGCGGCCAGGACCGTCTCCACCACCCTGTGTTCCTCAAACACTCCCAATCCCAACCCAAAAAGTTACGTCTTGCTAGGGATCCCGATTTTTGGCCCGCACGCACGTGGCGATCCAGTTTGGTAGTCTGTGATACGGGCGGCCAGCCTCGGGCCTGGGCACTGGACTTGACCATTCCAATTTTACAATAGGGACTCTGGAACAGGTAATGCAAGACGCAACTCTAACCTCCCACCCTTAATCTAAACCCACCCAATCATATTTTTGCCTGACCAAAATCAAAAACAAAAATCAAAAACAATAAAAATATGCGCTGCCTAAGGCACAACGCGCATGTCCCACCCATATTTAATGAAGTTCAATCGAACTTCTTTAATTTACATTTACATTTTAATTTAATCTACCCATCCTAACAGCTAGCTGTGGAATATAAAAAATTATTAGTACACAGATGAACACAGACATGGACAGACACACACACACACACACACACACACACACACACACACACACACACAATAACCCAATACTTAAAATTAAAAAACACATTTCTTAAACATAAATAATACCATAACACACCTTAATGCTAACATCGCAATGCGCAAGTTAAACCTTACAACTAACACATCTTAAGACTAAAACCAAATAACGCTTTGCATAAAAACCATAGACACACACACACAGACACAACAAATATTAAATAGTAATAGCCTAACAACAAGAGTAACTCAAATATATATCGGCCGCTTATACATTTGAGCTGCCCTCTGAGTTGGGTCGGACTGCCGCGTCCGGAGTTCCGAGCCCAACTGCTGCGGCAATAGTCGTCGGGGTGGTTCTCGGTTCGCAGAATGGTGGGGGCAGCGGTAGGGGTTTAAGGGGGGTATGGAACCTTCCAGCAACGTCAATGGAAAATTCCAAACGGATGTGCTTTGTTACATGTGGGTCGGGCAAAACGCAGGTGGAGCCTTGTATCTCTCAATTTGCATTAGATAACATCAAATTACATCCGCTGACAAGTAGGAGCCATGTACCTCTCGATTTGCATTTGATAGCATCAAATTACATCCGCAGCTTTCCCCATCGCGTAACAGCATAATTATCGTCGATTGTTATCCACCCTCTTCCGACGCTTAATTATAGTTGCAACGGAAGTAAACCTCCGGTACACGCAACTTGTTTTTAACATACAATAGACTATTGTTTGCAAATGCACACATAATCCTTGGCCTGGTCGGTACTTCTTACACGCTACACCTAAGACGTTGTGACGTCAGAGCGGGGGGGGGGGGGTCATGCATGAGTAACCATCCGCGTGCATATAAACGAAGGAAAGCTCGCGCGCCGCCCATATAGAGGGCTGGCACCCCAGCGGTAAACAACAAATCCGTGAGTTTATAGCACATAGTACTATAACATATGATTTATTTTTAACACTTAACATTTTAATTTTTTTTACACTATTTCTTAACACTACAACAATCATTTTATAAATCACACTTTTATTTTCGCGTCTATTTTCCATTTTTGTTTTAACTAAATATGCTAATTAACATCGCGTGCAGGCAACTCACACTGATTAATTGCAGGTTCTATTCTTACACACCTGTTTCCTCCTTACTATGCAAATTACTCTCTTACTTTAGCGACACTTAAACTCTAACCGCTACTTCTCGGTCATATTAATATAGTTAGTGCTACGCTATAGGATTTACCTGTGCAATGGTGCACGCGATGTTTCCTGCACATCTGCAGGTAATACACCTTACACCCGTCTACTATTATACTTATTGCTACATTACACGAGACATTTCTTGCACGCCTGCAGATAATACACTTGCTAACCGTCTACTATTATAATTATTGCTACAGTACAAGAGACATTTCTTGCTCACCTGCAGGTTATACACTTTACAACCGGCTACTATTATAGTTATCACTACACCATAAGATTAAGCCGTACACATGGCTAATGCAATCCTACTTCATCGTGCACGGAGCATTTCTTGCACACCTGCACCTTATACACTTTACTACCGTCTAATATTACAATTATTGCTATGATACGGTAGTTACCTGTTCAATCACAGTTGCGGCCCCACTTGCTTATCCACAGGCCGATACTCGCAATCCTACAACTGAATAATTAATTAATTTACTTCCGCTATTACCGATACTTTTCTTAAACTATCCGTCTCTTCCTCCGACTCTTGTGACCGTAGCCGCGGCCGACTGACAAATAACCGAGCTCCCGCAAACCTCGCTCTTTTATGCGGTTTTCTCGGGGAGGGGGTTGGAGAGGGTTGGAGGCGCGTCGCACGTGACTCATCGATCGCATAAAAAGGGGGGTTGCCGCCGCGCGCGTGCCATTTCGGTGGCGGCATCGGTCGGGTGAGGTACTATCCGTAGGTCTCTGACGCTTTTATAACTAACGCTTATTACTTTAAAATGTGTTTCCGCTTTATATGCTAATTAGTTTCTATATATTCAGACACAATCGCGGCCGCTGACCATTTGCCGGCTTACTCTCAAGCGGTTCACATGTAAAATCATGGCTTCCCACACTTTACAGCTGAAACTTTTGCGCACAAAACATATTTTACAACAGCATTCTACACCTGCAGTTTCAAAACCGCGTAGTACGGTGGCTAGACTTAAAAAACGGTTCAGGTTTCACCCGTTGTATTTTGCACCGCCTCAACTTGACAACGCTTGCACTATTGATACTATTCTACAGACAGTCTTGACTGAAATGGTGAAGTACCAACATTTCCCTCTTGTCACGCCTATTGACGGCCCCGTCCAATTCTTCTTCTTCGCCGTTTTACCGGGTCTATATTATCGGACATCCTCCGACTCGTGTCTCATTGCGCTCTATCGCCTCACACGGTAAACACCTAAGGCCTCTCGTCTCTCTCTCTCACACTCTCTTGCAAGCATGGACACACAACAGGGTTCACCGGTGCAGTCCCCTGACGTGACTTCCACTACGGATACTACTGCACGTCCGACAGACGGTTCCTCCACGCCTACAACGAACGCCGGCTCCCGCCCGGTACAGAGCGATGCGGTGACCACTACTACTGCAAACGACGTGGAGGCTATTCTACGATCACTGATGGGGTTCGATTAAAATAAATAAACGAAAAAATAAAAAAAAAACAACCCCTCCCTCGGCCCGCCCGCTCCCGCTCCGATCCGACCCGTCCCGAGTCCCCGCCCCGACTGAGCCCCTGCGGCTCCCACTTTTTTAAAACTCCCTCCGGATGGCCTTGACCCACTTACAAAACACACCCATCACTGTCAACCACAACTGCCGGTTCGAACCGCTTGGCCTTGACCTGCGCCAGAACCGGCAAAACCCCACTACTTTTAATGTTGGTGATAAAGTGCGAATAAGCAAATACAAAGGTGTATTTAGTAAAAGATATCTTCCAAACTGGACAAATGAGGTATTTACCGTATTTAAGGTGCAACCTACAATACCAGAAACTTACATTTTAAAAGATAATAAAGGACAATTGCTGGAAGGAGGGTTTTATGGACATGAAATGTTAAAATCAAGAGTAGGTGATGTATATTTAGTTGAAAAGGTGTTGCAACGGAAAAAAGATAAGGTTAAAGTACGATGGTTAGGATTTAATAAGACGGAAGATTCATGGATACCTAAAAAGGATCTAATATAACGGTAGAGCATCATTTTGGGTTGAACCATTACAAAGGATGGAGATAATACCGCAAAAAGACAATTTTACTATTAATAATATAGATGAACTCACAGTGGATGGTTCTCAATTCAATACTGGGAAACACGGTGTTTTGTTACCAAACACGGTGCGTTGTTTGGTTACCGGTCCTTCCAATTGTGGAAAAACAAATGTAGTATTCAATTTGATTACAAACCCTAAAGGCTTACGTTTTAATAATTTATATGTATTTTCAAAGTCACTACAACAACCAAAATATCAGTTATTGGAACAAATACTCAATAATGTGCCTGAAGTTAAATATTTTAGATTTAACGCAAGCGAAAGTGTCATGCAACCGCAAGAGGCTAAACCATTCTCAGTATGCATATTTGACGATGTATCTTGTGAAAATCAAAATACAATAAGGAATTACTTCGCCATGGGTCGACATAACAACATAGATAGCATTTATATTGGTCAAACTTACAGCAAAATACCGAAACAGCTCATTAGAGACAATGCAAACATGTTAATTGTATTTAAACAGGATGAAACCAACCTAAAACACATATATTATGACCATGTAAGTGCGGATATGCCATTTGAACGATTTAAAGAGTTGTGTGGAAAGGCTTGGGCTGAAAAGTATGGGTTTTTAACAATTATAAAGGAACAACCGCTAAACAATGGTCGATACAGGATAGGATTTGATAAATTTATACTAATACACTGATCATGATGTAAAACATTCATTGTTGTACAACACGTCTTGCTACAAACATGGTTAACCAAGAAAAGTTAATAAAGGAAATAAAATCACTTAGTGATTCTATTCGGGATAAAAACAGAGCATTAAAATTAGGTATTAGCGAAAGGGAGAAATTTCTTGAATCTACTTTTAAACCTATTACTGAACCCTTGAAACAATTAAACAAAAAATTTGCTAAACCCGTTTTGGAAGGAGATGCAATTGCACCTATTACAAAGTTTGAAAGAGAAAATGTAAAATCAGAAGATTTTAGTGATGAAGACCTGGAATCCTCTACATATAGTGGTTTTACCGGTGAAGAACCTGAAAGAGAGCTAGAATCACCAGACTATAGTGGTATAAGAGAATTATATGAAGTAAAAGCTAAAAGAGGACATGAAGATGTATCAACCGCTAGTGAAGAGGAAAAAGAAGAAGAAGCAAGGGAAGGTCCGTCAAACATAAGCTTGTTGGGTGAAAACATTCATAACAAAGGACCTTTAGGAAGGAAATACATGATAAAAATGTTAGCTGGAATAAAGCCTAATAAAAACTACCATAGTTATGGAGTAAGATTAACAGAAGAAGGTTTAATGGTTGGTAATAGCCCGGTAAACATTGATGAAGATGATAATATTATTGTTGGTAATCAAAGATATAAGGGCACAAGAGGATTATTTGAATTATTATTTGAAAAAAAGCCTTTAGAATTGTTAGTTAAAGAAGAAGATATGGAAGCATATAAACAGATTTTGGAACACACCAATGCATACAGGAGGAAGTATTTAGCTGACCAACCAGTTTTTAGATCTAGGTCTTTAAAATATAGAGTATTTGTATCCAAGTTAATACCAACAACGAGAAGACAACCAATGCCGATAATGCCAAGAAAACCTGTAAAACGAAGGTTTGTGTCATCCACTTTGGATATAAGTGCTCCAGAACCAAGAAAAAGAAACAAATCTGTTACAGGTACGGGTTTAATGAAGAAACTATATAACACAAATGTGATTTATTACAATAATATCAATAAATTGGTGGATAGAATGAAACTAATACATGAAGCTAAAGAAGCGGGTCATACTGGATTGGAAAACGAATGGGTGGCTTTAGTGGATGAACTCCGAAACCGTGGGTTAATCTCATAAAAATGCGTTACTCCCTAGATTACTATTCAGTTGCACCATGAGTGTCGACAAGTTCGGACGTTACTCCTCGGATGGGTTATATTACGCAAATAATTTAAAAAGAGGTGCTGGTTTACCACAAACACCTGATGGGGATTATGATATAACTAATAAAAGGTTAAAAAACATAAAAGATCCCACAGATGAAAACGATGCAATAAATTTAAAAGTATTAAAAGAAAATATATCACCAACAATAAGACTACAGAAAAACACATATGACGCAGGTAATCATAGAATTGTCAATGTTGGTAAGCCAAATCAAAACGCTGATGCAATAAACAAATGTTATTTATCATCAGAATTAAAAAATACGTTAAAATTCAATGGAAAAACGTATACTGCTGAAAATAAACGCATATCCAACGTAGATGATCCTAAAGATGCAAAAGACAGCGTAAATAGACGCTATTTACATTCATTAATACCTGAAAAGACAAAAGATGGTTTTTCTTTTTATAAATTTGTTATTAACGATATAGGTTATCCGAAAAATGAAAATGATGCTGTAAATTTAAGATATATAAAAGATCATTGTATTACACGTGATGTAGGAGTTATTGATTGTCTAGGTAATTGTTTAGCGAATGTTAAAGATGGTTCGGCACCATCAGATGGTGCAACAGTGGGTCAAATGATGGAAACCTTAAAACAAGAAACAACCTCTTTTGTAAAACAAGATCAAGTAGTATCAAAGCAAGGGGATGAATTTGTTCAAGGTAATGAAAAATTTAATTTATTAACATACAAAAATAATGCTTGGGATTGCATGGGTAAAGGGTTATCAAATATGAAATTGGGTTATACTGCTCGAGATGCAGCTGCTTTATCACAAACCGTACATCTAGATCCAGATCATTCTTTTAGATTTTTTACATGTAAAAATAAAGTAATAAAAAACTTGCATAATGGAAGAGATCCAAATGATGCTGCAACTGTAGGACAAACATTACAATATGACAGTGCAAATAAAGAGTTTATTTATAATAAGCAAAGATTTAAATTAATGGATGTAAATGATTATCAAAATATATTAATTGCAGATCCAAATTCATTTAGCGGATTTAGAAAATTGTCTGGTGAACAATTTATTCATAAAAATCATGTATTTCGAAATGAATCAGACGGAGCATTAGTTAGTGGAAATTTTAAATATTTTAAATGTCCCGGGAGCGATGAAAATGTAACTGATAAAGACTAAGAATTTGTATAAAAACTGATACGGGTTAGACATCGAGACTAATATTATAAAAATGGGTTACACTCTAGAATGTTATTCAGTTGCACCATGAGTGTTGACAAGTTCGGACGATATTCCTCGGATGGATTATATTACTTTAATACTTTAAAAAGAGGTGCTGGCTTACCACAAACACCTGATGGAGATTATGATATTAGTAATAAACGGTTAAAAAACATTAATGATCCCACAGATGAAAATGATGCAATAAATTTAAAAGTATTAAAAAAAGAGATATTACCAACACTGAAACTAGACAAAAACACATATAACGCGGGTAATCATAGAATTTCCAACGTCGGTAAGCCAAATCAAAACGCTGATGCAATAAACAGAGGTTATTTATCATCGGAATTGAAAAATACGTTAAAATTCAATGGAAAAACGTATAATGCTGAAAATCGACGTATATCTAACGTAGCAGACCCTGTAGATGAAAAAGACAGCATAAATAGACGTTATTTACATTCTATAATACCTGAAAAGACAAAAGATGGGTTTTCTTTTTATAAATTTGTTATTAATGATATAGGTTATCCAAAAAATGAAAATGATGCTGTAAATTTAAAATACATCAAAGATCATTGTATTACCCGTGATGTAGGAGTTATTGATTGCCTTGGTAATTGTTTAGCGAATGTAAAAGATGGTTCTGCATCGTCAGATGGTGCAACGGTGGGTCAAATGAAGGAAACTTTAAAACGAGAAACATCTGGTTTTGTGAAACAAAACCAAGTAGTAACACGACAAGGAGATGTATTTGCACAAGGAAATAAAAAGTTTACTTTACTTGAAGAAAACAATAATGTTTGGGATGGTAAAGGAAAATTATTGACAAATTTAGGTATTGGTGAAAAGCCTGGTAATGCTGTTACTTATGAACAAATAATACAATTAGAGCCAAATGGAAAAAAATGGTGGAATTGTGATAACAAACGATTAACAAATGTTGCAGACCCTGATTATGCTGATAACGCTGTAACTGTTAATTTTCTTGTTAAAGTAATAGGTAATTTATTATTTGATATGCATAATTATATTGCAGCTGGACAACATAAACCTATTGATGAAAAAATGAGAAATACATGGATTAAACAAGAAATTCTTTATAAATACTTTTTTAATCGTAACACACAAAAGTTTAGATCATCAGATTGGGGTACTTTTGATATTTAATTAAATAACATCATAAATTACATCATTTCTGTGCAACCTATCATAGAGGTAACACATAGGTTACGCTTTTCGAATATAAAAGACAATCATGACGTTTCCTTACACCAGTCCATATCGAGACACTATACGGAAAGGAGGCGGTATCACGTCCACAGCGGTTTCTCTGTTAAGTAAAGCTTTAAATCGTATTCCAGTAGGATCTATCGTAAATAGAGCAATAGACGCTTTACCATACGAATTTCACATACCGGGAGGTTATCAGTATTGCGGACCAGGAACTAAATTGAAAAAACGACTGGAAAGAGGTGATCCAGGTATAAATAAGTTAGATCAGGCTTGTAAAGAACACGATATTGCATATTCCACGTTTACCGATTCAAAAAATAGGTCAATCGCTGATAAAAAGCTAGCAAATATAGCTTGGCAACGAGTAAAGTCTAGTGACGCTAGTATTGCAGAAAAAGCAGCAGCTTTAGCGGTAACAGCAGGTATGAAGGCTAAAACAGCGGTAGGAGGTGGTAAAAGGAGGGGTAAGAATAAAAAAGGATCAACCATGAGGAAACATGGTGGTAATATTAGACTAAAAAGACGTTCTCCGAGGAAAAATAACAAAAAACCGACAATATGGTCAATGGTAAAAAATGGGGCTGGTCTATACCTAAGACCGTATCGTGCATATTAAATAAAAGAAATCAATTGGTTATACCACATAAAGCGTTGACTAATGTTGAATTATTTAAATATATTTCCTGTTTAAAATACCATTTTTCCGCGGAGTATTTATGAAAGACAGATTACCAAAGAAAATATGGAAAAATGAGACTGGAATCGTGAATTTGGATAATACTGAAGGGCCCGGCACCCATTGGGTGTGTTATAAAAAACTAAATAGCAATGTATATTATTTTGATAGTTTTGGAAATTTGCCACCACCTAAAGAACTTGAACATTACTTTAAATCTGCTAAAAACATATATTACAACTATAAAAGAGAACAACCTGATAATACTTCAATATGCGGCCATTTATGTTTGGAATTCCTAGCTAAAAGTATCAGTCACTATTGAGATGTCTTCCTATACGGTATCATTAACAGGAAAATCGTCCACTTTACGAAGTATCCTTTTTCCAGCGTTACGCTTGCAAAAAGGAAGATTTTGGGAGGCAGCACTGTTAGATTTTACAACTTACAACTCTATTCCCAATGTTACGGAAGGTAAAAATAACTTATTGCATTATTATAAAGGAAAAGATGCCAGTGGTAAGTTTACAGACTTAGAAGAGTGCAGTTTACCCACACAGGTTCTTATGAAATTGATCATATTAATGAATTTTTGCAAAATAAAATGGGAAAAGACAATATATCGCTAAAAGGTAATAATAATACAATGAAAGCTGAGCTTACTTCAAAATATTATATAGATTTCACAAAGCCAAACTCAATTGGTGATTTATTAGGATTTCCCAAAGATGGAGCAATTTTAGAACCAAATAAAACACATTCTGGTAAACAAACTGTAACAATATTAAAAGTCAATAGTATAGACATAACTTGTAACATTATACAAGGAGCTTACAGAGATGGAGCAAATACTCATATAATACATACTTTTTACCCAAGTGTACCGCCTGGATTTAAAATTGTTGAAAAGCCACAAAACCTGGTATATCTACCGTTGAACACCACTTTCATTTCAGACATCGTGTTGAACGTATTGGATCAAGACGGTAACTTGATAGATTTCCGAGAAGAGCCTATTACGGTTAGATTACATTTAAAATCGACACTTTAATACAAAACCATGGGTTTAACATTTAAAAGCGAACAACCTACGGGAAACCGCATTAGTAGCTCTTCAGCTGTGGAGGAGTTAACACGCGAAAACATTCGTTTTTTAGAGAGAATTGGATTAAAATTAACCGATTATGGATATACTGGATATAGCGCAGGGTCCGACATTCGACGAAACCCTATGGGAAAAAGAATATCACACCCACAACCCTTACACTTCATCAAAATTAAACAATAACGATGAAATTCGTATTCCCATACAAAATCAGGACATTTACACACTACCATGTGAAAGTTACTTATATATTGAAGGAAAAGTTACTAAAAAGGACGGTACTACTACTGGTACAACAGTTCCATTTATAAATAATCCCATGGCTTCCTGTTTGATGAAATTAGATATGAAATATCAGGTGTAACAGTTGATTCCACTAAAAAGTAGGTATTGCAACAACTTTAAAGGGATTAACATCTATATCACCTAATGAAACCAATCTAATACAACCTGCAGGATGGGTTTTACCTGCAAAAGACACAATCACTCCAGATACAAATGGAAATTTTGATTTTCATATTCCATTACGTTTGTTGCTTGGTTTTGCTGAAGATTATAGAAAAATTATATTAAATGTTAAACAAGAATTAGTTTTGTTGAGATCTTCTAACGATAAAGACATTATTAAAGCCCCAGACGGTACAACAGATGCAACTTTAGAATGGAAATTAACATTAGACAAGATTGTATGGAGAGTTCCGCATGTTAAATTAGCTGATGAGCATAGAATGCTACTATTAAGAAAATTAAAGGCTGATCGTGATATTGTAATTCCTTTTAGAAGTTGGGAATTTCATGAACATCCCAGCTTGCCAGCTACGGATCGTCACACTTGGACTGTTAAAACATCTAATTATGTGGAACGAGCCAGGTATATTATATTTGGTTTACAAACAGGCAGAAGAGACACCATCACCAAACATGCAGGCCAATTTGATCATTGCAACTTGAAAAATATTAAAGTTTATTTAAATTCACAATTTTTTCCATACGATAATTTAAATGTGTCATTCGCTAATAAAAAGTACAGCATATTGTACGATATGTATGCAAGATTCCAAAGTTCATATTACGGTAAAACAAATGCACCTTTACTATCACCAGAAAAGTACTTAGATGGTTACCCGATAGTTGTAATCGATTGTTCTAAACAGAATGAATCGGTAAAATCATCAAGTGTGGATATAAAAATAGAAATGGAATTCAACGCGGCTATACCACCTAATACAACTGCATACTGTTTAATTCTACATGATAAAATCGTAACATACACACCTTTAACTGGAATTGTTAAAAATGTATTGTAAAAATCCGGTTTTGTTACATTCCAATGCATTCCGCGAGTATAAAAGCAGAGTGTTCAGGTCGCTCCTCATCAGTTTGTTGCCTGTTCTTCTATGGGTAGCATCTTATTCAATATGGCTTCTAATAGTGGTACACAAGAAAATGTAGTAGATATTGAGAAGGAGATATCCGACTTTTTAGATCTTCAAGGTCAACCGGAGGGAGATGAACACAACGCTTGCGGACAACTCCACGGCAGTAATAATGTTGAGGAAAAAGGTAAAAGAAGAAAGAATGCACTGAAGAAGAAAAGGGATATTGAAGATAATATTTCTCCTAACATATTGAGTGAGGTATTCTTGCGAATATTTTATCCAATCTCATACAGTTTGGACAAAAGTGTTTTAATCGGTGTTATGAAATCGACGGATTATTCACCTACTGTAATTTTGACTCATGGACCCAAAATGATTTTGTTCACCGATAGTGCTTGGGAATCTTTTATGAAGCACTTGCATCTGCTAGAATGCTATTTAACTAGTAACATGTATGGAAGAAAGACAAGAGTAGGACTTTTGGATTCAAATGTGGAAATTGATATTATAAAGAATCGTGGTGACCATCAATTGCGGTTTAGAGACACAACAAGACATGATACCAAGATTCAACTTAATCGAGAAGAGTTTTTTATTCTAACCTGTGCAACTGAACCAATAACAAGATACTTGAGACAACTAGTGTTTTCAAGTTCTATTATTAAAGATTATTTGGAAGACACTTTGGACAAACAAACGGACGCACCTATATTGTACGGACCTGTGGATACTTCTATATTTAATAGGGTTCCTCATGAAGTACAAATGTGGAGACAGTTGGAAAAATACGCTCAACTACATACGAAATCAGTAAAACAGGAAGAAGAGGAAGAAGGAGGAGAAGAATCAAGTGTTAGTGATGAAAATGAAAACAAGGAGAATGTAAAGATGGAAACTTAGATGACAATGGTTGGTTTTTAAAACAATATCAAAGACTTTGTGGGGTTAGGCCTACCGGGGACGGTGCCCACGTTAAATATACACCAACGCGCCAACAACTGTACGGCCTGGTATAAAAGTCGTACCTACCGTGGTGTGGAAATCAGTTGATCTTTGGACTTCGTTATGAGCAGACGAGTGGCCTTCGCAATGGACAAGGAAGAAGAACAAGTAAAGTCCAAACCTGGTATAATTGAGTTCCAAGCGTTTCGGGGTAATGACGATAGATTTATCATAAAAGAACTTGTGTTTTTCGACGTCAATACAAGTGTTCCATATACATTTTTGTTCAAACCACCATGTTCTTATTCATCATTAACTAGCAAAGCCGCTACTACCAACAGGTGGATTTCAAAATATTTCCATCATATCGATTGGTATGATGGTTTTGCAAGTTACACAGACTTGTATCACATCATGCATCAGTTTTCAAACAGGTTTACCAATATTTATACAAAAGGACTGGAAAAGAAGAGATGGATTGAAGGATTTACTCATGTTCCGGTTAATGATGTGGACTTGGATAAAAACTACAAGTATACGATGGAAAATGTTTGTATTTGTACTAAAAGTCTAGAACATGAAAAAGATAGACATTGCGCTTTAAAAAACGCCTATAAACTCGCATCTTACCTTCAAAGTGGGGAAGTGGGGAGTGGTGGGGGTGACGGGGGTTATATAAGTGAGGAGCAGACTGGGACCTGGCATGAGTATTACTCGAGATTCCGAGACGACAACATCTCCCAGCAAGAAGACGAAGAAGACAATTTTTAACTCAACCATGGCATCCCACCAGTTCCTGCAAACTTTGGTTGAGCAGTTCAATGCTCACTCCAAATCTACCATACTACCTGTCAAGAAGTGTTCCGAACTTAAAGATGAGAAGCACTACATTATCCACGCCATGAAGAAGATGGAGACTACAATTGGAGAGGCCATCTGCTGCAGTCTTAGCGAGGCACCGTTCACTCCGGGGGATGAGCCCAAGTTCCAAGTCTACCTGCCGAAACGATTCGTCCATCTCCTCCAGAACGAGGATCTGCGCTCCATCCAACCCGGCTGTCTCTACCTGGTTTCCCACGGTTGCACGGGTAGCAATTCCACCGAGTTGACCATCCACATCGCCGACAAGCAGCAGTGTTAGATTTAAGTTTTACTGTTGTACATATGTTATTGTAATGTTTTATAGATAAATAAACCATAAAAGACAAAAAAAATACAAAAAAGAATCAAAAGACAAAAAATGCAACATATCAATATGTGAAGTTTGTCACATATTGATATGTTGCATTTTTTTTTTAAACTTCGCGGGTGACCTTGACCTTTGACCTTTGCATTTCACAGTTACCCCCACCACCAAGCTAAAGGTCAAACCTGCTTCGATGCAAACACCCCCACCACTTTTTCATAGTACCCCCAAGCGCTGTGCCTCAGCTTCATTTCAACTCCAACGGTCAACCGTACAACATCAAGATGTCTCTCAATGTAAGTTGTGCTAGTTACGAGGAGGTTACCATTAAGACTCAGCAGGAGCTGAACGACTTGTACAAGGAGTTGCAGCTGATGGTGGCGCGAGGCTACCGTATAAATGTGCAAGTCTACGCTTGCAATATACGCAATCTCCGACACCCAAAAGAAGAGTCTGAACATTACTCTTCTCCAGCGACTTCATCACCGGCGTCCATGAAGACTGAAGCGAGCCAGACTTTGGATTATTTCAGCTGACTAACAGTTGTCTTTCTTCTTCTTACCATTGTAGAATATGTTTATTTCTTTATTATATTAAAGATGTAAAAGAGAAAAAAAAACACCTATCTTGTTACTGACATATGTACTCAGTAACAAGATAGGATTTTTTAAAACACAATTTGGATGACCTTGAAACTTCCCCCACCACTTTTTCCCACTTTTTTATAGTACCCCCAAGCGCTGTGCCTCAGCTTCATTTCAACTCCAACGGTCAACCGTACAACATCAAGATGTCTCTCAATGTAAGTTGTGCTGGTTACAAGGAGGTAACCATTAAGACTCAGAAGGAGCTGAACGATTTGTACAAGGAGTCCGAAAAGGAGGTTGTCAACAAAACCGATGATCAACAATTGTGGGACTCCTCTATTACAGAAAAGGAATTACATGCAGCCGTCGAAGCTGTCGAGGAAAAGGAAAAAAACCTCAGGCAGCTCTGGTTGGCTCAGATGGATATTTGCGGATCTGTGCCGCGTGATGATTTTGAACTTCAATGTCAGATGGCGATTACCCAGCAACTAGAAGAAGCCGAAAAGGAGCTAAAGAGTGGAGGTACTATCCAGGCGGAGGTGAAAACTGAGAAACATGAAGAATATAACGAATATGATGATTAAACGTACTGTTGATCCCAATCCTTTTAGTTTAAGTGGTTATGTTATAAGTAAATAGACAAGGTTTCCTTTTTTTAAAACCCAATTTGGATGACCTTGAGATTTCCCCCACCACTTCCCATATACCTAGAGTGCGCAGGGCCAGACAGTCAGTCGCTCGGTGTCCATCGTAGGGTGCACATCGCGGTTGCTACTCCAATTCCTGACAATTTGGGGTAGTTCAAGGTCACAACACTTCTACAACTTTGAGGTCATCACACTTTAACTCTGGGACGGGATCAACTTGTAGTATTTCTGTGTTTTTACTCAAGGTCATCACACTTTAACTCTGGGACGGTATCAACTTGTGGTATTTCTATGTTTTAACTCAAGGTCATCACACTTTAACATGTAACTTTAAGGTAGCACCGAAACGGTGCTACCCGGCTTGACATTTTCAAGTTTCCCGGGGTCATCGCAATTTCCCCCACCACTTCCCATATACCTAGAGTGCGCGGGGCCGGACAGTCAGTCGCTCGGTGTCTGTCGTAGGGTGCGCATCGCGGTTGCAGTAATGGTCGAATGGGGGCTTCTGGGCCAGTTCGAGGTCACCCGAGCGGTGTCACATGACGGTTTAGGCAGAGTAACGTTGCAAACTTCAAATTTCCTCGGCACTTTTGCTGTTTCTCATCGCAAATTCGCTCCAAGTCGTCAAGGTCATGGTAACTGTGACTGAAACTCGGAGCGTAGTGCGAGAAACAGCAAAAGTGCCGAAAAATTTTAGGTTTCAGCGTGACCTTGACCTTTTGTGACATCGATGACGTCATCTTGGTGACGTAAGGGGTGATGACGTCATCAGCACGTCATTTCTGTGACGTCATGGGTGTGACGTCATGGGTGTGACGTCATGGATGTGACGTCATTGGTGATGACGTCATCAATGATGCAATCGATGACGTCATCGATGAGGTCATTGACCTCGATGACGTCATCGATGAGGTCATTGACCTCGATGACGTCATCGATGACGTCATCGCTCGGGTGACCTTGAACTGGCCCAGAAGCCCCCATTCCCCACTACTGTTCGTGTTTTCTGATGATGAAAAAGGTAAACTGGACAAGGTTTTGGAAAAATTTGACAGACACTTTATCCCGGAAAGTAGCATCACATATCGCCGACATCAGTTTTTCACACGTAAACAAGAGATAGATGAACCGTATGAGGAATACATGGCAGTATTAAGAAACCTTGCCAATGTTTGTAAGTTTGGTGACTTATTTGATGGGCTGGTTCGGGATATTTTTATTTGTGGTGTGTTAGATAAAGAGGTAGCTATAAAACTGTTGGGACTTGGCGATGTTGATAGTAACAAAGTTCTAGAATCTGCTCGAAATCAAGCACTTATTAGAAAACAGGTCCAAGTAGTTCAGTCAAAAATAAAAGAAGAAACAGTCGATTTTGTACGCTCTGTTTCTCGTTCTAGAGGACCTGCACAACGAGATATATTACAGGGAACTCCAGTGAACATCAAAGATAACAACAGCGTTAAAAAGTCTGGAGAAAAAAATAAATAAGTGCAAGTTTTGTAATTTTAATCATTTCAAAGGTCGTTGCCCAGCCTACAATAAGAGGTGTGCTGTATGCCACCAATTGCATCACTTTGCAAAAAGTCCCATGTGTAAGAAGACTGTGAATGAATTGGATTGTCAAGAGGATTCATCGCTCGAGGAATTTCATATGGACATTTTGGAACTGGGTGCAACATCAGCGACAGCTAAGAAGACACAACATGGCTCGTCATGGTACACAGCAGATCTGGAGATTAATGGGAAGCTGACAAAGTTTAAAATTGACACAGGCGCACAGTGTAATGTGATTGGTATTCACGAGTTTCAGCGGCTTGGTTTACAAAGGAAGGTAATTACAGAGGTAAAAGTAAGAATAACTTCTTTTTCAGGAGACACTGTTCCTGTTGTAGGTAAATGTATGCTTGATATTATACATAAAGACAAACATTTCACTATTCCTGTTTATGTAGTATCAAAGAATTGTGTAAATATCCTTGGTCTAGAAAGTAGTGAACTCTTAGGATTAATATCTAGAGTAAATGTTATTGATTTAGATTCTTCATTAATGAGGAAATACTCTGATTTGTTTGATGGTGGTATTGGGTTGGCTAAAGGTCACACTGTTATGCCAGTGACAGAACAGTGGTGGAAGAAGGTATCGGACATGACTCAGAGTGATTCTACGATTTCAGCTATTAAAAACTATGTGCGGAATGGTTGTCCTCAATACTATAAGGATGTTATTGATGATGTAAAACCATTCTTCCATTTGAAAGATGATTTGAATTTGATTAATGACATTGTTTTCTGTGGTGATTGTGTTTTGATTCCAAATAAAATGAAACATGATGTCCTAACTCGTTTACATTCTGGCCATCCTGGAGTAAACAGAATGATTGATAGAGCCAAACTGTCAGTATTTTGGATAGATATGACACAAGACATAAAGAAATGAGTTGGATCGTGTAGAGCTTGTTTAAAATATCAGGTTAATAATCAGAGAACTGTCTTGATGCCAAAAGATATCCCTTTGCTACCTTGGATGGAAGTAGGCTGTGATACGTTTGAATGGAACAACAAACATTTTTTAGTAGTGGTTGACGCGCTATCAAACTACCCTGAAGTTGTTGAGCTTGCAAATCTCCGGAGTGCTACCATTATTCATAAAATGAAATCAATTTTTTCCCGGCATGGCATTCCAGTGACTGTGTGCACTGATGGGGCGAGCTATTTTGTGTCTGATTTGTTTAAAACCTTTGCTTTGGAATGGGGGTTCAAACAAGTAGTTTCAAGTCCACACTACCCTCAGTCCAACGGCCTCGCTGAAAGTACAGTTAAGACGGTCAAAGCTATATTCCAGAAAGCTTATGAGAGTAATGAATGTTTATACCTAGCTTTATTGAACTACAGAAATACACCTAAAGGAGATATTCACTCCCCTGCAGCGAATTTGATGGGTCGTGCATTGAGAACAAACGTGTCGTCTGCATTTAGTACATTGGTGCCCAAACTGATTTACGAGCAGGATAGAAAAATTAAACTGACTAGGAAAGAGCGCTCTAAACAGGATTTTGACAAGCATGCAGTTACACAAAACCGTTTGAGCAAGGACAACCAATCATGTTCAAAAAGCATCCGACTGCTGCATGGTCTCCAGGTGTGGTGGTTGATAAGGGTCCAGGGCCACGTTCGTATGTAGTTGAGAGCGAGCAGGGTAACCAGTATCTCCGGAATGAACTTCATATATCTCCTCGTGGTTTGGAACCTGAGTTTCCACAGAGAAATCCCTCCAATGCCTTACCTGCAACTGACCACGATGCGCAAGAAGAATTTGGAAAAAGGGGAAGGAGGAATAGAGCAGATGGAAATGTTGTGGTGACTGCTTCCAGACGTCAGGTTCATCCTCGGAGGAGGTTTATTGAAGAAATATAATTGGAAATACTTGAAAAGGGGAAAGATGTTGTAATATTTAAATAATAAAACATATGATTTATGTTTGTTTATAAAAAAACAATAACAAAAACAATTATTCTGTTATGGTTTACTTCTCAAATGTTGACATTGTACTTTCTGTTGTATTAAATAAAATCCTATTTAATTGTGAATTATTATTGTCTGTAATTTATAACAGTTCCAAACGTCACAAAAGAGATTCTAATAAAATGACAGTTAGAGACGATATAGCGCAGGCCTTGATGGTCAATCAATGATATATCTTACCATATATTTTGTTGCCAATGACTCTTGCTTCGTGCTTTATGCCACACATTGGAATGATTTGAAGGATCGTCCTTTTTTCTATCAACTTTTTAATTTTGTCGTTTGTAAGTTTTGGCCGATAACATTTTTTCCCCTAGCTATTGGGAACTACTTACACATTGTTCTCGGTAATAAAATTATCAATGACCTACATATCCAGTAAACCAATATCCAGTAATGAAACCAGTGGTGATATTTAGAACATGATGTTATTGTATTTACCTAGAAAATGTCTGATTGGCTATGTAATCAGGGTTGCCAACTTAATTTTTTTCTGTACAAATCTCAATAGTGTTTTCTAATAAGGAACATGTTATCAAATAATCTTGGCAATTGATCAATGGGTTAGTTAATAAACTTAATTATTTTATAACTTATTATTTTATTATTTACACTTTTTGTACATTGTGGCATATATTAAATTTCTTAATCTTAAGAACGTGTATTAAAAACGCAATGTATTGCTAGGTATTTTCCCTCCGTGCTTTGATATCACATCCTTTTAAATTAATTAAACTATTTTTTATAATATTAAAAATTCTTGGAAACATTGGTTCTGGTATAAGTTTATAAAACTTAGTTTTTTATAAATAATTTTACTATATGATATATAAAACACTTTGTGAAATTTTATAATAAATGGTATTTCCTACCTTGAGGTTGGGGGAATAAACAGTTAGAAAGTAGCAAACCGGCAATTGAACTTAACTAGTTGAATCACATCCTCAATAAACGGAATGCGAGAATCACAGACAATAATTAAGTCGCGAGTTTAAACAGATTTATCAAGCAACTTGTTCATTTAGTACTCAAGAGACGGGTATAGAATGATTTTATGTGATCTTGTAGCCTTGTTACTGACTAAGGCGGATATTCTCCTTAGACAAGATTGTTAATTAATATTCAAACAGCTAATAGTATCTAGAGACCTACAGTTTAATGTGGGCTCCAAAAACCACAGTTGTATATATGTAAATATAAGAGTTTGACCATCTATTTATTATATTTTGTCCGCTTATATTTTCTATATATTAATATTTTATATTGCTTATAAGAAGTCTTCAGAAAATTTCCCTGTACATGAAACTTCTAAATTTTTGCCTCAAACTAAGTGAGTTGGATGAGAGGTCTATTCACATTAGTGTACATAGTCAATGGTAATAATTATAATAAAACATAAGCCAGAAACCATGTTATTTTTTGGTTTTAATGTGCATAGAGGCTAAAAACTCAGTTTGTTAAAATTCATATATATATATATATATATATATATATATATATATATATATATATATATGAACGTTCATATATATCCATGAACGAAATAACTTTGATGGGATCCTCCATTTTTAGTAAAATTTGGTGCAAAGGTGTAGGGGGAATTCATTATGTTAAGTTCGCAAACCAACAGCATAATCAAACTTGGGAACTTGATTTATCGGATTAAAAGTGCTAAGCACAAGCATTTAGTATTTTTATACTTAACAGGTTTGCGGTGACATGGGAGCGACTTTCTTAACCCCAGCCCCATTTAATTTTCTATTGTTGTTTTGTAATACGTATTTTTAGTTAATTTTGTAAGTGTTTGATTTAATGTCTAAGATTATATTGCTAATTTGATTGTCAATTATTATTTTGCTTATTTTACAAATAAATATACGATATTTCATTAATTAAATCTAATATATATTTAATATTGTCCCATGTAGAAGTTATCAAATAAATGTAAGTGTTTATGTCAGAATATGAACAATAAAGATTTTTGTTTTGTTAATTCAATTCAATTTATTATAATTTTAAGACTGTGACTTCACATGGAGGGTATTTTTTAACCTAATATAAATAAGAGATGAGTGTAGAATGATTTGATGTGATCCTGTAGTCTTGTTACCGACTATAAGGCTGATATTCTCCTTAGACAAGATTGTTAATCAAACAGCTAATGGTATCTAAAGACCTACAGTTTAACGTGAGTTCCAAACCACAGTTGTATAATATGTAAATATAAGAGTTTTTGACCATCTATTTATTATATTTTGTCCGACTATATTTTCTATATATTAATATTTTATATTGCTTATAAGAAGTCTTCAGCAAATTTCCCTGTACATGAAACTTCTAAATTTTTGCCTCAAACTAAATGCATTGGATGAGAGGTCTATTCACATTAGTGTATATAGTCAATGGTAATAGTCATGATGGAACATAAGCCAGAAACTATGTTATTTTTTGGTTTTAAGGTGCTTAGAGGCTAAAAATTCAGTTTTTTAAAATTCATATGTATAAGCATTTATATATATACATTCTTATATATCCATGAACAATATAATTTTTTATGGGATCCTCTGTTCTTTTTTATAACATTTAGTATAGATTTGTAGGGCGGCATTTATTGTGTTAAGTTTGCAAGCCAATAGTATGATTGAGCTTTTTTTATGGGATTATAAAAGTGTTAAAAATAAGCATTTACTATTTTTGTCCTTAAGCTGTAATATTTAACAGTTTTAACTTAAAATGTTTAAAAGAACTTTTAAAAATCATTAATTTTATATTTTCATTAAATATTTTTTGTTTATTGGTTAAGTTTTAATTGAGTTTTTGTTTTTTATAAAAATACTTATAGAACAATGTAATAAGCTATAGACAAATTTTTTAAAACCTGTTACTAAATTTATAACTATTCATTTTAACTCATGGCGCAATTATTGTTTATGATTTTTGTATTCCATTCATTGAGGATGTGATTAACTTATTAAGCTCAATTGTCAGTTAACTACTTTCTTACTTTTTAGTTTCCAACGTCAAAGTAGGAAATACCATCCGTCGCTGCTTTCAACACCCATTGTGTCTATCTTTTTTCAATATGAGGTGTGCAAATTGTGCATTTTATGATTCTGTATGAGTGAAACTCAACTATTGTATGTGAATGTTGATTATGAAGTGACAGAGATAATTTTTGTTTACAATCCTTACAATTCGTATTAAAGAACTTGTAATAAAAGTTGATCAACATTTTAAAGTGTCCTCTAGAAATAAATCTAAGGCGAGAGAGGCAAAAGCCCGAAACAATATGACCTTTTTAATTATGATTCGTCACTGCGGTATATCCTAAGCTTCAAAATGGCACATCAATTTTAAAAATTGGTTTAGTAGGTTGAGAAAAAAGAGACGTAACAGACAAAACCCTTATAGAAATAAGAAGATAGATTATTTTTGCAACTTATGTTTACATTGTTATTATCCATGAATTTGAAAATAAATGGATAAATTAAAATATGATTTTTATTATTTATATTACTTTTATATTTATAAATTCAGGACCTTTTTAATAGCATATTAGAAGTTTTAGAGTTTAAAGCTTTTTAGAAGCCTTAAACTCATTCTTTCTTTTTTTAAAGTTCTATGTTGTTAATAATAAATTGCACTACATATACGATTGATAATTTTTCTCTAAATAAGTTATATATCTTGCTTTGTGTGATTTTTTATAAAATAAAACAGAGACTTTTTTTCTTAAGTAATTACATAAAAAGAAAAATAGTTTTTCTTATCTAATGACATCAGCTACTTTTAACTTTTTTGTAATTTATATAAATAAAGAATTTCGGTTGCGCCTGCAAAATTAAAGCGCAACAAACAATACGATAAAGTTTTGCATTTGTATTACTTTGTGATTCGCTGTTTAAGGAACATTAAATATATGAATAAAAATAATTACATGAGTTTTAAAATTGATAGTTTCTAATCCCAGAAAAATAATTTAAACAAAGAAAATTTTATAGTTAAAATATAAATAGTAATAAACATGGGTTTTTATAAGTATAAAGATAAGTATATTCTACAATTAGATTATTACAAACCTATTGCGGTAGATAAGTATGTAAGTTTAGTTTCTGTTTAACTTAGGGTGTTATGATAAAAGTAAACATTTTAGTAATATATATTTATTTTTAAAAACATATAAAAATAATATGAACATTTTAAAATGACCCTTTAAACTCAGTTAATAGTTTTAAAATTACAAATGTTTAAATTTAATATACCATTGTATCAGAGGTTGATAAACTAAAAGGAACATATAATATTTATTTTGAAAATTGGGTTTTTTCCTTTAAATGGAGTTATTTTTGAGGGTTAACATATTAAAAGTAAAAATAAGAATAGTGTTTATTTCCAAAACAAAAATCAATACATTTACAAAATATGTAACAAACAAACAATAAATAATAACTAACAATTTATCAACAAGCAATATTTAACTAAAGCAACCAGAAAATATGTTTATAATTATATACATTTTTGCATTGGACATATAAAAACTATTATTGGAACTGAATACATAACACCAATATACGATAAATTACAAACATTTTACTGTAAAATATACATTGTTATCTTTAAAATGTTTTTCAAAATTAAAATGAGATCTTAAATAAAAAACCAAAATTAATAAAAAAATCAAGTAATTGCAATGAATTTCTTATATTTGCTTATGAAGTTATTATTTTAACACTCCACTAACTTAATCTTTGGTAAAAATCCTGGATTAATCTTAATGTTCCCATTAAAAAATAAAAATGTTAATGGTGTAGTTAGACACAAATAAAACATAAATAAATAAGGCTATAATTCTATATAATTTATTTGCTTATTTAGATGCAGCTATTTTAACTAACCTCGGATCGACTAAACTGATGAGGATAAAATACATGAATTTCATTATTAGTATACTACTAGTGTTTACAGTTTTCAATATACTCATTTTTATTGATTTTTAGGAATAAATCAACTAACAAAACCTTAATTATATTTATTTTATTTTAAATATTATTTAGAAGAAAGGGGAAATAAATATTCATTTGTTAGTTAAATAATATAAACAAATAAAAATTTTGTTGATGAATTTAGATAAAATTTTAAAAAATTCTTAAAAAATCTCTTCCAACCATATTCTGCTTAGCCCTTACAGTTCTAAAACTTCTGAGGGGCTTAGTGAAGGATCTAAATTTAAATTTATTTCTTGTTTTTCTACAATTTCTCCAAGGAATAGGGTTAAATCCGGTGAAGGGGTGTTTAAAAGGGATGAGGGGCTTAGTGAAGGATCTAAATTTAAATTTATTTCTTGTTTTTCTACAATTTCTCCATTGAATAGAGTTAAATCCGGTGAAGGGGTGTTTAAAAGGGATCTGAGAATGGGATAGTTAGATGAAGGGGAGCTTCTGTCTGAAAAAGTTTGGAGACTAGAACTGGAATCTTGTGGAATAGGAAAATCTCGGTTTATACTTTGAGGGCTTCTAACTGAAAGACGGGAGGAACTTGAATTGGAATTAGGAGGTGGGTTAGCTGGGTTAGTTAGGTTATGGCTGGATGAAGAATTATCGCCTAAATTAACCCTAATTGTTGGGAATTTGATACAATTTGATATTTTTATTTCCCCAATTTTCTGGCCGGTTACAACTGTTACTGGTGTTGTGCATACATTAATTAAAGGTAACCATAATTCTCCTTCAAACCCTGCATCCACAATCATGGGGCTAAAAGTAAGATTAACCTGACAGCCAGGGGTTGAGGAAATTTCACCCCTATAACCATCAGGTATTGTAACTTTAACCCCAGTGAAAAACTCTCTAATTTTTTTCAGGATACAGAATACATGTTGGTTCAAGAGAGTGCAGCTCAACAGTCACAACCGGCCCGCGTAATTCTTGCAACATCGGGCAGCTAGGAAGTGTAATCATTATAGATTCATCTGAAAAATAAAAATTTTACAAAGTTAAATATATTAATTATATTATTTAATTACTACGCAAAGCTAGACACCAAAATCTGCAACTATTTTTTATATTTTTATACTTTTTATGTATTTGTTTATCCAACCGAATTAATTTCTAATAATAATTATGTTATAAAAAATAAAAAATACCCCCATCGCAATAGACCTGCGTATTCAGCAAATTTCCAATAATTGAATTTCAGATTATTTACTTTTCCTATAAAGACACCATAGGATCTAGTATGTAGGTTTGCTGTCATTATGTGTTGTTAGAAAATCTAAGTTAATCAATAATTGGTGAATGTAAATACAAAATTGTATTAAACTCTAGCAATTTTTTCCATAAACACCAGTAACCAGTTATGCTGTAATAAAAATTCAAAATACCAAATTGTTTTTTAGGCTCTTTTAAATGGTTTCATTTAAAATTGTTGAATTTTAAAAATTAAGCTCCAAAAATGCAAAAAAACATTTTTGACCCCTTTAAAACCCCATAACCCGACAATGCTAGTTTGCGAACTCATGAAAATAGCCGGTCTTACACCTCCATACCAAATTTCATCAAAATCGGAGGTCGCTTTCAAAAGTTATTGGAACCACGGACACATAGATCTATCTATCTATATATACATATATATGAAAATGAAAAAGTAAAGTGGTCCCTGTCTTAGGTCTTACCATGGCTACTACCGTAATAGCGTATTCCTTAAAAAAAGTTGGCTAACACACTACAGTAAACATTACCCTTATAAAATATTAAAATTAATTGACTAAAATGTAAATTTTTTTATCATTGATAAAAAAAGGAATGCAATTCAGTCAACAAAGTTATTAGTTATTATTAAATAAAATTGAAACTATTTTACATATCTGATTATCTAATGAGGATATAACTATATAATTTACTTGCTTGTACAGATAAAGTTTTAATCTTGATTATCATTGATAAAAAAGGAATGCAATTTAGTCAACAAAGTCATTAGTTATTAGTTATTATTAAATTAAATTGAAACTATTTTACATATCTGAGTATCCAATGAGGATATAACTATATAATTTACTTGCTTATACAGATAAAGTTTTAATCTTGAATCAACTGAACCATACCATAGTAATTTTTTTAGATCTTTACAGCAACAATGAAAACGAAATTATTAAACCATACAAAACTATCTTAATATTGCTAACTTTTTTAGTTACTTTAATGTAATTTTTTTAATATTAATAAAAAATAATGTGATACAGCTATACTCATCTCCATATATATTAATCTTCCTATACCATAATATAAACAGTGTCTGAAGGGATTGTGTTCCTTGATCTTAAAATCTAGCAGGCGGATTTTGATGAAACATTGCATTTAAGTCTGTTTCGGCCTAAAAATTGAAACAATCTCAATCCCAAGTGTTTGGTTTTATAATAATAATATAAGGTATTGGTACAATAATAATGGCAATGAAAGTCACACAGAAACACCCCCTCCCTCCCTCCTCTACCCCTCCCCTGTTACCCCCACCAGTGGTGAACCAAGTGGAGTCAGTCTTCATCCAGCCACCATTGAAAATAGACTCAAACTTATATAGTGCCTCAAGATGTAGTTATTTTCTTATACCATAAAGGGACTCACCTCAACTCATCTACAACACGTATGAACTTTTACACCTCTTATACCTCATCTTTTTACCTAATTCTCATTAATTCCATTTGTTTCTGTGTTTAATTTGGGAAGTACTTGTCTATTGTAGAAATAAAGAATTTTGTATCTAAAACCCTCAGTTAAAAACTTTTCTACCTGACTCGTACAAAATTTATGGTCCTTCGAGCCGAGGATAGGTTGGTTTTATTAATAAGTTTAAAAAAAATAATAATAATTATAAATTTCAAAAGGTTTTTCTAACTATTTCATTCTTGTAATTGAATTTTTTGGGTATTCATTCAATAGAAAACACTCAAATTAAATTATAGCATTTACAAGAATATATATATTTAAGGGTAATAAATATATTATTTATTAATGAGATATTTCTATAGAGTCAAATAATATTTTATTTTGAAATCGTTTATTCAGTTTGTGACATGATGTAACAATAATCAGCAGGTAGCAGACCTAGGAATTTTTAATCTATTGTTATCTGATTGTATTGTTATCTTATCTACCTCCAGCTTTGTCCTCCTCTTTCCAGACCTCTTTAAATTTGGGATTTTATTTACATATGTTTATCTCTTCACTCTACATTTATCATAATGTCCTTTAATTCTGAGATGAATCAAATGTTTATTCAATTTTTATAATTTGTTTGAAATAACAAAATATTTAGTAATACATGTGAAAAGGGTTTTTGTGTGTTCATATATTCATATTGTAGTTATTAAGCTTACATAATGTCAGTAACAGCTAAAGATAAACTTGCTTCTCTTGTTACTAAACGAGAAAAAGCCTTTTCTCGACTTCAGGTGTTATACGATCTCGCAAAGAATTTGTCTAAGAGTAATTTTCAAACTTTCAAGGCTAGATATGAAAAAATAGATGAGCTTTATTCTACTTTTGATGAAATTCAGGATGAAATAACTTTATTAAATACTAAAGTAGGTGAAGACGATGTAATAGATATTAAGGCGTCCACAACTAGTTTTGATGAAGTGTACTATGCAACTAAGGCATTAGGCCAGCAGTATATTAAAGAAGCAGAAAAGATAGCTAGTAATCCTGCTCAAGCTAAGTTACCTAAGGTTGTTATTCCTACTTTTAGTGGAGATATCAAAGAATGGACTAATTTTCATGCTCTGTTTGAATCTCTTGTTCATAACAACCCCTCTCTACTCAATGCTGAAAAACTTCAGTTTCTTAGAACTAATCTTAAGGGTTCTGCATTAGCTATAATAGAACATTTGCCGATCACTCACGAAAACTATAACATAGCATATAATGCATTGTTAGCTAGATATCAGAATAAAAGAATTCTTGCCTCTTTTTATCTGAGTCAAATAACTAGCTTCAAACCTCTCTCAAATGACAATCCTTCAGGTCTTAGTAAATATCTTGACACCTTCAAAACTAACTTCACTGCCTTGAAGTCTCTAAAACTAGAAAATGAGAGTGAAGTTATCCTGCTACATATTGCCCTTCAGGCATTAGATAGTCAGACTAGAAGTAAGTTCGAGGAGAAATATACTTCCACTGACATGCCGACCTTCACTAACCTCATGGACTTTATTCAAGACCAATGTAAAATTTGGGAATTGTCAAAATTCCAGGGCAATAAAACTACTACAAAACCTCTAAGCGGACAAAGCAAATCAAAGCCCTCAACATCCTATACTCCCAAGAAACAGGTCCTTGTTTCTAATACCTCAATGAACAAAGCTCTTGATACCAAAGTTGTATGTCCTGTGTGCAATGACGCTCACAAGATTCAACATTGCCCTCAGTTTGCCTCAAAAACAGTAAATGAACGTCATGCTTTGATAAAATCAATGAAAAGGTGTTTTAACTGTTTAGGCAATCATCAGATTACTGTTTGCACATCAACATCTCAGTGCAAAGTATGTAATAAAACCTCACACCATACTCTATTGCATTTTCCGAGTAAAAATGCAACTGCTACTCAAATCGTAAATCCTCCTGATAGTAATCAGAACTCTACACTCGCTCTCTCATGTAAAGTCTTTCAACAGAATGATAGTTACCAAACTATTATCTTAGGCACTGCTCAAGTCCTCATCGAAGATTCCTTGGGTGATCTGCAACCTGTCCGCCTCGTCATAGACCCAGGTTCGCAGGTTAGCTGCATTACTAGTTCATGTGCCCAGCGCTTGAATCTACCTCGAAAATCCTCATCGACACAACTGACAGGTATAGGCAATACTCCAGTTGTTCCCTCTAAAGGTTCTGTATCGTGTACCCTCATATCTCACCTCGATAAGAATAAACGTATCTCAGCGGAAGCTGTAATACTTCCTCAAATAACTTCAGACTTACCCTCATGCCCTATCTCCTTCGAAGTAAAGAAGAGATTTCTTAACTTGAACCTCGCAGATCCAGCATTTGATAAACCCTCAAAAATCGACTTTCTGCTAGGCGCAGACATGTACGGTCACATTCTCTCTGACGGATTGTTCAAGGGTGATCCAACTGCAATCTCAACTATTTTTGGCTGGGTTATTTTTGGGAAAGCTCAGGCCAATACTCACACTTCAACAAAAACTACCCTCTTTGTAGCCTCCCCTAACCTAGATCATTTGATGCAAAAATTCTGGGAAATCGAAGACATTTCTAAGCCTAAATGTGAAAATCCGGAAGATTTACTCTGTGAATCAAACTTTGAAAACACTACTTATCGAGACTCCTCAGGGAGATATGTTGTCTCATATCCATTCAAAGAAAATCCTCCAAAACTAGGATCTTCCATCCAGCCTGTATTGAAAAGATTTCATCGGTTGGAACATCGCCTAGAAAACAACCTCCATCTCAAGCAGCAGTATCATAACTTCATTTCTGAATATGAAGAATTGGGTCACATGAAAAAAGCAACCACTGCATCCTCATACGTCTTACCTCATCACTGTGTAACTAACAGTAACAGTTCCTCGACTAAACTCAGAGTGGTGTTTGATGGTTCCATGAAAGGTTCTAATGGCATTTCTCTAAATGATCAATTGCTCAAAGGCCCTAAGCTACAAAGAGATATCTCTGATATTATCCTCAATTTCAGGCTTAAACCTGTCGCTCTTTGTGCAGACATCAAAATGATGTACCGTCAAATCTTAATACACCCTGACCATAGGCAATATCAACATATTTTTTGGAGGGATAGTCTTTCAAATCCCGTGGAAGAATATGAACTAAATACTGTTACCTATGGCCTAACTTCATCCCCTTACCTCGCCCTAAGGGTACTTCAGCAGCTAGTCAAAGATGAGGGACATCACTATCCGAAAGCATCTGAAACCGTTCTCAACTTCACTTATGTAGATGACATAGTCACTAGCGTTAATGATGAAAATGAGGCATTAGAACTGAAAACTGAGTTGATAAAACTACTTGATTCTGGTGGTTTTACACTACGAAAATGGGCAAGTAATAAACACAGTGTTTTGCATTCACTCCCCTCAGAATATCTTCAAAACCCTGTAATGCTTGACTCAGATACCGACCACATAATGAAAGTATTAGGTTTGCAGTGGGAACCAATGAGTGATCAGTTCTTATATACCATCTCCATTTCGTCATCACCATATACCAAACGAACAATTCTCTCCCACATTGCTCGAATGTTTGATCCTCTTGGGTGGTTAACTCCAACTGTTTTCCTCGCAAAACACTTTATTCAACTACTATGGCAGAGTGACATCGGATGGGATGACGAGTTGCCACACAATCTGCATTTAATGTGGGATAAGTTTGTTACTCAGCTGCCAGATTTAACATCAGTACGCATTCCTCGTTTTGCCATCCATACAGCAGACACATCTTTTATTTTGGTCGGGTTTGCAGATGATAGTGAGAAAGGATACGGAGCTGTTACATATTTGGTTTCAACGTCCCCAGCTGGTAATAGTTCAGTCATCCTGCTGAAAGCTAAAAGCAAAGTAGCACCTCTTAAGGCCCAAAGCGTTCCACGGCTGGAACTATGCGCAGCACTACTCCTAGCCCGCCTCGTACACTCTATTCAAGATTTTATAATCAGGGCTAAAGTTACTGACATGTACCTTTTTACTGATTCAACTATTGTGTTGGCATGGCTTCACACTCAACCACATTTACTCAAAGTGTTTATAGCAAATAGAGTTGTAGAAATTCTGGAATTTACCTCTCTCTCTTCGTGGTTTCATATTTCAACTAATGAGAATCCAGCTGACTATACCTCCAGAGGACTGTACCCATCTGAATTAATAAACTGTTCTATGTGGTGGAATGGTCCACAATTTCTAAAACAGCCAGTTGAACTCTGGCCTACTTCCAAGCACAATGAAACCCTATCTGAAATTCCAGAAATGAGAAAACAACCTGTTAACATATCGCTTACTCAAACTTCCAACAATCTTATGGAAACTATAAACAAATTTTCTTCCCTCGTGAAATTTCAACGAGTTATGGCTTACATACTAAGGTTTGTCAATAATACAAGGCAAACAAAAGGTGCAAAGGTTTTAGGACCACTCACTCTCTCAGAACTAAAACAATCTCTTTTAGTGTGTGTCAAACTCACCCAAAAGGAATATTTCTCCCAAGACATCAAACTCTTAAAAGGCAAGGCAGAACCAACTCGATCTTTAAGGTCACTGACTCCATTTCATGACCAGGATGGTTTCCTCAGGGTGGGCGGCCGTCTGAGACATGCCAATATTCCAGTGTCAGCTAAACATCCACTACTTCTCCCCAAAAAATGTCATCTCTCTACACTCATCTGTGATTTCTATCACATCAACACTCTTCATGGGGGTCCAAGGCTGGTACAGATGCTGATTCAGAAACGATTCTGGATCATTTCTCTACGGAGTGTATTGAGACATCGAATCCACAAATGCATAAAATGTCATAAACTTACTGCTTCTCCTAGACAACCAATAATGTCTAATCTGCCTCCCTCAAGAGTTTCATCCCAACGAGCCTTTCTCAATGTTGGATTGGACATGGCAGGCCCTTTCATCGTGAAGGAAAGCAACAGGAGAAACGCAAAAACCTACAAATCTTACCTCTGCCTGTTCGTGTGTATGTCTACTAAGGCTCTACACCTGGAACTAACTACAGATCTCTCTACTCCAGCATTTTTAGCAGCTCTAGATCGATTCATCGGGAGAAGAGGACTTCTAGTTGTTATACACAGCGATCTAGGGACCAATTTTCAAGGCGCAGTCAATCAACTTAAAGAAGTATATCAATTCCTACGTTCTCAGAATGATGATATTTTCAACAACTTGGCTAAACGAGAGATCCAATGGCGATTCAACCCTCCTGCGGCACCTAACTTCGGTGGGATATGGGAAGCAGGTGTGAAATCTGTGAAGTACCACTTGAAACGAAGCGTTGGGCTCAAAGTTATGACCTTCGAAGAACTCACCACTGTTTTGGTAAAAGTAGAATCCATTCTCAACTCTCGACCTCTGTGTGCAATCTCGAATGACCCACATGATGACATCGACTACTTGACTCCGGGCCATTTTTTGATTGGAGGAAATCTTCTAGCTGTTCCAGAATACAACGTCCTAGAAGTTCCTGAAAATCGACTCAATCGTTGGCAGCTACTCAAGCAAACAGTTCAATCCTTTTGGAAACAATGGTCCAAAGAATACCTACATACAGTCATTCAGCGCTCAAAGTGGACCAAGGAAGAGAAAAATATCTCTGAAGGTGACTTGGTGTACATCACAGGACAGTCAACATCTCCTCTCAACTGGCCCCTTGCAAGAGTAGAACAGCTGTATCCCGGCAAAGATGGAACTGTAAGAGTAGCCAAAGTCCGGACCTCATCAGGTAGTCTAGTTAGACCTGTCAATAAACTTGTATCTTTGCCACTTCAATAAGTTTAAGAACAAACTATAATCTTGTAAATAGAACATAGTTAAGTGAAAATAATGTACAGCTTTCTTGGTTTGATTTTGTTGTGAGTGTTTTCCATTGAACTTTAATTTCTCAAAATTTATCAATTTTGGGTGGGCGGTATGTTTGGTTTTATAATAATAATATAAGGTATTGGTACAATAATAATGGCAATGAAAGTCACACAGAAACACCCCCTCCCTCCCTCCTCTACCCCTCCCCTGTTACCCCCACCAGTGGTGAACCAAGTGGAGTCAGTCTTCATCCAGCCACCATTGAAAATAGACTCAAACTTATATAGTGCCTCAAGATGTAGTTATTTTCTTATACCATAAAGGGACTCACCTCAACTCATCTACAACACGTATGAACTTTTACACCTCTTATACCTCATCTTTTTACCTAATTCTCATTAATTCCATTTGTTTCTGTGTTTAATTTGGGAAGTACTTGTCTATTGTAGAAATAAAGAATTTTGTATCTAAAACCCTCAGTTAAAAACTTTTCTACCTGACTCGTACACCAAGAGAAATTAAATTTGTTCTAAAATTTTAGTTTTTAAAAATCATAATTTTTTAACAACTGTTATTGGGAAGAGGTATAGTTGGTTGTTGGTAGTATTTAATAGTTTTAGTACAACCAATTCACTTAGGGTATAACTATACTGTATAATTTACTTGCTTATACAGATGGAATTATTTTAATTAACCTTGGATTAACTGAACCACAGCTTAGTAAACATTACCCTTACAAAATATTAAGACCAACAGACAAAAATTAATGATCCAGTTAACAAAGTGATTAGTTATTATTTTTTATTACATGCCTATGTTTATATTAATTTTGATTATGAAATAAAGTTAGATACTAAAACTTTTTTATTTTCACAATCTTACATACCCGATTATCCGATGAGGGTATAACTATACAGTGTGGTTGAAAAGTCCCGGAACGGTGAAATATATTTTTTACCATTATCGATAAAGTTACAAGACTTGGTATATCAATAATGGCCATAAATGTCTACTCTTTTAAGCTATTATCACTTTTTAATCCATTAACGGGGACGGCCCACGAGGAGTCAGTCAAAATTCTTAAATAGCAGCATAGGTCGAATATGGTATCAAATTAAAGGCCTTACTTAGCAGAGTACAATGCCGCAAACTAGACTTCAAACGGATGACCGAGGCGGAAATGGCAGTCAAACAAAGTTTCCATTAAGATCATACAGGTAAAACTTAAAAATGCAATAGCTTTCTTAATACTCAACCTTTTGACGTCGGGTTTGTGGCTTTTTATTCCAAATGCAAAGACGTTTAAGATGATGTATGATGTAACAAGGGCCAAAGAAGTTTCCATTTACTCACCCTTTAAGGAATGTCCCTCTTGGAAGTCTTACAGAAATCTCCTTTGGCCCTTGTCACATCATACATAATTTTAAACTTCTTTGCATTTGGAGTAATAAGCCACAAACCCGATGTCAAAAGGTCGAGTTTTAAGAAAGTTATTGAATTTTTAAGTTTTACCCATATGATTTAAAGGAAACTTTGTTTGACTGCCATTTCCGCCTTGGTCATCCGTTTGAAGTCTAGTTTGCGACATTGTACTCTGCTAAGTAAGACCTTTAATTTGATACCTTATTCGACCTATGCTGCTATTTAAGAATTTTGACTGACTCCTCGTGGGCCGTCCCCGTTAAGGGATAAAAAAGTGATAGTTGCTTAAAAGAGTACATATTTATGGCTATTATTGGTATACCAAGTTTCATTACCTCATCTATAATGGTAAAAAATATATTTCACCGTTCCGGGACTTTTCAACCACACTGTATAATTTACTTGCTTATACACATAAAGTTATTTTAATTAATCATAGCATAGTAAACATTACCCCACAAAATATTAAGACCAACAGACAAAAATTAATGATACAGTTAACAAAGTGATTAGTTATTATTTTTGATTACATCCCTATGTTTATATTAATTTGATTATGACATAAATGATCCAGTTAACAAAGTGATTAGTTATTATTTTTTATTACATGCCTATGTTTATATTAATTTTGATTATGAAATAAAGTTAGATACTAAAACTTTTTTATTTTCACAATTTTATATATCCGATTATCCGATGAGGGTTTAACTATATAATTTACTTGCTTACACACATAAAGTTATTTTAATTAACCATAGCATAGTAAACATTACCCCACAAAATATTAAGACCAACAGACAAAAATTAATGATCCAGTTAACAAAGTGATTAGTTATTATTTTTGATTACATGCCTATGTTTATATTAATTTTGATTATGAAATAAAGTTAGATACTAAAACTTATTTATTTTCACAATTTTACATATCCGATTATCCAATGAGGGTATAACTATATAATTTATACACATAAAGTTATTTTAATCAACCACAGATCAACTGAACAACAGCATAGTAAACATTACCCCCACAAAATATTAAAACCAACAGACATAAATCAATGAACCTGTTATGAACAGTTTGATCAACTTGTTGTAATTTATTTTTAGATTATTGCGGTAACAACAAGAGCAAGATTATTAAACCATATAAAGCTGTCTTAATATTGCTAAATTTCTTAGTTACTGAAATGTAAAATTTTTTATTATTGATAAAAAAAGGAAATGCGATCCAGTAAACAAAGTTATTTTTTATATTTTTTATTAAATAATAAAATAATTATTTCCTTTTCTTACTTGCTGTAGCTGTTGATGAACCATCCCCACACTCTTGGAACATTTTTTTTAAGCTGGTAGAAGTAGTGGGAAGTTGGTCTGCCATTGTTTTTAACTAAAAAATCATATTAAACAATTAACAATTTTACTAACCATCTGATAAGTACAAAAATACAATAAAAAGAAAGAGGTAAAATGCCAACCGAAGTATAAAATAGTTTTATATAATAACTTGCTTAAAATAATAAAAAACTTTAATCTATATATTTTAAAAGAATAAGGTAAAAACCACCTTTAAACATTTTGTATAAACCTTCTACACAATTCATTTTTACAAAAACAAATTGTACTATTATAAGGAAACCGGTTGTGCTTTATTCATTGTTAATAGTTTTAATGTCCAGGGCGTGGTCTGCCATTGTCTTTAACTAAAAAATCATATTAAACAATTAACAAATTTACTAACCATCTAATAAGTACAAAAATACAATAAAAAGAAAGAGGTAAAATGCCAACCGAAGTGTAAAATGGTTTTATATTATAACTTGCTTAAAATAATAAAAAAATTTAATAACTTATTTTTAAAGTTCTAAGAAGTTTTAAAACTTCTACATAATTTATTTTTACAAAAAACAATTGTACTATTCATTGATAATAGTTTTAATATATAGAGTGTGTTAAAAATAATCTACAAAGACCAACAATCTTTAATTTTAAATACAAAACCTTACTTTGACCTAGCGGTTTGAAAAATAATAGCGATTGAAGTTTTATTTTTCCTAAGAATAACATAAGACAGCTTTTCTGTTAAACTAAAAAGGTCCAACATTAAATTTCCTTAGAGTCATAAATTATTAGTCTTGTTATACATTTTACAGTGGTTTATGTTTGAATTATTTAAAAGAGCTTATTTTAAGAATATACAGTTTTAATATTTACATAAAATTCACTTTTAAAATATTATTTTTATAATTCAATTTTTTTACTTTCATTGTTTAATTACGAATGATATGAGTTTTGACCACTATTCAATGATTAAATATTTTTGATTGGACTTTAAAAAGTATTATTTATAGAGCTTTAAACTGTTCTGAGGTAATGGAGTTTACTTACTTTTGTTTTTAGCCACAAGTGGTTGGATTGCACCGCTAACTCGCTGTAGAATTTGGTGGACTGCCCCGCTGTCTCGGTGGTTCAGTCTCTCTCAGTCTGTTCCGCAGATGAACTATAACACCAACAATAAAAACATAAAGCATTTATAAAATAAAAACAAATTTCAAAGATATACTTTTTAAATTTATAATGTAATTTCAAGAAATAATCAGTATTTTAAACAAAAAATGTTGGATATATAAAAATTGTATATTTGCAATAATTTTTCTAATTAAAACTTTTCAAATAAGAATGTTTGTAACTCATTAAAAGCCGGTAAAGCTGTACAATTATTGTGCAATTTACTTAAAAAAGTTAAATAGAATGTAACAAAGTTTTTAACATATGGATATATTGTTTTGTATCAATCTACTAAAATGTAATATTATTCATCTTGAGAAATTATTTATAACATGAATTACTTTAAATTTAATCACCACTGGTATGAAGACTGATCGGTAAATGGACTGGACTATAGATTGACAAATCTGTAACAAAACAACAATGTCTTATAGTTTAGTTTAAATTGTTATTTAATCTAAAAAAAGTCATTGGTTAAAAAATCATAATGGATAACAAAAAAATTTCATTAAAATATTTGATAAATTGTATTTTCAACAAAACAAACACAATAAATATTTATACAAAGTATTGTATATCAATTTTTTAGAGTACAAAACTAATTCTGGATTTTTTCCAAATTCTTTTTTTTTTTTTTTTTTTTTTTTTTTTTTTAAGAGGTTGGCGGACCTCTTTTTGCCTTACTTTGCCCCGTCCACATAGACTATTGATCTGTGCGTGGATCGTATTAGACAAAGTAAGGGGGTGAGCCGCTACAGTACAAGGTGAAAGGTACTGATAAAAGTTCACTGGCAGAACGCGGATTCGAACCCACGACATCGCTGCCATGGTCCCGAAGTCCGGCGCGCTAACCACTACGCCACCGACTCACCCACTTAATTCTTAATTCGTAATTAATTTTAATCTTTAAATTAATCTTAATTTATAACTTAATTCGTTAAGTTATAATAATTGAAATAATTTCTTCCAAATAGAAATTTTCAATAAGACTGTTTAATATTAGTGATTTTCTTTTAGAATAAAGTATTAAAACATTTCTTTGAGTGTTAGTGTATCACTTGTTAAACATTTACTTACTTGAATAAAAGCGACGATGGGCGAGGTGCTCGTTGTGTGACTGAACATGTAACGAGCTGTGGTCGGTGGGGTTTTTAGATGCTACAGTAGTTAAATGGTTTAATGAAGTTAATTGTGGTGAGGACTCAATTGTCACAACGTGTTTGTTTGCTCCGCTCGCTAATGATACGCGACGCAACTCGTTAAGCACAATTATTGGTCCATTGCTTCCTAGAAGTTTCACGTCTTCAACAAAATTCTCATTATAAGAAGAACCGTCGATTATAAAAAAATATTTTTCATAAAGAGTATACAAATCATTAATGTATTGAAAACTTATCTGTTCAATTTCTTCTGTCCTACTTCTCCTTATTATCCTCTCCATACAAACTTCCGGGTTTGTTTTTAAGTATAAAACTATGTGATTTTCATATAATTCTAATACTTTAAAAGTAGTGGGGTTTGGCCGGTCCTGGCCCAGGTCAAGGTCAGGCGGTTGTAACTGTTGTAGGGGTTGTAGCGGCTGGGGTTTTTTGACAGTGATGGGTGGGTTTTGGAAGTGGGTCAAGGTCATCCGGAGGGGGTTTTTAAAAATATATTTATTTAATAAAAACTTATCAGTGATTGGAGAATTGCTTTGTCATTATTTGCAGCGGTAATAGTTATTTTATTACTCTGTATGGGATGGGAGTCAGTGCTTGTATGGGTGAATCCCGCTGTGTGTCCATAATTGCAAAAAAGGAGAGGTCCTAGGTGGTTACAGTGCGAGTTGATAGTGCAGAACAAGACATGTGTCTGAGGAAGAATGATTATATAAACCTGGTAATATAGTGAATAAGAATAATTGGATAGGATCGTCAATAGGTGTAACAAGATTGAAATTTTGATATTTCAGCATTTCAGTTAAGACAGAGTGTAAAATAGGATCAGTAGAACAAGTATTACAAAGGTTAGATTTTACAAAGTACAATGGGTGAAAACTGAAGTATTTTTTAAGCTTACTCAATGTAGTACGCGGTTTTGAAATTGTGGTGTTAGATTGTTTCTGTAAAAAGTGTTTCGTACGCAAAAGTTTTAAATGTAAAGTGTGCGAATCCATAATAATATTCAAAGGGGAGATGTGTACTCTCCAAAATTCAGCGAGTATATGATTGGTGCCCGCGAGTGTGTTTGAATATATAGAGACTAATTAGCATAATAAGTGCAAACATATGTTAGAGTAACAAGAGTAAGTTAAAAAATGTTTGATAGTCTTAGAGACTAACGGATAGATGTTTACTGTCCCCCTATCGCCATTATAATGGCGCACACGTGAGGTACCGATGCCGCTTATATAGGGTTGTGTGAACCCCCCTAACCCCCTCCCCTAAGAGAATGAGATAAAAGGGAAGAACTTTGGAGATTTCAGTTCTTTGTCGGGCCGGCAGCGTAGCGAAAGGTTCTAGTAGGGGGAAAAATAGTTAATAAATTTTTGTAAAATTTTTTAAAATTACCGCTAGTGGTAGAAATTAGTTAATTATTTTATAAGGGTTTAAGAACTGTGTCGTAGACGATTAATCGCAATTACATCTAGCATTTGTACAGGTAAAAATTGCAGTATAATAATTATATATTAATATATGGGTGTTAACTGTTTATAGTCTAAGTAGTTTAGTCTAGCAGCAAAAGTTAGTTAATTATTCTGTAGGGGTTAACTTGTATAATAAGTATAAACTAAAATAAAAATAGTAACGCGAGATTATTTGATATATTATATATATAAAATAAAAGTGTATTTTTATATGTTAAGAAATAGTAGAAAAAATAAATTACATAAAAAATAGCAAGCTTAACAGGTGTAAGTTAAAATAAAGCATATGTAACATTACTAGGTGGTAGAGACTTACAGATTAGTTGTTTCAGCTGCGGTACCTGGGGAGTGAATGGCAGACGCGCGACCGCGTTGTGGCTTATATAAGCGCGGATATTAATTATGTTGAACTTGACCCCCCCCCTGTCACTTTCACTCATCAATATAAATTAGGTTGATAGTGGTTACATTTATGTAACACCAATTTACCTTTGATGTTGCCAATAGTTTAATAACTATAGTTAAGTGGCAAAAGAGGACAGATAATTTTCTGCCATTACTCAGATGATAACAGGCAACAATTATGGTGTTACGCGATGGGGAAAGCCTCAGTGAAGCTTAACGGCGGATTAAACCAGGTGTTGCCTAACGTTAATTGCAAGGTACAACGCTCCACCTGCATTAGCGGCGACCTACATGTGACGAATAGATCATTGGAAATTTCCAATGACGTTGGACGTTCTATCCCCCTTAAACCCCTATGGCTCCCCACTACTTTGTGAGCCGAGAACCTTTTTGGCGACTATCGCTGAGTTAGTTCGGAACAATTCGTCGGACGCGATGGTTGTTCCGAACTCAGAGGGTACCTCAAATATATAAGCGGCCGATATATATTTGAGTTACTCTTGCTGTTAGGGTTTTAATATTAATACTTGTTGTGTGTGAGTGTGTGTGCAAAATGTTATTTTTAGTTTTAAGTTGTGCTAATTTTAAGCTTTAATTGCGCATTGCGATGTTAGCATTAAGGTGTGTTATGGTATTGTTGATGTTTGGAAAATGTGTTTTTGATGTTGATTTTTGGTATAATTATTGTATGTGTATGTACTAATAACCTTTTACAGCTAGCTGTTAGGTGGGTAGATTAAATTTAATTTTAAATTATGGAAGTTCTGTTGAACTTCATTAAATATGGGTGGGACATGCGCGTTGTGCCGTAGGTAGCGCATATTTTTTATTGCTTTAAAATGTTTAATTTTGTTAGGAAATAATCATATTTCGGTGGGTCTAGATTAAGGGTGGGAGGTTAGAGTTGCGTCTTGCATTAGCTGTTCCAGAGTCCCCATTGTAAAATTGGAATGGTCAAGCCCAGTGCCTTCGGGCCCGAGACTGAACCGCCCGTATCACAGCTCACCAAACTGGATCGCCATGTGCGTGCGGGCCAAAAATTGGGATCCCTTGCAAGACGTAACTATAGCGGGTTGGGATTTGGGGAAGTGTTAGGCAAACAGAGTGGTGGGGATGGCTACGGCCGTCCCCATCACTTTGGTAAATTATAATTTTTTGGTGACCTTGACCTCAATTAGGTTAATTACCCCCCCTCCCCCCCTCCCCCTCCCCCTCCCCTCCCCCTCCCCCTCCCCCTCCTCCTCCTCCCCCTCCCCATCCCCCTCCCCCTCCTCCTCCTCCTCCTCCTCCCCCTCCCCCTCCCCCTCCTCCTCTCCCTCCACCATTTTAATGAAGAAATTGAAGTGCCTTTGTTAAGTGAAAATGTTGTAACAAGAATATTTGTGGATCCGAATTTACCAATGGATATTATAGGAAGGTTTTAATTGAAGTTGTGACATGGATAGAAAATGGAAGATTTGTAAACATAGGATCTCCAATTTTGGTAGATGATAGACACACCTTTGGTGTATATTGGAGAAACATAGATCTGTTATGGCTGTGGGTGGAGGCATATGTGGAGTATTTGCAATTGGAAGAAAATATAGGCTTTAATCATTACTTTTCAGCTTTAGTGTTAAACTACTAATTCTAACATTTCACTAACAAAAAAAAACCTTACAAATGTGGTGGGGGAAGCATTATATAAAGGGAATAGGAGAGAGAAGCATTTCATTTCCGTGCTAAATTTCAAAGAGTAAACATCAACACGATGCATCAATGTGAAATTTGCTCAGAAACTTTTCATGATAATATTCTACTAGAAATACATAAAGAATTATTCCATAATAATAATGAAGATGTAACAGAAACAGAATATGAAGATTTAAAACTATATGAAGAAGAAGAACCAAAAGAAGAACAACAAGAAGAAGAACCATTAGCAGGACCATCTAATGAAATACCGAGTTTAAAAGTATTTGCTTTAGAAGGTAGAGTAGTAATGCACCACAAAATTCAAAATGAAAATTTGGAATTGGATCAGTTTTTTAAAGAAGTAAGAACACTTGTAAGTAAAACACTCACAGAAGAATTAAGAAGACTAAACTTTATTAAATTTGGCATATTATTAAATGCTATGTTTACTAATGTAGAAGGAGAAATGTCACCAAGAGGATTCATGACAAAAAACCAGACCATCATGGCAAGTTCAGATATTAATTCAATAGTTGAAGATTGTTTGGAAGAAATATTAACAAAAATTCAAGAACATGAAGGAAGAGGATCTGGTTGGAGTTTGGTTAGTATTGAGGGTATGGATGTTAGAGTTCATAAACACGGCTATGGATTAAGGGGTAGCAGTTATATTCCGCTCCCAAAGAAAATTTCAGACACCAAATCATGTATAAATGTTCAAAATGAAGATATGGAATGTTTTAGATATGCAATGACGGCAAAATTTGTACCACCTCACCATGCAGTTAGGCCCAGTGAAGAATATGAAACACACAGATATAAATATAATTTCCAAGGATTGACTTACCCAGTGGCTTTGAAGGACATCCCAAAGTTCGAAAAACAAAACCCTGGAACATCTGTTAATGTTTTTGGTTTGGACAGTTCGAATAAAGTGTACCCATTGCGTGTGGTGAAGAATGAACTCCCAGATCATTCAGACTTATTACTACTTACAAAAGGTGATGTTTCCCACTATGTATGGATTAAAAAATTTGAAACTCTTGTTAATAATCAATTGTTTAAAGCTGAACATAAGATGATAATTTGTAAACGATGTTTTAATTTTCAACAAGAAAGAAGAGGAGGAAAGGAATGGTTACAAGAGCATAAAAAACTATGTAACAACAATTATGAAGCAAAAATTATCTTACCATGTCCAAGTAAGGCAGAGTTAAAATTTGAGAAAATCTCCCATCAATACCGGATTCCTATTGTTGTTTATGCTGATTTTGAATCTACACTAGTGCCTATTGAAGATAATGATGGCGATGTAGCAAGGAAAAGTGTTAAGTATCAGATACATGATCCAAACAGTTTTTGTTTAATGGTTAAATCTACTCTTTCTGAAGAACATCTAAATAGATTTAATTTAACTTTAAAACCTATTGTCTATCGTGGTGTTAATGCTTCTAAAATATTCCTTGATCAGTTGTATATAATAGCGGAAAGTGTTGAAAGATTGTACAGTGATATTATACCGATGATACCTTTGGATGAAGAAGAAGAGATTCAACATGAAAATGCGACTTATTGTTATTTATGTAGAAATGAATTTACTGTGGAAAATCACAAGGTTCATGATCATGACCATCTGACAGGGTATTATAGAGGTGCCGCATGTAACAGCTGTAATATCAACTACAAGATCCCTACAAATATACCTGTAATATTACATAACCTTAGTGGTTATGATGCGCATTTTATCATTCCGGAATTAGGAAGAGATAATGGAGAAATTGATGTCATAGCTGAAACCACGGAGAAGTTCATAAGTTTTACTAAAAAAGTTGGAAATATAAAGCTTCGGTTTTTAGACTCTTACCGTTTTATGCCATCTAGTTTAATGAAGCTTTCTGAAAACCTGAGAACAGAAGATTTAATAGAAACCAAGAAGATTGTAAGTAATGACAAGGTTAATTTAGTTCTTCGCAAAGGTGTTTTCCCGTATGATTATATAGATAGCTTAGAAAGATTTAATGAAACATCCCTTCCACCAAAAGAAGAATTCAAAAGTAAACTATATGACACAGATATATCCCATGAAGATTATGAACATGCGTGTAGGGTATGGAATGAATTAGGATTTAAAACACTTGGAGAATATTCGGACTTTTATGTAAAACTAGATGTAACTTTACTTTGTGATATAATGGAAGAGTTTAGAAATACATGTTTTAAGGCATATGGATTAGACCCTCTGCATTCTTGTACATCACCTGGACTAGCTTGGCAAGCAATGTTAAAGGAAACAAAATGTAAACTCCAACTTCTTACAGATATAGACATGGTGCTGATGTTGGAATCAGGTGTTCGAGGGGGACTAACTCAAAGCGTAACACGACATGTAAAGGCGAATAACAAATATTTGCCCAATTTTGATGCAACAAAACCAAGTACATATTTAGGTTATTTTGATGCAAATAACCTTTATGGATGGGCCATGTCGAATCCTCTCCCATTTGGCGAATTTAAATGGGTAGATCCTGATTCTATTGGAAACATCATGGATATAGCAAAACATGAAGATACTGGTTATATTTTGGATGTAGATATTGACTACCCTGAACATTTGCATGACCACCATTATGATTTACCTCTACTGGCCAAGACAGAAATATCACCAACCGGTAGATGGCCTAAATTAATGATGACTTTAACCAACAAATCAAGATATGTTGCTCATTATTGGGTAATACAACAAGCCATAGAATTAGGATTAAGAATAACAAAAATTAATAGAGCTTTACAATTTTCTCAATCCTGTTGGTTAAAGTCATACATTGACAATAACACAAAAAGAAGAACTGCAGCTACATCTAATTTTCAAAAGGACTTTTTTAAATTGATGAATAATGCGATATTTGGCAAGACACTGGAAAACAAAAGAAAGCATAAGAATGTGAAATTAATTAGTGATCCGGTGAAACTACAAAAGCTGGTACAAAAACCTAACTTCGGATCATCCATAATAATCAACGAAAATCTTGTAGCTGTTTCCATGAACGAAATTTCAATTACAATGGATCGTCCTTTATATGTGGGGATGTCTATTCTAGATATTTCAAAGACCCACATGTATGACTTCCATTACAACAAGATGGTTAAATTTTATGGAAGAGAAAACATCGGCATTGTATACATGGATACGGACGCTTTTATTTATTGGATAAGAACTGAAGATATGTATGAAGACCTACGCTGTTTTATCTACAATAACGACTTTGACTTTTCTGATTATCCACAAGACCATCCCAACTACGACAATGGTAGAAATAAAAAGGTATTGGGAAAGTTCAAAGACGAAACAAATAGCGTGCCAATGGAAGAGGTTGTTGCTTTAATGTCTAAATTGTATTCATTTAAATTGTACAAAAATGAAAAAAGAGAACATGAAATCGTGAAGAAGGCCAAAGGTATAAAAACCTCATACCTGAAGAAGAATGTACAGTTTGAAGAATACAAGAGATGCTTATTTGAAAATGTTGAGACAACAGCAACATTTAACACCATAAGAAGCTTCAACCATCGTCTCTTCAGTGTAAAGCAAACCAAATGGGCTTTGAGTTGTAAGGATGATAAGAGGTACATCCTGGAAGATAATATAAAAACTTTACCATTTGGACATTACTCCTTATACCCTATCGACCAATAAACCTATTCTTCGTCCTTTACCTTCTTCCTTTTTCCTTTCCGTAAAGAAGAGGGGACATGACAAGCTCAATGTCATGTTCCCTCTTTTTTACACCAATGTAATATGGCCTTGACCTATAATCTAACCATATAAAAGAGGATAAACCATTTTAGAGATCAGTATTTTTACAAGCGGTGTGGAAGACACAACTGAAGATGGAAGATTTAAGGAACAAGATTGTAAATGAACTTCATAAGCCGGCAAGAAGAAAATTTCCTAGAAGAAATACAATTATAAAAGGAATGAATGATCTTTTCCAAGCCGATCTTATTGAAATGATACCACATAGTAAATTAAATAAAGGATTCAAATACATTTTAGCGATTATAGACTGTTTTACTAAAGTGGCTGATGCTTTACCGCTAAAGGACAAGACTGGTAAAAGTGTTACAAAAGCTATGGAAATGGCTATACAAAGAAATAATTTCAACATCAAACATCTACAAACTGATGATGGAAAAGAATATTTTAACAAAGACTTTGCAGCTTTAATGAAGAAGTATAAAATAAATCATTATTCTACAAATTCTGAAGTTAAAGCTTCAATAATAGAAAGATTTAACAGAACGTTAAAAGGAGCAATGTATAAAACATTTTCCAAACGAGGATCATATATTTGGTATGATATATTACCACAACTTATAAAAGAATATAACAATAAGTATCATCGAACCATTGGTATGAAGCCTAATGAAGTAAATAGTGCCAATGCTAAAATGGTATTAAAACGTATTAAAAATAATACTACTCCTAAACGTGAAAAAATGCAGCCCAAAACATTTAAAGTTGATGATAAAGTTCGTATAAGTAAGTACAAAGGAGTATTTAGCAAAAGGTATCTGCCAAACTGGACTAATGAAGTATTTACAATCTATAAAGTGCAACCAACAATACCTGAAACCTACATTTTAAAGGACAACGAGGGTGAATTGCTTGAAGGTGGATTCTACGGACATGAATTGCTAAAATCATCAGTTGGCGATGTATATCTTGTTGAAAAAATTTTACAAAGAAAAAAGGATAAGGTGAAAGTACATTGGTTGGGATTTGATAAAAGTGAAGACTCTTGGATCCCTACAAAAGACTTAGTGTAGCAATTTATGAAGTCATTACATGTTTAACCTTTACACAAGATGGAGATTGTGCAGCAAAAGGATCGATTTTTTATTGATAATATTGATAAGTTAACAGTTGACAACGACAAGTTAAATCATGGAAAACATGGTGAATTACTGCCAAACACAATAAGATGTTTAATAACTGGACCATCAAATTGTGGAAAGACAAATGTGGTTTTTAATTTAATAGCAAATCCTAAGGGATTACGTTTCAACAACATTTATATATTTTCCAAATCTTTGCAACAACCCAAATACCAATTATTGGATAAGGTACTCGCAAGTGTGCCTGAAGTTAATTTTTACAAGTTTAATGCTAGTGAAACTATAATGGAGCCAAACGAGGCTAAACCATTTTCTATATTTATATTTGATGATGTATCTTGTGAAAATCACGACACTATTAGAAGATATTTTGCCATGGGAAGACATTACAATATTGATAGCATTTATATTGGTCAAACTTACAGTAAAATTCCAAAACAACTAATAAGAGATAATGCAAATCTACTAATTATCTTTAAGCAAGATGAAACAAATTTAAAGCACATTATTATGATCATGTGAATGCAGACATGTCATTTGATAAATTTAAAGAAATGTGTGGCAAAGCATGGGCTGAAAAATATGGATTTCTTGTTATTATGAAAGAAGAAGCTATAAAAAATGGAAGATATCGTATAGGATTGGATAAATTTGTATTAATTCATTGAACGATTGATGATACGTTTAGTAATAGATTGGACCTCGCTGCGTAAACATGGTGAACCAAGAAAAACTATTAAAAGAAATAAAATTACTGAGTGACTCGATTAGACTTAAAAATCGAGCATTAAGAATGGGTTTGAATGAAAGAGAAGAATTTCTGGAGACTACATTTAAGCCTATTACAGAACCTTTAAAACAGATAACAGAAACAATTGGTAAACCTCATTATGAAGGAGATGTTTTACTACCTGTTTCTAAATTTGAAGTAAAGACTGAGAAAAAGGAAGAAGATGATGATTCTTACACAAGTGATAGTGAAGTTTCTCAAAAAGGAGAAGAAACAAGACAAGAAGAACCAGAAATAAATGTTCAAAAAGAAGAAGAACAAGAACAACATATACCTGAAGCAGAACAATCAATTCCAAATCTAACAAAATTAAGTAGTGATATATTGCAACAAGGACCTCTTGGAAGAAAGTATATCATGAAGATGTTACATGAAATAAAAGCTAACCCAAAACTACACAAGTCACATGTATATGGAGCAAGAATTGATGGAAATGAATTAAAAATAGGAGATTCAAAAGTACATTTGACTGAAGATGATGACATTGTTATTGGTGAGCATAAATATAAAGGAACAAAAGGATTATTTGAACTGATTTTTAAAAATATACCTATAAAATATACACTACAAGATTTAAATACTTTTAAAGAAATTTTGCAAAATACTAATGCTCATAAGAAGAATTACTCCAAAGATTCAATGATAAATAGAACACGCGCAACTAAATATACTGTTGTAATAAAAAGATTGTTTCCCCTGAGAAAACTACCAACATTACGGACTGCGCCCGCTTTGAAAAAACCGCTAAAGAGGAAGTCTTTATCACTTATGGACTTATCACTTATGGATGAATATGGTAAAAAGAAAAAAGGAGAATCTTCAACGTCTGGTAAGGGTTTAATGAAAAACCTATATAATACAAATGTGATTTACTATAATGATATAAACAAATTGGTCGATAGAATGAGACTATTACATGAAGCCATGGAAGCTGGTCATACAGGTTTAAATAATGAATGGGTGGCTTTAGTTGACGAACTTCGAAATCGTGGAATAGTTGTATAAATCATCACGGATATATAAGAGAGCTGTGAGTATACAGTGGATCAGTTCAATCATGAGTGTCGACAAGTTCGGACGGTACTCCGGGCTAGGAGTGCAAGGAGGAGAAAACAGAAAAAGAAGTGGATTGCCGCAAACACCTGAAGGTGACTATGAGTAACAAACGTTTAAAATTTGTTAAAGACCCAGAAGAAGATACTGATGGAGCAAATTTAAAAACAGTAAAAGAAGCAACTTTAACATCATTGAAATTAGACAAGAATACTTACGATGTTAATTCACATAGAATAATTAATGTTGGTAAACCAACTGACAGTTCTGATGCAATTACTAAAGAGTATTTATCACCTGAACTTTCCAACACTTTAAAATTGCAGTGGGGTAACAATTTAAAAAAAGGACAAACATATGATGCTGGAAATCATAGGATAACCAATGTGGCAAATCCAAAAAATGATAAAGATTCAGTTAATAAAGAATATTTACATTCTATAATACCGGAAAAGACTCAACGAGGATTTTCTTTTTATAAGTTTATTATAAATGACATTGGATACCCAAAGGAAGACGGTGATGCTGTAAACCTGAAATACATCAAGGACAACTGTATTTTACAAGATGCTGATGAAATAGATTGTCATGGAAAAGCATTGTCAAATGTAAAATTTGGTTCTCAACCAAAAGATGCTGTTACTATGGAACAATTATCTAAAGAATTAAAAAGGGGAACATCAAATTTTGTAAAACATGAAGATGCCGTGGTAAAGCGAGGAAATATATTTATACATGGAAATGAAAAGTTTGATTTAATGCAAGGAAGTAATGATGAATGGGATGCGGGAGGTAAAAGAATAACAAATGGAAGATTTGGTCAAAAAAGTTCGGATGTACCTTTAATGGCACAAACATTAATTGCGGGCGGTCCTTTATTAGGCACATATGAAGGTCATAATAGAAGAATAAAAAATATAATACCTGGTTATGAAGAAAATGATTGTGTTACAGTGAAACAAACAATAACTTGGGATAAACGCAATGGAACCAAATTTGATGCTAAAATGAAGAAAATAATTAATATTTCACCAGGTGAAGATTTTAATGATGCTGCTACTATTGGACAAGTCATAACAACATCAAAAAGTGATTCGACCGCTTACACGTGTAATGATAAACGTATTATGCAGTTACACGATCCTCAACATCCGAAAGATGTTGTAACTTTAGATTGTTTAATAAGAATAGTGGGCAATTTACTAATTGATACCCACAATCATATAGCTAGTACAACGAGTCATGTGATAATTCAACCCGATGAACGAGAAGCTTGGATTAAAAATAGAATTATAAATCAATATGTAATTAATTTAAATAATTAAATATTTAAATATAAAAATTGTGCATAAGGTATTCATTTATGTAAAGCAGCTCGTGGAGTAAACACGCTGGTTATATAAGACGACATAATGAAGACCGCACCGCTCAGTCTTCGTCAAGACAGCGGCAAGAAAGGACGTGGTATTACATCAGCTGCGTTATCCCTGCTCAGACAGATTCCTGTTGGTGCTGTTCTAAATAGAACAATAGACGCTCTACCATACGAATTTCATCTGCCCGGAGGTTATCAATATTGTGGACCTGGAACTAAGTTGGCAAAACGTTTAGCAAGAGGAGATCCTGGAATTAATAAATTGGATCAAGCCTGCAAAGAACACGATATAGCGTATTCCAAGTTTGCAGATTCAAAAAATAGATCGATAGCAGATAGAGTGCTAGCGGAAAAAGCTTGGCAAAGAGTTAAATCAAGTGACGCCAGTATTGCAGAAAAAGCAGCAGCTTGGGCAGTGACAACAGCCATGAAGACGAAAGCTAAGTTTGGTGGTGGAAGACGACGCGGGAGAAAACCTAACAAAAAAGAAGCTGCAAAAAGAGGCGGGAACATTAAAAGAAGACGTCGCACTACCCCTAAAAGAAAAGTCAAGAAAACATCCATATGGTCAATGGTAAAAAACGGATCGGGTCTTTACTTAAGACCATACCGTGTGTATTAAATGAGAAAAATAAATTGATAATTCCAAATGAAGCATTAACAAATCATCAATTGTCAAAATATGTAAAATGTTTAAGAATACCATTCTTTAGAGGAGTTTTTATGAAAGATACATTACCAAATAGAGTGTGGAAAAATGAAACTGGAATAGTAAATTTAGACTCTAATTATGGATCAGGTACTCATTGGGTATGTTAAAAAAAACTTGGAGAAAATGTTTACTACTTTGATAGTTTTGGAAATTTACCACCACCAAAAGAACTTCAACATTATTTTCGGAAATCCAAGAATATATTCTACAACTACAAAAGAGAACAACCTAGCAATACGGAAATATGCGGACATTTATGTTTGGAGTTCCTAGCGAAGAGCGTCAGTCAGCTTTAAGATGTCATCGTATACAGTGTCGCTGAGTGGAAATTCATCAACATTGAAAAGTACACTTTTCCCAGCGTTACGTTTATCTACGGACAAACTATGGGAAGCAGCATTATTGGATTTGACTACATACAATTTAATTCCCAATGTTACAGAAGGAAAAAATAATTTACTACATTATTATGAAAGTAAAGATGAAAAAGGAAATTATTCACAATTAAAAATAATTCCATTATCTACAGGAGCATATGAAATAGACGATATAAACCAAGTATTACAAAAGAAACTTGGAGAAGAAAATATTTCTATAAAAGGTAATAATAATACATTAAAAGCAGAAATAACTTCAAAGTATTATATAGATTTTAGCTTAGACCACTCAATCGGCAATTTGCTCGGATTTTCAAAGAAGAAAGGAATTTTAGCTCCTGGAAATGATTATACTGGCGATACAACAGTAACAATATTAAAGGTGAACAGTATTGATGTAACATGTAATATTATACACGGATCATATAGAGATGGAGTAAATCAACATATATTACACACATTTTACCCAACAGTAGCTCCTGGTTTTAAAATAGTTGAGAAGCCACAAAACCTGATATACCTACCGTTAAACACCAGTTTCATTTCAGACATCGTACTGAACATATTGGATCAAGACGCCATTAGTGTTGACTTTAGAGGAGAAACAATAACTATACGGTTACATATCAGAGCAGCAACATAAAGTCAACATGGGATTATCATTTAAACCACAACGGAAGAGTCGGGAGCTCAGTAGCTCCTCAACATTCGACGAGTTAACACCGGACAACATACGCTTCCTACAGAAGATCGGACTAAAACTTGCCAACCATGGATATACTGGATATAGCGCAAGGACCGACATTCGACGAAACCCTATGGGAGAAGGAATATCACACTCACAACCCTTACACTTCATCAAAATTAAATAATAATGATGAAATAAGGATTCCCATTCAACAACAAGATATCTACACATTACCATGTGAAAGTTATTTATATATCGAAGGAAGAGTAACAACATTGGATGGAAAATCTGGTTCAACTGTTCCTTTTATAAATAACCCAATGGCATATCTGTTTGATGAAATTAGATATGAGATATCTGGAGTAACAGTTGATTCAACAAAAAAAGTTGGTATATCAACAACTTTAAAAGGATTGACTTCAATAACACCTCATGAAAAGAATTCTTTAATCTCGGCTGGATGGGTGACTCCTGATAAAGACACTATTACTCCTAATTCAAATGGTTACTTTGACTTTAATGTACCTTTACGATTGCTTTTGGGATTTGCAGAAGATTACAAGAGAATAATAATAAACGTAAAGCAAGAACTGGTACTGCTCAGATCTTCAACGAATAAGGATGTAATACAAGCGCCAAGTGGAACTAAAGATGCCGATTTGGAATGGCAATTTCAATTAGATAAAGTTGTATGGAGAGTACCACATGTCAGATTGGCGGATGAACATCGAGTATTATTATTAAAAAAATTAAAATCCGACCGTGATATTGTAATACCATTTAGAAGTTGGGAATTTCATGAATACCCCATATTGCCTCAAACAGAAAGACAAACATGGACTGTTAAAACCTCTACTTATTTAGAACGGGCAAGGTACATAATAGTTGGTTTTCAGACTAAACGAAAGGATATTATAACTGCGCACGCTGGTCAATCTGACCATTGCAAAATAAAGAATTGCAAAGTTTTTTTAAATTCTCAGTTTTTTCCATATGACAGTTTAAATGTTTCATTTAACAAGAAACGTTATTCCATTCTATATGACATGTATGCAAGATTTCAATCGTCATATTATGGTAAGACCAATACACCACTACTATCACCAGAACAATTTTATTCAAAAGCTCCAATTGTTGTAATCGATTGTTCAAAACAAAATGAATCTGTGAAATCTTCAAGTGTAGATATAAAAGTTGAAATGGAATTTGAAGATAAAATACCAGATGGAACTTCAGCATACTGTTTAATTCTACATGACAAAATAGTTACCTACACACCACTAACAGGAATTGTGAAGAATGTGCTTTAAGAAGGATTAATACAACATCTGCATGATTGTAAGGTTTTTACAAAAAATCAACAATAATTAGGTCATCTGCGAGTATAAAAGCGAGAAAAAAGAGCTGGAAATTCATTTCATCTTTGATTGTCGTATGGGTAACATCGTCTGCAAGATGAGTTCTACTACATCAAGCGCTAATGAAGAAACTACACCTTTTATGGCTGACAATAGTTTGGATATAGAAAGACAAGTTGAACAGGAAATGGATGAGTTCCTCAAGTTTAAACATAAGAAGACAGAAGAAGAGGAAGTTGAAAAAGAAACAAAGAAAAGAAAAATTGAAGATAACATTTCCACCAACATCTTAACGGAAGTATTTCTTCGAATATTTTATCCTATTTCTTCTTGTATGACAAAGACTGTATCTGCTGGAGTGATGAAATCATTGGATTACTCTCCTACTGTTATTTTAAATCACGGATCTAAAATGGTAACCTTCACTGAAACTTCATGGGAATCTTTTATGAAACATATACATCTTTTGGAATGTTATTTGAGTAACAATACATTTGGAAGAAAAACAAAACTAGGTTTGTTAGAATCAAATATTGAAATCGATATTGTTAAACAACGTGGTCAACAACTAGTTCGATTTAGAGATTTAACTAAATATAATATAAAAATACATTTGACTAAAGAAGAGTTTTACACTTTAACTTGTGCTACTGGTCCTATAACAAGATATTTAAAACAATTAATATTCTCAAGTGCAATTATCAAAGACTATTTAATTGATGCATTGGATAAACAACCATATGTTCCAATCCTATATGGTCCAGTAGATACTTCAATCTTCAATAGGATACCGCATGAAGTAGATATGTGGAGACAGTTACACCACTATCAAACCAACTTTAATTTAGATGAAGAAAAGCAAGAAGCCAAGGAAAACAAATCATGTTTCAACAATCAACAATCGGCAACAAATTAAACAAATAAAGAATATTGTAAGTAAGAAGAAGAATATTGGGGGTATAAAAGGTTGTCAATCTGGATTAACATACCAGTTGCCTACTGAACGTCATCATGGATAAACAAGTTTCATTCTCTAAGAAGATAGAATTAATGGATGTAAAGCAAGGTATCATAGAGTTTCAAGCATTCCGTGGTAATGATGGAAATTTTATAATTAAAGAGTTAGTGGTACTAGATATGATAACATCTGTTGTTTATCACTTTTTATTTATGCCTCCTTTACCATTCAACAGATTAACAACCAAAGCTAAAGTAACAAACAAATGGTTGATGAAACATTTTCATAATCTAAGATGGGATGAAGGTTTTATAACCTACAATATGATGCCACACATTATGAATCATTTCTGCAAAAAGTTCAAAACTATTTTTACAAGAGGATTGGAAAAAGCAAATTGGATACAAGCATATACAAACCATGAAGTAATAAATGTGCAAATGGAGAAAGATTTTTATTGCTACTTTGATAACATCTGTATTTCATCTAAAAACTTTAAACATCAACAGTCTCAATGTGCTTTAAAAAACGCATATCGTTTAAATGTCTATCTCCAGCAAAGTGGTGGGGGAAACGAAGGGTATAAAAGCGAGAGCGGCACTATGACAATGCATCAGTATTACTCGAACCTCCGGGGAGTCAACACCTCTGACGCGCAAACACAAGAAGAAGAAGACCAACAATAGCAAGAAGAAGATAATGGCGTCACAAAATTTTCTACAATCGCTTGTTGATCAATTCAACAAACATTCTAAATCTACTATACTACCGACAAAAAAATGTTCAGAATTGAAGGAAGAGAAACATTATATTATTCACACTATTAAGAAAATGGAAACATCAATTGGAGACGCTATCAATTGTACATTAAGTGAAGCACCCTACACACCTGGTGATGAACCAAAATTTCAAGTATTTCTTCCCAAACGCTTCGTTCAACTGCTGCAGAATGAAGATTTACGACTGATTCACCCCGGCGCACTCTACTTAGCAGCTCACGGTCCTAGCGGAAGCAACTCTACTGAACTTACACTTCATGTTATGCCTACTAGCAACTAATCTGTAGTTTATATATACTGTTGTACATGTATGTAACTGATTATAAATAAATAAAAAAAAAAAATAAAAAAAATAAAAAAGGCAACATATCGATAGTGTTTCTGCACTATCGATATGTTGCTTTTTTAAAAACATGTTTGGGTGACCTTGACCTAGTTTTGAGGGTATATAAAGGCCGTAATTTTCTTGAGGATCTCATCAGTCTACGACTACCTTTCGTGCTGTACACATCTATGTTGGCTCTCCAGTTATTACAAATAACAACATGTCTCTTAAGGTTAAGTGTGCATCATATGATACTACCACCCTCACAACTTTTGAAGAACTCGACGATTTTACTAATGAATTGCGAGTGTTACTTGCCGGTGGTTATCGTTTAAATATTGATGTTTACGCTAACAACATGAGGATGTTTCCTAAACAAAAATTCTGCAATGAAGAAGTATTTGTTTCCACACAACCTTCAACTACAACACCATCTACTCAAAGTAATGTTAAGTTCCAGAAATATTACTGATGTTGAATAATATTGAGTGGTCGCTGTGGCATCTATAAAAGGAACGCGTAACCTAAACAGAATCATCATTTGCTTCCCAACTGACGCAGCGAAAACAACTACCACTACCATGTTGTACAGAATGATGATTGAATTCAATGGAAAAATCTACGGAAAAGACTATCAAAGTGTAGAACAAATGACGTCCGATCTTCAAGTATTGACTAAAGAAGGATTCCAACCAAAATTAATTCTAAAATTTCCTGAAGTACATCCACTATCCACTGAAGATCTCATTGCTATGGCTAAAGAAGAAAAAGAAAAATACAAACAAGATATAAAGAAAGAAAAAGAGAATGAAAACTCACTATCTTAAATAAATACATCTTACACTTGTAAGATGTTCTTTTTTAAAACTCCATTTGGATGACCTTGAGATTACCCCCACCACTTTTTCTAGTCTATAAAACACACTATCCTACACTATACACCTTCATTTCTTGGCTAAACTTAGAAACGTCAACATGGAAAACAAGAAAGACAAATACAAACCACGCTATTGTTGTGAACAAAAATGTACCGATATAGGAAGATGGATGGTAGACGGATTAGCTTGTAGAAAATGTGAATTCTTCGGATCTTGTTACTGCAAATGCAAGACAAAACAACTACCACCACCAGAATTGCGAACCTTCAAGATTTATAAATCAAGATACTTCCACACTTGCTGTCCCCAGAGATGTATCAAATTTCATCCAGAAAAAATTGTTAATTGCCGAGAGTGTAATGCATGTTATAAAGACGACTTTTGTACATGCATCATAAATGCGTGCAAGTACAGATCTGATTGGTCTACTGATCTTGTTGAAGCTTCAGATGTATAGCTGTAGTCACTGACTGCAGCCCTTTTTTAAAACTCCATTTGATTGACCTTGAGATTACCCCCACCACTTATTTTTTACAACATATATTCTACGGATCATTCGATACGCTTCTCATTCTTATTTTATTACTCGCACTGACAACAACATGGATGATAAATTCATTTCCTTTCAACATTTAGTTACCGACAGAGAAGATATGGAAGCCCTATTCCAAAACTTACTCACACTCATTGATAACTATCCTTTAAGATGGATCAACATCACAGTGCAATACGTCAATCCTACCAAAATATTTTCATCCTCATCATCTTCTTCTGCCACCTCCATGTCTTCATCGTCGCAAAGTGCAGAGGAAGAGGAACAGACAACTAATGGTGTTAAAATTGTTGAATTAAACGACGAGGAACAAGAAATGCAAGCTCTGGTTAAATATAAATTTAATATTTAATTTATAAAAATTATTAGTGTTTCTAATTTATATTACAGCTAATACTTATTTCTACACACCACCCATAACCTACCCAAATGGGATTTTGCGGCAAAATGCTCTGGCCGCCGGTTCGCATATGATTATATCATCCTTCCCCCACCACTCTACCACCCCCACCCCTCTACTTCCCCCTCCACCACCTTTGCCCACATATAAGCTACCCTCTGACCATCGCTCACCATTTGTTTGCCAACTTCCGAACAATGAGCTCCTCTCCTTTAACAACAAGTAAATGTACTTTTCTTATTCAATCACAGGAAGACTTACAAAATATTTTTCAAATATTAAGTGATCTAATAAACACTCCAAATAACACCATTACTATCACTGTGGAAGTTTCCTACAATTCTTCTGATTACGGAAACATGGAAAGCGAAGACGTCGAAGTTTTACAGCTGCCAGACAATAGTCTTCCATCTTCCAAAGCTGCAACACCCGACACAGCTAATAATGATGTTTAGTCAACTACAATTATTTTCTTTACCCCCCACTATTTTTACAGTAATATATAACCTGTCCCTATCTCTGTTTCTCATTTCATCGCCAACTTTCTCACCATCAACACCGCTCCCATTTAAACCTGCATACATTTAATACACGAAGATGATGGATGATTTTTCATTTACGTCACAATTGGAAGAGGATAAACTCAAACTCGAAATCAACAGACTACAATTAGAAACAAAGAATCAACAAGAAATGATTCAGCTTTTACGACTATTCAAATGCGTACTGTGGATAGTATGTTTTTATCTTCTCATCGCTATCACCTTTGGCATCTACCACTCCATCGCCAGTAAACAACACTCCAACACTTCCTCAAATAAAACCACTACTTTTCTTTGATTAAATAAATATTTACCCACCTTCAATCTAACCCCTCGGGGCTCACCTTTTTTAAAAACCCCTCCGGATGGCCTTGACCCACTTCCAAAACCCACCCATCACTGTCAAAAAACCCCAGCCGCTACAACCCCTACAACAGTTACAACCGCCTGACCTTGACCTGGGCCAGGACCGGCCAAACCCCACTACTTTTAAAGATTTTACATTTAATATTTTCCATTATTGTCACCTCCCCCTTGTGGAATACGTTGGAAGCCAAATAGTTAGAAAATATATTTAAAACACTAAAAGAGGATCTTTCTATTATCACAATTTTATTTTTTCTTGAATTTTCAACAGCTTTTGATTCCATATCCAACATGTCCACTAAAGCGTTTATTTGAAACGGGAAGGCCCAATGTTCTTTATTATCATAATATAATTTAAGTAAATTTTCGCCGTTGAAGTTTATCCATTCATCTACGGGTTCTTTAAAATAAATCACTTCACAGCCTTGCAACTTTAATTTATCACAAAGAGACTGCACATACACACCTTTACCGGAACCAATATTTCCGTAAATTGTTATTATCATTATCGCTAACACATAAAACAAATCAATACTAAAACTGGTGTCAAGAATAACAATTATTATAAGCTGTGTACAAATTAAATACTCAATAAGTGATACAGTCATGATATCATGACCGTATATCACTTTAATATGCCAGCAGGAAAAGGCAATTAAGCCGACCGCGACAATGCGTGCCTCACCAATTAACTAATTGTTGAAACCGGTGTAATAATGTCATATTCTGGAAGCCCTACGGTTTCCAACACATTTACATAATGTGGTCTATACAATAGGACATACTGTCCCCTATATAATAGGAGACACTATGTGGTCTATATAATGGTAACTCTTTTATTTACATACATACAACTGTGGTTTGGAGCCCACATTAAACTGTAGGTCTCTAGATACCATTAGCTGTTTGAATATAGTCTATATAATTGGAAATACCAAAGCTATTGCTGTTGTACCATATTCCCTACAGGGAAATTTGCTGAAGGCTTCTTATAAGCAATATAAAATATTAATATATAGAAAATATAAGCGGACAAAATATAATAAATAGATGGTCAAACTCTTATATTTACATATATACAACTGTGGTTTTTGGAGCCCACATTAAACTGTAGGTCTCTAGATACTATTAGCTGTTTGAATATTAATTAACAATCTTGTCTAAGGAGAATATCGGCCTTAGTCAGTAACAAGGCTACAAGATCACATAAAATCATTCTATACCCGTCTCTTGAGTACTAAATGAACAAGTTGCTTGATAAATCTGTTTAAACTCGCGACTTAATTATTGTCTGTGATTCTCGCATTCCGTTTCTTGAGGATGTGATTCAACTAGTTAAGCTCAATTGCCGGTTTGCTACTTTCTAACTGTTTATTCCCCCAACCTCAAGGTAGGAAATACCATTTATTATAAAATTTCACAAAGTGTTTTATATATCATATAGTAAAATTATTTATAAAAAACTAAGTTTTATAAACTTATACCAGAACCAATGTTTCCAAGAATTTTTAATATTATAAAAAATAGTTTAATTAATTTAAAAGGATGTGATATCAAAGCACGGAGGGAAAATACCTAGCAATACATTGCGTTTTTAATACACGTTCTTTAGATTAAGAAATTTAATATATGCCACAATGTACAAAAAGTGTAAATAATGAAATAATAAGTTATAAAATAATTAAGTTTATTAACTAACCCATTGATCAATTGCCAAGATTATTTGATAACATGTTCCTTATTAGAAAACACTATTGAGATTTGTACAGAAAAAAATTAAGTTGGCAACCCTGATTACATAGCCAATCAGACATTTTCTAGGTAAATACAATAACATCATGTTCTAAATATCACCACTGGTTTCATATAGAGTACAGAATGTACTATGCACGTTAAGGCTTTTTGCTGGAATCCCCCGCTGTTTTAAAAATTTAATAAATCAATACCCAATCAATATGTTCACGCAGATCAATCAATAGATTGATAATCAATCAATAAATCGATAATCAATCAATAAATAGATAATCGATCAATAAATCGATAATCGATCAATAAATCGATAATCGATCAATAAATCGATAATCGATCAATAAATCGATAATAGATCAATAAATCGATAACCGATCAATAGATCAATAACCAATCAATAAATCGATAACCAATCAATAGATCAATAACCAATCAATAAATCGATAACCAATCAATAGATCTATAACCAATCAATAGTTCAATAAGTTGAGATTTCAAGGTCATACAATGATGTCATGGCCTATTTTTAGATGATGACGTCATAGGCTAGTGATGACGTCATGTGCCAGAAGCCCCAGGGTTTCTGGCACAAGTACATCATGTAGTCTATACAATAGGGTATACCATGTAGTCTATATAATAGACTATAATACCCTATATAATAGGGTATACCATGTACCCTATACAATAGGGGGTCTATGCCAGAAGCCCCAAATCATCACTATTGGTAACATATAAAAAACAAAGAAAATTAATCAAACTCCTTTACTAAGGGAACAATAAAATCAATTCTGTTTCGGAGTGTGTTAGAAAGTAAGATAAACAATGCACAAATAAAATTAATAATTATTCATAATTAATTTCCTTTTTAAATAGAGCAAAGTGTGATAACAACTCATCTAAGTATGCCTACATACCGTATTAAATATTTGATCATTATTTCATAATGATCTGCCCTTTAATACGAAATCTATAAAACACACCTGCACTTTTAAATTTTTACAAATGATGAATTGAAAACTCTTAGGTCCAACAAACCAAAAATTATTATTACCATCGTCCTAGGCATATGCATGAAAAAATCCCGAGGACAAGAAATTCATGATTTTTTTTACTGAGAAATTATTACAATTTAGAAAACTAGAGGTCTTGACTGGTATAGATTCAACCAAAATGTCAGTTGATCTGGACCCAATTAATTAAAAAAATTTTATAACTGAAACATCTGTCCTTCCTTATTTTGTGATGCTTCTTGATTGAAATTGTTTTTATAACAGCTATCTAATGATTTAATCGATTTATCTTCTTTCATAAGATTAACATTGAAACTTTGAAAGCCTGTAAGGCGTAGCCCATCTGCAGGACACCGTCTTTCTTGCGTATGCGTAGATTTCTCCTGCGCCCAAGCGCGGGAAAACGTTCGAAAAGAATCATGCTTGACTATTATTGTATGGAGAATTCAGTCAACAGCAACGCACAAATTTTCATTGTAGTTATACTTACATATTACAGTATGTATATTGCAATGTTGGGTACATTTCATTCCTGGTTAATGACAAAGTGCCGTGGCATCCAAAATTTTTTTAATGGAAGAACGATTTTTTTATGCCATGGACTGACCATATTTTAAGTAATTGGCTTTTCTTTCTTATTAAAGAGATTTTCAATTTCGATGATTTAAAAGGTTTCTTAAACAGATCTTAAACTCTTCAAACTTTTCTGCAATTAACACCATTGAGTCCGTTTGTGAGGAAAATGCAACGTTTTTGCTTTAACGTTTTTGTTTTATTTGAAAGCATAAGAAACTATCTTTCCGATTCGATGACAACTTAAATGTCGGGGTTTCCACAGTCTTTTCTGATTTCTGATTTCTTGCACTGATGATTTTTGCAAATGCCTCTTCATGGTCCTGATTCATGGGGACATTTGAAACCGTACTGTGCCAATGTTTGGGTTTCGAAAACCGGTGTGGGATGGTTCCTTGATTCTCTTGTATATTTGGTGTAAGGGTAAGTGGTGATTTCTCATTAGAACCTTTAGAGTTTTTAAAATGAAATGCGCTACAATGGTCCAAAGCTCCAAAAGTTGCAACACCATCAGTCAAATGTATAACTGGGCATTGTAACTGGGTATCACGGGCATTGTGTGATATGAGATGTTCCCAATACAACTGCTCAAAATTACTTGATTGGTAGAATAGATTTCTTGTAATCCTGATACACACACCATGTACTTGGATTCAGGAGGAAAATCATTGCAACACTTAAAGTAATGAAATATTTAGCAGTATCTAGTTTAAAATGTTCCTTGATGAGCAAAGACCTTGAAAAGTCTTGAGAGCAAAACTGGCCCAGAGTACGGTAAAAAAAACCCTAAATTCACTTGCCTTCCACCTGGAAAATTTATCTAGACCCCGTGGTTTCCTAACAAAATCTGATGGTACATAGGGCCTAAAACCCTTGACAATTGCACGGACAGTCTGTATCTTAATTTTCCCTTCAGCCATGAATTCAATACCTTTTTACCACACCCAAACATACCAGGTGCATGTAGTCTAGTGGTAAATCTCGGAAAACATCAAATCCAGGAATATTACTGACGAGGTGGCCCGTGCGCAAATTGCGCATTTTATGATGCTGTATGAGTGAAACTCACCTACAGTACGTGAATGTTGATAATGAAGTGACAGAGATATATTTTTGTTTACTATCTGGCTTTTAAGATTCATCTGAAGGTAATCAGCTGTTAAATTACAATTGACATTAAAGAACTTGCAATAAAAGTTAATCAACATTTTAAAGCACCCTCTAGAAATAAATGAAAGGCGAGGGGGGCGAAGCCCGAAACTATGTGACCTTTTTAATTACAATTCGTCACTGCGGTATATCCTAAGCTTCAAAATGACACCTCAATCTTAAAAATCGTTTCAGTAGGTCAAGAGAAAAAGGGACGTAACAGACGAAACCCTTATAGAAATAAGAAGATAGATAATATTGTGGCCTACATGGTAATTGTTCCTGAGTTTCGTTAAAAAAAGTTCCCAGCACTTTTCCCCCTGTTTTTGTTGAAAAACAAATTTTTGTTTACATTTCTTTCCTTCATATCCATACCTTGTGCATGAAAAGTATCCAGAATTTCCCTCGTTTTGGAGTATGTAAGACTTGGCCAGAGCATCACATGCAAATACAACATGCAATAAGATACATGAATTGTTTTTCCGTTGAAGTCGATTCAAAACGGAATCCTCAATACAAGTTGTTAAATCCTGTACCACATTGGCAAGACAGTCATTAACATTACTTGGCTTTTCAAACCCATTAAAAATACGAATTACAAAAACGGTGTGTTTGGTAAAAATCTTATTTTGCCTAAGTAAGGCCAAAGCTGACTCGGTGAAATTTTCGTTATAGGCAAACCATCAATGCCAACCAATAAATCTATATTTTTTGGCAGGGATGTTTAAGATATACTTTACGCCTTCTTAAAGTCCAAAATAAATAAAAATTTTTTCCGCAGAGTTCTAGTATACCAGTTTTTCTGGGTGTTTTTAAGAGAGAACGTGCATCTATTGGTAAGTAATTGAAATCGAGGTGTTTTTTAATAATTTTTAAAAATTTAAGAAACTTTGGAAAGACCAATATTTTCCCTTACTGCCTAATTAGATAAATCATTTTTAATTGAATTAAAGGACTAAGTTTCAACATCTGCCTCTTCGGGTCTATTTACATTGAAATTGCCTATTAATTCTTCAATAGATGAAGACTAGGTGGATGAATCGAGCTCAAGTGCCTGTCGATATTTGGTTGTCTTGATGACTTGGGCCAGGAATACGTTCCTGTTCTATATTCGTCTTGAGTTGAGGGGTCTACTTTATCGGATTCCAGTTCAAAAAGTTCTCGCTCTTTTTGGGCACTCTGATAAAAAAGATTTTTCGGCGAGAAGAATAATCAAATGGCTTCTTAGAACTTATTTTTATGCAATTGCATTACATAAATCCAAAGACTAAAATTACCTGAAAAAGTAATAAGCACGGAAATTGTAATACACTTCTTACAATTGAGGTAAATTGGCAAGTAAATAAAAAAATCAACAAATACCAATAGTCGATAGGCTTATTGTTATATATTATCTGGAAAGCGTGTTAATTATAGAGCTCCCTTAAAATTATCTCAATTTGGCTTAGCATGTATTTTGAAAACCTCAAGTTTAGCAGCAAAAAACTCCTGCCCAAAACTTATAAAACATCGGGAGAGATCAGGATTCCTCCTATTTACGGAGATCTACTAAAGTCCCTCAAATTTATATTTTAATGCACTATTAAAATTGAAGTTCATTTTAATCCCATTAGATAAGCAAACTTTTATTGCCTGTATCTCCGATACCATCCAATAAAAAATACTGAAGAATAAAAATGACTAGAAATGACATTAAAAAAATGTCCAGATGTAAATTTGGTTATTTTTCATAATACCATCTATAAATTTTATTTATTTGTTCACCATATGAAAAATGAGCGTATTTTGTGTAAAGAGCGAAATGTTCAGGTGTCTTCTGTGGGGTATTAACCAATGGCAAGTTTTAAAATTTGAAAAAAAAAATCGCATTATCTGAATTTTGTCTTTTACTATACCTCCCATTCCCCCTGCTGAAATTCCTAACCTTCCACAAAAAAGTATTTTAAACTTACCTGCAGTCCCATCGTAGCTATTTGTGAACCGCACCTCTTTCCAGTAGCCAAGGATGTTTCCCCGGTCCGTCACGATGCGAGTCAGTTCATAGAGAATCTCGTTTAGCTCGTGGTTCCGCCGAGCTAAGAAAGAGACAGCAATTTCGATGCCCGCCATCGCACTGACAAAACTTTGTTACACACCAGCTTATATTTACACAATTTTCTTGTACAAATGCAACAAACCTTAGTTTGCAACGCAGCTAACCTTGTCAGTTTCATGTTTATGTGACCGGCCTTGGCGCAGTACATCGACGCTCAAAACAACGATGTAACCCGGACCTACCACAAGCAGCACCGGTTGGCGCAATGCATCGACTCTCAAAACAAAGACGCAACCGGATCCCGGACCTAACACAAGCCGCACCGGTTTGAGCCGGATCCGCAAGCTTCGCCGCAGATCCTGGTACGCGCCTGACCGCAAAATAACGGCCGCAACTCGCAAAACTACACTTCGCTGCATCCCTTCACTGGCAATAGAATTAATTACATTAAAATAATGCCCACCCGTGACTTTTTACCTTCAACCTACAGCCTGCACCACCTCACCTGTCTTGCTACAGTCTTACCCAACCAAAAAGCCCAGGCAGGGTTTTTCCTCGATTTTTCAGCAATCCATAGTAAAAACCAATAATTTTCCCCTTACTCGCAGTTACTGCCAGGGGAAATCCCCAGCTTTTTCAAGATTAAACATTTTTTATGTGTTCACTTCAATGTAAGAAGCTACTGCCTCATGAACACCTAATTCCAGGGTTTCTCGCATTATAAACGTTGTTTTTGGTAAGCGAGGCCAAATAATATTGTTGAGTGACTCGGAAGCATTCTGGGTGCCACCATGTAGGCACTTGCTGAGCAGTCCAGGATGTGATAAATCCCTAAAGATGGGCTTAATAAGTTCCATCACAGATACAGGAAGGTGAGTGTGTTCCTTGTGATCATATGGTTGCTTTGTTGCAACCGCCTTCTGGTACTTGCACCAGCTAGATTCTCCTTTTGGACATAATCCATGACAGGGCTCTTCATTCGATGAAACCAAGTGAAAGTAGGTAGCCCATACTACTGTTTTCATCTGTTCCACTGTAGTCTTTACATTTCGCCTTATGGCTAGGTCATAATCAATTTGGATTTCATTTATCACTGCGTCTGTGAGTCGGCCGCGCCCTCCAATTGATTTGCCATCGGAAAGTAGATCTTTCTTGCCATAATTTTCCTTCGTGGCTCTTAGGCGTGTCCCCATTCATTTTTAAACATGGCCCACACATTTTAATTTTTCTATTGGAATGTCTGGGCCATACGGCTGCTCTGTCCCCATCTCCTAAGTATTTGGTGTAGCGCACGCTATACTTCTCTTCTGACTCGCGATACATCTCCAACACACCACTAACCTCCATCCCCCCACTCACACCAGCATAATTATCTACACAGCTGTCAGTATGGACATTCTGTTAACGTTCTATACATTTACAAAACTTTGTTAGTACTTTCACGTCAATCGCTATGTGGTTTGTCCCAATCGCACTCACAATTCCAATCAACGAGGAGTTTCCTCTTCGCTGCCACGAGCCGTCAATGTTACTGTTAGGTCCCTATCTCCACCATTCTCTTCAACACACACTTGCACAGCATTCTTCATAGAACTAACACAAACATGGCTGCTTCACACAAAATACTGGTGTAATATTTGAAGGACTGGGGTTTTGGAAGGTTCATTACACCGCAAAATGTCTTCGCGAACTCCACACCCCTTCCAATGCTTCGAAAATCGTAAACAGTTCTTCAGTTTTCGCGTCTATTTCAGTTTTTTTTATTGAGGTAGACAATATGAGTTTTTAGACGACACCTCAAAATTGCAATCTTGGCACTGGACACTAATTGTCACACTCAAACCCGTGGAAATGGAAAGTGGGCCTTTGCATTTTACACATCGTGGAATTTTCTGGAGCAACGACTGAAAGTCTTTCAAATTGATAATATCATTTACCCCACTGTCATCTTTGTAAAATCATAGCAGGGTAGATTTGGACCTTCCTTTGTGTGTGAAGTACTTTGCTTGGGTTCAATAATGACTCTGTCTCCTGATTCTGTTCTCCTGAAATTTTTTGAAATAAATTAATTTGATTTGATTCTAGGCCTACTTCTTGCCCAGGCAGCCCAGGACTAGACTAATCTTCATTTGTAGGTTTTAAGAAATGTGGTGTACCTAGAAACCTTTTAGGTCTCTTTTTAAATGTCCTATTAGGGATTCTAGGCATACTATAACAGTAAAAGTAAAACTTCACAGCTGTCTGTAGTGTCAGTGCTGACAACAACACAAAGAGTAAGTGTCAACTATTATACAGTTGCACTATATAAAATACTGATAATAATACTATTGATAAAATGTTGCCCAGCAACAGCACGAATAACTTAATGAACGTTACCATTTAGGCCGCCTTCACACTAGGTCACTGTGACGGTGGTCACTGTGACCGTCACAGTGACCCAGGATGTGACCCATGTTGTTTCATCCACGGTCACCGCACCGGTCACTGTGACGGTCACTTAAAAATGAATGCTATTTTTATATATTTTTCTTCGGGTAAACAGAACAGAGTGGTTTTACACAAGTACTGTTGTGCCGCTAGTCAAATATGGCACCTGCTAGTGACGAGGAGTTATTATTGTTAATGTTACTAATTTAAAAAAAAGACGTCGATCAAGAACAAGGAATATATGGATCCACCCTATGTTAAGTTCTCGTATGGAAGAAGTTCTTCAACTACTTTCGGATGTCGTTACCTTCATTCCAAGAATTACTGACCTACATAAGGAATGCCATTACTGGGACTGATAATCTCTTTCGGCCAAGTATTCCACCCGAGGAGAAGCTCGTTATAACTTCAAGGTGAGTTTGATGTTACTAATTAATTCTCATATTGTACATAAATACATTGTATATATATGTTGAAATCATTTATTTTTTTTCATACATCAGCAATTTTTTCAATAAAAAATATGTAAAACAGAATTGTACAACTTATTACAAGAAATTGAATTAATGTTATTTTATGATTTTTGGCAGGTGTAAAAATACCACACAAATAACCTGTTACAGTTTATTAATTTTTACTTTAAGATGTAAATGCACACAGTAGTAAATATTTGACATATTACTTATTGAATACACTCAGTAACAAAGGCTTTGGTAAAATCAACGAGTTTGCATACTTTGACAGAAATAATCAAATTAAATTACACAATTTCATCTTTTTCAGCATTCTTCAACTCATCAAAATTTTCAATAAATAAAGAAATAACTGCGATCCATGTTTTCACCTTCTCTTGTTTGTTGGAGTATGCTTCCTCCCCAGTATTCCAAAGACATGGGTGCTTTTCCACCTCACAAATGAAGTCTTCTACGCCCAACTTATCGTCTACTAATCTCTGTAGTCTTTTCCTTTCTTCTTCCTCCCTTTTTTTTCTCTTCTTCCCTTCCTTTCTTCTCGTCTTGCTTGGAATTGTTTTTTGTTTTTTTACGATTTTCTGTCACAGTTTCTACATTTAAACTATTCTCCTCAGTTTCAACCCCAATACTTGGACTTCCATCCATCGCATGTTGTGTAGCTTCAATCCCTTCATCCATCACTTCACTGTCACTAATCATATTATGCAATGATTAAGTTATCACTTTCACTAAAGTTATCACTTCCACTACTAGAGTATACATAAACAAACTGTTGCTACGAAAACTTCACTTGTTCTGTTCTGTTCAGACAACGGGCGCGCATACAGTGACCCGAGTCACAGTGACCCAGTGTGAACTGCTCCATTTGCAGTAATTTATCTTGCCTGACGAGTCACAAAAATGTGACCCAGTCGGTGACCGAGATGGTGAAGGGCTACATTTAACTCAATGCTTTAAAAGTTTTCCGGTCACAGTGACCACGGTCACAGTGACCTAGTGTGAAGGCGGCCATAATCCCATATATTTTAAAAACTACTCAACAGAATTCCATAATTTATACGTCGAATTGTTCAGGAAAGTATAAAAATATGCATAAAACAGAAAAATGATTTTTTGACCCCATCAACCATACGACTCCCTTTAGTTTGTTGACGGTACAACGTTTTGCATCAACTGCGGTAAAGCGGCTGTCCACGAAAACTAAAACAGTTTTTGCTAACTGGTGGAATTCACCTTAGTGATCTTTTAGTTCCCTTGTACCAGTTTTAGATTCTTACAGATAAATAAGACGTCTTTTCTGCACCTCTATATAGTTGTAAAAAGTTTTAATTTTTAAAATGATAAAACCACTTTTACCACCACCACGTTTTAATAGTACCTCCATGCGCTATCTCATGACCATTTCACCTCCAGCCGTCACACGAGCAGCATCGAGTTGTCTCTCACAGTCAGTTGTGCCAGCTACGAAGAAACTATCTTAATTACACAAGAGGATTGGGCTAAATTACACACAGAACTATATTTGATGGTTGAAAAAGGGTTCCGTCTAAACTTGCAAATGTATGCTTGCAACGTGAGATGTGTTCATCCCACCAATCAAGAATAAGAACGTCCGTCTTCTCAAGCAAGGACTCAAGCAAGCCCCAACTTGGACTATTTTAGTGTACTAGCACTTGTATTTTCTATTCTCACTTTGATTGAATATGTGTATCTCTTTATTATATTTAAGAAATAAAGAAAAACCTATCTTGCTACTGACAACAATTTTTTTGGTCCTTTAGCAAGATAGGTTTATAAAAAACAATTTGGATGACCTTGAAAATCCACTACTTACTTACACCCACCATCGCATTACTCAGGTACCAGGGAGGCTATACTTAAGATTCGCCATTCCGTCTTCAGAAGCCGAGCGTACAACAACTGAGATAGCAAGTATGGATGTTCCACCACACTTGCTATCTGTGAAGGAGAAGTTGTGAGGAAAGATGGATTATTTCAACACGTCTGTGAAATTGTAGATGTATTGGAGAGGAGGATAGATAAAAGAAAGTTGAGAAGAAAGCAACCTTAGAATGAAAATATAATGCTAGTGAATGGATATCTGTTGATGATTATGCTGATTTTATTCTTCCTATTTACATCGTACCTTATTATTAGTTGAACTGGTGTTAAGTAAAGAAGCAGGGAAGACGGTCGTAGTATTTTTTTATGGTGATCAGCACAGCAGGTGTAAACACACCGGTTTGTTTATGTTTTCATTCCTTCACCTCTGACCCCAAAAATCACCTGATAACTCTAATTGACCCCAATTAATTCAAACTGGTCCTAATTAGTAATATATTTGTGTCTCTCTACCAGCTGATACCGATTATCACTGTTATTGTAACCTTTAAGGTCAATTTTACTGTTTTAGCGAATTTCCCATAGGGAATAAGCTATTACCGTAGGTCTCATGGTAAGACCTAAGCTCGGGACCATGTTACTTTTTCGTTTTAAGGTGCCCAGAGACCAAAAATAATAGTCATTAAAAATTTTATATATATATGTATATATTTATATATGTATATATACACTCTAAAATACAAAGAGTGAATACCCACTCTTTGAGAGTGACTTTTTCACTCTTTGACGAGCCAAAATTGTGCCACTCCGAAAGAGTGAAAACTAACCTTTTGAAAGAGTGAACTGTAACCACTCCATAAAAGAGTGAACGATTTCCACTAAATAAAAGAGTGAAATTAGTTCCTTTGAGAGGGAAAATTCACTCTTTTGAAGAGTTAAATTATTCTTTTGGCATCTTAGAAAGAGTGATATTGGCACTTTTTAAAAGAGTGAAACTTTACCAATTAGGTGAAAATTCACTCTTTTGAAGAGTGAAATTATTCTTAGAAAGAGTGATATTGCCACTATTTAAAAGAGTGAAATTTGACTTCTTACGTTAAAATTCACTCTTTTGAAGAGTGAAATTATTCTTAGAAAGAGTGATATTGCCACTATTTAAGAGTGAAATTTGACTTCTTACGTTACAATTCAGTCTTTTGAAGAGTGAAATTATTCTTTGGGGATCTTAGAAAGAGTGATATTGACACTAATTAAAAGAGTGAAATTTGAATATTAAGGAGTGAAAATCATTGATTAAATTAGTGAATATTTTACATTTTCACTTTTAAAGAGTGTAATTTCCAAGTATTAAAAGAGTTTAAACCAACCATCTTGGAGTGGAAAAGCACTAATTGGCTTAGTGTAAATAAAATACTTCTCTATACTTAAATGAGTGGAAATAATGATCAATAAAAAAGTGAAAAATAGGGATCTTATAGTTATTAAGGGTACTGATAGTATAGTCTGTCTGAAATTAATGTGCGGTCGATACACATATTTATTTTCCCCTTGTTCGGGGAGTTTCTCCTGATTTTTTAGCTGCCAACCAATCACAATCAACAAAAAGTTGAATTAGCTGCTTAAATACAATTATTGACCAGCTGATTTAATTGTTAATTGATTGAAATTAGTTGGCTGCAGGAAGATGGGGAGAAACTCTTCGAACATGGGGAATATAAATTTGTGTTTCAACCGACAGTATTTTAAGACAGACTATGCCGAGCCAGGATGCAAGCATACTCGCTTCATTGCTTACTAGTATGTTAAAAAAAGCCAATCACAGACTTTACACACCTCCAACCATCTGTTCTTTACCTCTTCTGAAAAGCTGTTTTAAACCATCTTAGAACGATGAAACAAGTATGCTTCTTGCAACTTGGCTGCTGTTTACAAGCAGCCAAAAAAAAATATTATTATGTCAGTAAACATTAAATTGTTTAACTTTCAATAGTGCTTACAAACTATTACTCCCCCGGAAAATTTTGAAAAAAGAGTGTTTTGGTGGGTTTTGAGGCACTTTCAGTATGTTAAAAAATTATTATATATTCCAATTTATCTTTAACATTTAATAATTTGCTAGAAAAATAGGCATTGCCCTACAATAGTTTGTATACCCAATTATGCATTATAATATAGATTAGGATAAGACTAAAAGGATATTCGTATATAAATAATAAACAAATTAAGATTACAGTAAAGTTATATTTATTTTTACAGCTCATGATTTTCACTTAAAGGTAAGTCAGTCACGCCAACTCGTCAACTTACAACAGCAAAAAAATTATACTAAGAAAAATCATAAAATAGATTCAGCAAATCAATACGCAACATTCAAAATAATTATAAAGTGTGCCAAGCACAGATGCGTATTGTAGATTGAACACAAAATGTGTTTTAAATAAAATATCAAAACACAAGTCAATAATTAAGATATAATATATCAAAAAACAAGTAAATAATGAAGATAAACTAACTTTTAACTTATGTCAAAAAAATAACAAATTAATTGAACAAAAAAATCATAAAATAGAGTGATTACTTCCGGTATGAACAATAAACTACACCTCGGGCACATATGCCTCAATGGCAATGTCTACAGCTGTAACACTAGCTTTTGGCTTAGAATTACTCATGTTATATACGCAACATTCAAAATAATTATAAAATAAGTCAAGCACAGATGCGTATTGTAGATTGAACACAAAATGTGTTTTAAATAAAACATCAAATGACTTTAAAAAGCAATTGCCTAATGAGACATATTTTGTGTCTACATATAAGTAATAACTATCTCCGATGGAGATGAGAAATGGTTGAGTATGATCTCCCGTTGGCGTTGCCTCGTTCTCAACTGGATCAGAGCCCTCCTAGAAAGCCAATCAATAATAAAATGTAAAAAAATTGAAACAAGTAAGAATTTTTTTAAAAGGACATTTGTATTTAACATGTGTGCTAAGGGTCTTTAAAATAAAAAAACATAACAGCTTTCATTTACAAAATTAATTCTGGATTGATGAAACCATGCATGAAACAGACTTAAAATTTACATAAATATAGGACAAATGAGGATATTTCAGAGCCGATCGTTGATAAAAATTCAGCCTGTACAATAACTTAGGTAAGGGTTTAAAAAGCAAAAAACTAAAAAGCTTTGATTTATAAAGATAAATAAGATAATTTTTTCACTTATCAATAATGATACAACGAAAGTAAATAAGACTTACAGGCTTGATCACAAGCAGTTCTTCCGGAGGAAACATACTAGCCCTTTTTCACCCTTTTCATTCTTGCTTGAGTCCTGAAAACAATTATATATTTAATAATCATATAAGTAAGACTACATCTGTAGTAGATCCCAACACATTGGATTTTAGCCCCATATAAACTATGCTTATTAGCTTTGTACATAAGTGGTTTTAAACCCAAATCACGCGGCTACCCTAACTTGGAACAGTTTCATCCGTGAAAGCGTTTTCTATTAATATTTAGCAAGTGGCAAAATCATAATTAGTTATAAATAAACACACATTTATAAATAACTATAAGACACACAACCGAAATAAGTTTTAAAAGAATTAAAATTTATTCCTTTTGGAATATTTAAAATGAGGTATTATGCTGAGTGCACACACCCTATTTACTTTTAATTAGGTTTTAGTAGGTGCCTAGTGGTTTTCAGAAACAACAATTTCTTCTATAAAATCAGGATTAGTGTACTAATGCCCTGGTAATCCATACTGGCGAGCGGCAAAAATTATAAACTCTCACTAATTGTCTGATATATCATGTGATCATTTGGTGTAGTAACCACAAAAAACGTGAACAGCGCTCTCACTTGCCCCGCCAATATGGCTGGCCAGATCATTAGACTGATACCTCTTGAAATATATAACTTAACAACTATACCTTTTTCCCTTTTTTCTTTCCCTTGATGTAGTTTGAGCAATTAAGCAAAAGGATAACTGCTAATACTGCCTTCAAGTCTTCTAAAAAAAAAAAAGAAAACAAAAAACCGCTTATGTTTGTGCTAATAATAATAACTAAAACTATAGAATACATATTCAGAAGTTAAAAAAAACCTCATGCTTTCGGGCATTCTGTCTGGGGGGGGGCATTCATTGAATGTGTTAGCACAGACTAGTATGGAGGACCTTTTGTTAACCACATCACTGTAATGTTATCCAACACACTCAGTGGCAACTAATCAGTCCCAGGGACATAACCTGCAATAAACAATCCTATCCTAACCAACAAATTTGAGACCTGGTTTTTCCATCTATGAAATGTGCGACACAAACTCATGCTTTCGGGGGCATTCATTGAATGTGTTGGCACAGACTAGTATGGAAGACCTTTTGTTAACCACATCACTGTAATGTTATCCAACACACTCAGTGGCAACTAATCAGTCCCAGGGACATAACCTGCAATAAACAATCCTATCCTAACCAACAAATTTGAGACCTGGTTTTTCCATCTATGAAATGTGCGACACAAACTCATGCTTTCGGGGGCATTCATTGAATGTGTTGGCACAGACTAGTATGGAAGACCTTTTGTTAACCACATCACTGTAATGTTATCCAACACACTCAGTGGCAACTAATCGGTCCCAGGGACATAACCTGCAATAAACAATCCTATCGTAACCAACAAATTTGAGACCTGGTTTTTCCATCTATGAAATGTGCGACACAAACTCATGCTTTCGGGGGCATTCATTGAATGTGTTGGCACAGACTAGTATGGAAGACCTTTTGTTAACCACATCACTGTAATGTTATCCAACACACTCAGTGGCAACTAATCAGTCCCAGGGACATAACCTGCAATAAACAATCCTATCCTAACCAACAAATTTGAGACCTGGTTTTTCCATCTATGAAATGTGCGACACAAACTCATGCTTTCGGGGGCATTCATTGAATGTGTTGGCACAGACTAGTATGGAAGACCTTTTGTTAACCACATCACTGTAATGTTATCCAACACACTCAGTGGCAACTAATCGGTCCCAGGGACATAACCTGCAATAAACAATCCTATCGTAACCAACAAATTTGAGACCTGGTTTTTCCATCTATGAAATGTGCGACACAAACTCATGCTTTCGGGGGCATTCATTGAATGTGTTGGCACAGACTAGTATGGAAGACCTTTTGTTAACCACATCACTGTAATGTTATCCAACACACTCAGTGGCAACTAATTGGTCCCAGGGACATAACCTGCAATAAACAATCCTATCCTAACCAACAAATTTAAGACCTAGTTTGTTTATTGTTTTAGTTCTTCGTCCTCCCTTCTCTTCCTAGGACTGTTCACCTAACCTGGGATTGTTTTGCACATTACTTTGGGTGAGGCCTAGTGGCGTATAACAAATTTTCAATCATAGCGGGTATTTCAAAAACAAATGTTGAATATGTATATTACCTTACAGGTTTGAAAAATATGAGTTCTTCTTGGGGGAAGGTTTTCATTTTGGTTGGTTGCAAACTTACCATCTTCAATAGCCTTTAATTTGTCATAATCACTTGGTCTTGATTTTAAGTAGCCAGAATCTTATTCCTCATAATAGGAAATTTAGTGATGAGGTTGTCTTTGTGTGTTTGGTATTGAATGGAAAAATCCAGATCAATCTGAAAAAGAGTAAATACAGTAATGGTAATGGAATTTTCCTTCATATTATTAAATAAGTTATAAAATTCGTTACTTGAATTTTAATGCAGCAAAACGGATGTTGCAGCAGACCTACATACTTTCTCACGATAACTCGTGTAAAAATAGTCCGATCTTAATGAAATTTGATACAGACATGTTAAGTGGTAACCACTCGGACGAGTTCGAAAACCGGCCTGATCAGACCACTGGAAGGGGGGGGGGGGGGTAGTGAGGGATTTTACCCCTCAAAAATGTTTTTTTTTATTTTTTACATAGTAAAATTAAATTTATCATATTTTGATTTTCACCATTGAATTCAGCTCGAAAAAACAAACAATTTAGTACATTGGATCATTGCTCTACGACCTATGATTACCGAGATATTGATAGTGGTAGACACAGTACGTTGTCCCAATGTTAACCTTATGGGGAATAAATAAAATGCTATATCTCCCTCTAAAATAGGCTAAGCCTTTAGAGGCCCTATTTTTCTCTGTAAAATAAAGGAAAAACTTTTAATTTTGTTTTTGTATTTTATTATGTTGCAGATTTAAGTGTAATAAGTATGCTTAGATTTAATATAATGGCCAGTGCTGGCAAGCAAGTGTTAGTGAAAAAAATGAACTATCAATTTTAAAAGAAAGAAGTTTTTTCTTTTGTTTATATTTTTAAGCACATTTCTGTAAATGGCAATGTAAATATCTTCGTTACTGAGAAAATAAATATATTCTTTTCTAAATATATTCTATTCTATTCCCTTATTTCTCAACATATTGTAATAAAACTTGGTATGTGGCTTCATCTAGTTGAGATCTACTTCACTATGGCCTAAAATCCCCCATTTTAACATTTTCATGGCAGCAAACTAGGTCCCGGACCTAGGTCTCACCATGGACTAGGTCTTCCCTATAGGGTAAATTCGCTAAAAAGTAGGCCTACACTCTTTCTTAAATTTCTAAAATAATCAATATTTCATTTAATGAGAGTGTTCTTTCTATAAAATGTTATTCTTACACTATAACCTACCATTTCTCCATTGTAATCTAACAGACGGGGGTATTTTGTTAAAATCGCACCGGCATATTCCCCTGCACATATCTCTTGTCTTCGGTTTGTATGAGTTTCTCTAATAGCTTGTTCTATTTCTTCTCTGTTTGCACTGTTGGGTGTCTTGTACTTCATCAAGTTCACCTAAAATAAACAAAAAAAAAAAAACTATTTAAGTGGTTATTGGAATTAATCGGGAGAATACACAAGAACATGTTTTCTTTGAACAAGGGCATGAAATGTGTGCATGTACCATATTTCAGTTTTCTAGAGGAGTTAAAACTGATATATACGCAGGCAAGGTTAGATCACTCATAAACGAATAAGAAAAACAATTTAGTACATTTCATAAGAAACTAATTTACCACTATTTTGACATTATTAATAACAATTGAGCTCATAAATGTCTGATGGATAAATTATTTTTATGGTTTATTTAATGGTAACCAACCTTTTACTGCCTACAGTTATTTATTGAATTATGTAAAGCATATAACTTTAATTCATGATGGAAATATAATTTTAATTCTTTTGCTTCTTTTCTGGTAGTACCCCTAATTATCAATCATACTTGTATAGGTGATTTTTTTATCACAGTGAAATAATTAATAGAGATATCATTTACCACTTACCAGCTCTTCAAGTTTTTCACCGTCAAGACAAATGTTCTGAAAGTCGAGATTTTTCTTACAGGTTTTTCTACGGTTTTTAGTTCTATACTTCTTTTTGGAAGGTGTAAGCCTAACTCTGACAGTTTTCAGTCGATATTCAATAAATCCGGATTTTGTAATAGGATCAAAATAGTGTTCCTGAAAAAAAAACAAATTATTGTTTCCAATTACAATTACAGTACACTCTTGATTATCTGAGGTCTCCGGGACCGGGGCTACTCGGTTAATACAGAGCTTACATGTGGTTTGTGATTAGGCTCTAATATGACCACAGTAAAATGGTTTTATTAGGTTTAAAAATACCTCAATTTCTTACGGTTTGGAATTTGAATTTGATCTAATTTCACTTTTGACGGAAATAGTGAGGGAATAAAAATAACACTGTTCGCACATCAGCTGATCGATCAAATAAGATTCAGGTTGTATTACGTTGTTGTGCCTAACCTGTTTGTTAAGAAGCTGATCATTAAATAAATAAATAAATAATTTATTCACCTCAGACATGTAAACATGCGTTAGGCATACTTAATCTAACTTAAATTTATAATACATAATAGGTTTTGTATGCTAATTTCTTCCATATGGTTTCTTCTTATTCATCAATATAAATTCTTTGGGTTCTTCTTTTTTTCATAAAAACTTTTAAGTGAATATAAAGGTTCTTCCTCAAGTAAATTTTTTAACACTTTCAATTCTTTTGATGATTTTATTTCTAATTTGTAATTTGTTTTAATAAAATTTATAATTTTCCGTGATATTTCATGGGGAGATTTTTCATATAAAACTGTTCTATGGAATTTTGTAGGAATTAACGTTGAATTTCTGGTCTGGTAGTCATATTTACATTCTTCGTATATGAATTCTTTATTCTTCAAATAAAATTTTGCCATTTCATAAATGTACAAGCCAAATACTGTTAAAATTCTGTTGTTTTTAAATAAATCATAACAATGTTCCAAATGGTGTACATAATTTATAATTCTGATAGCTCTTTTTTGTATTCTAAAAATTTTTATCTGATTTTTTATCGAAGAATTGAAAAATACTGGTATACAATAATTTAAAGTTGTTCATTGCTGACATTAGAGGTTATGTGAGTTTATTTTGATCTACTGTTTTAACCTATTGTATTTAATATTGTTGATCATTGATAAAGTAGTGAACATATCGGATGTACTCTGCCTTTAAGCTACTCATGAGATATTTATGACACAAACGAACATCTCACTCGTAGTAAAAGGCTTTCTGAGTACATTCATTGTGTTCTACTTTTACTGGTTACCAATAATGGAATTTTAAATAAATCACATATTTTGGTTATTTTTACAATCAGTCCTAAGTAAAAAGATATCTAATCATAAAGCTGCCATGGATAACCCAGAGTCTCGGATAACCAGGGCTCGGATAATCTAGGGTGTACTGTATCATACATTGTAATTATTATGGAACATATTACCTGCTCTAATAGTTCTATTTGTAGGCCAAACACCCCATCAAAGTTTCAAAAATACCACCTTTCCCCATAATACAATTAATTAAAAAAGCCTGATTTTGCTTAAAATGTAGGTGTAATAACATTTAATACATACTATCTGTTACCCGCGGCTTCATATGCGATAATAATTTAAAACTTTATTACTGAACATTCCCTAATAGGTAAGAAGCAATTTATTACCATGGGAGGTATTGCAAGACATGTCCAGGACAATTTCAAATTTTTGTTCAGCGGTCCATAAATGAACACAACGAAAATTACCCCAAATGAACTTGGTTACCGAAATTCATGAAGGGGTTTTTACATCTGATTAAACATTTTATTTCTTTAACTTATTCTCAGTATAAGTTTATGGTTGCTTTTATAAGATAAAATATTTTACTCACATATCCTTTTGTCGTTCGTTTAGATTGCAAGCAAGGGTAGGTTTCGATGATGGACCTCGCCATCAATTCTTTGTTCTGTATTGTTGGATAGCTAAAAGGTAAATAAACAATTAAGATTTGTTTTTAGTTTGAAATTATTATAGGTACTGACTACAGCTTTATAATTATAAAATAGTAAACATTAGATAGGGAATAAAAAAAATTAAGGGAGGGATTTAATTTTTCTGGATTTCTAACTAGAAGTAAAGGTACAGTTACAGTACTTGATAAAAAATTTCCTTTGGAATTTTGTTGCCTATATAATTATTTATAGAATTGTTTAAAAAGGGTTATTGTTTGAACAAATCTTACGTACTTTAACGATACAAAGCAAAAACTCACCAGCTACCTGCCTCCTCGATCAGCTTCCCCACCAAAATTCTAATCATATTACGCCTTTTATCCATTGGCAAGTCATTGGATGTTTCTAGGGATTTCACAATACTTCCTCCTTGGGGATGACTTAATAGCATTGCTTTGATGTCGTACAAAGGTTTCTGAAACAACAAAAGATGTATGGCAGTTGTTTAAGATAGAAATTATTTATCATTGTAAAGCCCAGACACAGACATTAGGCCCTAAGTTTAACATTGCAAAAACCACATCTACACCTACACACTACTACTTCATATAGGCCTAAACTTGAACATTGGCATGGGCTTTGGTATGGTACTGTTGAAGGGCTATGACCTGCACTGTAACTGAAGTTAAACCATTACTAGATAAATGCTACTTTTTATGCAAATACATGGTTAGTATACAATAAACCTTATAACGGAAGATTTCAAGACACTGAATTAATACTTTTTAACTAGGCCTACATGTCAGGCTTAGGCCTATACGAAATTACTCAACCTACAAACTAGCTTAGAAAACTGTAGTCTAACTAGCCTAAGGTTTGCTGCACAGGTTTACCTGAAAGTGTGTTGGATGTTTTTTCGCAATAAATTAATTATTTATTGAACTTATGAAGAGACGAACATACAGGAGGATTAACAATCGCAATGGCGGCGAACGGCTCGGCGCTCGGCGTCCGGTTTGGAGCCGGCAACGGCCACCAAAATAACACAGCGCCAGTGCAAAGTATTACTATAAGAAATCTAAAATGTATATTTTCCAATATACTCGTATACTAAGTGCCAAATACAACCCCAACCTCAACCTTATATTGCACTGCACTCCTACGCAAGCCGACACTCTAGCGTTACAGTTTCAGTGTAACCATAAGGTTCAGCCAAAATTACTCGCCCTAAAATTAATTATAATTCCCTGCTTCAATGGTTGTTATGGTAAACTGCAAGGATATTTTCACAAAAGGTTCTACACTCTACACCGAGACCGCCTACATCGCAGGGCCACAAGTGTTAACGGAAACTTCAAAACCACTCAGTTAAAAAGTGATTACAGCATCATCACTCTTTGTTGGGTGATTTTTAAAAGTCGTCTATTGAAAGAGTGAAAATATCACTTTTTAAGGAGTGACGTTGTCACTCCTAACAAAGAGTGATTTATTTTCACTTTTCTAGAGTGAATATTCACTCTTTCGGAGTGAAAAGTTGTTCACCCCACAAATGAGTGAATTTTTCACTCTTTGGATTTTAGCGTGTATGTAACTCTCGTAAAAACGGTCCGATCGACACAAATTTGGTAGAGATGTGTAATTATACGTTTATTCGGATGAGTTCGTAAACCAGACATATCGACCTACCGGAAGGGTAGTTTTGGGGGGTTTTGTACCCCAAAATAGGGTTTTTTGCATTTTTCATATGTAAATGTTAAAAATTTTAAATTTTTATTTTGACCATTGGATTTAGCTAAAAAAACACACAATCTAGTATTTTGAAGCTTTGCTCTATCTCCATTGGTTACCGAGATATTACAAAGTCTAAAGGCAGTACATTGTATTTTGGGCTCCAATGTTAATCTTATGGAGAATAGGGATGTGTTAATATTTCACTTATTAACCAATATTTTTCGATGAAACTTGGTATTCAGCTTCATTTGGTTGAGATTCATCCATTTATGGTAAAAAATCTTGGTTTTTGCGCTTATCATGGCAGCAAACCTGCATACTCTTTTCCCATGTTCATTTGATGTGCTCCAGGAAAAGGGACCTTATGATACACAACCAAAATTTTTCAGTACAGCCGATTTTGGGGAATAATGTCAAAAATATCAATTTTTAGGTTTTTATTTAAATTAGTAGTAAATATATTTCTCTACATAGAAAATCTATTTTTAATTAAGTTATTAAGTTGTAAAACAATTAAATATCGGTTTTCCTGGATCCTTGCACGATAAACAAAAGGGACCTTAACTTACTCCATTTAAATAACATTGAAGTAAGTTAAGGTCCCTTTTACATTCCATACATTGTTGTAGTATTTACTTGGGGGTATTATTACCTTTAAGTAACAATGTAATATTTCTCCATAGATTAAGCATACATATGCTTAGTCTATGATTACTTTATGAGTTTGGAAGGGGATTTTTATGTCTTTCTAAATCACTGCTGAAAGTCAGCTGTTGTTATTGACTGTATTGTTTACATTTTGAATGCTAAAGATAAACAATGACATGTAAAATGACAATTGAGGGGCCTGCAGTTACTTTTACCATTACTAGTGACACAGGAATTATTCAAGATCACCCAACAGAAATTGTTGCTGGGGCTCTCATGGAAACGAAGAAATTGCCTTTAGGCCTTACTGTGAAGAAGTCCACAAAAACTTACTATGCCCATGCCAGATCTAGGCCCAGAACCCATTGCAAATAGGTCTTCTAATGAAGAAATATTACCGGAGTTTGAAGAGAAAGAAGAAATGTTATTGACTCCAAAGCCTAGAAAGAGAACGCGGAAGCAACAAACCGAAAGCGGCCCATGAACCCCCGGAACTTGGAAGAAGAAGAAGAAGGAAAATGTTTGACCTCATGTACATATTTTTTTAATATCACTCAGCATACAAATATCACCATAACAACTGTTTAAACTAAAATAATACAGCACATTGTTATGTAGAAAATGTGAAGTTGAAATTAATTATTACCTAATTTTCTTCCAAAATATTTGAATTTTTTCACTACCCTTAGTCATTTATTTGTTATAAAATGAAAGAAAATGTTTCAATAACACGTGTTCTTCTATTTTTATTTCCAGAAAATTTGCAACATTTTGATACCAAATAGGTAGAAATTTAGTAATAAATCATGCATGTTTCATTAGGTTAAACTTTGTTTAACTTTAAACGTGATTTACCGAAAACTAACATTTTTAAAAACGACATTTCAAACTTCCATAACTTTGTCAAATATTAAGATAGAATTTTTTCAAAACTACCATTGGATTCAGCAAGAAAAATACTACAAGAAAATGTGAATAACTCAAAAAGTGTCTCATGTATCATAAGGTCCCTTTTCCTGGAGCACATCACATATGGAGAATAGGAAAACTCCTTTAGCAATGGACAGATATTGATAAAACTTAGTACATGGCTTCATATGGTCGAAATAAATTTTTTTATGATAAAAACCTACTTTTAGTGTTCCCCATGGCAGCATACCTGCATACTCTCCCTAATTTTATCATAAGGAGAATAGCCATTTATTTCCCTATTTATGAGCATGTGATTTTATTTGGTTTACAGTTTTTTGTGGTCAAAATTAATATTCCTAATTTGGAAATTCGCTGAGTACGCAGGTCTGCTGCGACGGGGAGTATATATATGTATATATTTATATATGTATATATGTATGTGTCCCTAGGCACGATAACTCTCGTAAAAACGGTCCGATCGACACAAAATTTGGTAGAGATGTGTAATCCAACGTTTCTTCGGTTGAGTTCATAAACCAGACATATCGACCTACCGGAAGGTGTAGTTTTGGGGGGTTTTGTACACCAAAAATGGGTATTTGCATTTGTCATATGTAAATTTTAAAAATTTTAAATTTGTATTTTAACCATTGGATTTAGCTAAAAAAAAACACACACAATTTAGTATTTTGAAGCTTTGCTCTATCTCCATTGGTTACCGAGATATTAAAAAGTCTAAAGACAGTACATTGTATATTTAAGCTCCAATGTTAATCTTATGGAGAATAGGGATGTGTTAATATTTCACTTATTAACCAATATTTTTGGATGAAACTTGGTATTTAGCATCATTTGGTTGAGATTCATACATTTATGATAAAAAAATCTTGGTTTTTGTGCTTATCATGTCAGCAAACCTGCATACTCTTTTCCCATGTTAATTATATGGAGAATAGTCAAACTTCTTTATCAATGGACAGATATTGATGAAACTTATTAAATATCTTCATATGGTCCAAATAATTTTTTTTTATGATAAAAACCTATTCTTTGTGTTCCCCATGGCAGCATACCTGCATACTCTAGCTATATTCATCATAAGTAGAATAGACATTTATTTCCCTATTTATGAGCATGTGATTTTATTTGGTTTACAGTTTTATGTGGTAAAAATTAATATTACTAATTTGGAAATTCGCTGAGTACGCAGGTCTGCTGCGACGGGGGGGTATTTTACATTTCTTATCACCATGTGGTTTCAGTTTGATAAGACTTTTGTTGTTTACATCATTTGTTATCGTAACCACCAGGGTCAAGTGTTTTATTGTTTAAAATATGATAGCTACTGTTTTTATTTAATATTAGCTTTCCAGTCTTCACTGTGTTTACTTGTTTGCTGTTATTCTTTCTTAAGTTTGAAAATGTCTCGTCAAAATCAATATCAACCTCAGCAGGCTTCAGGGTCTCAACAGCCATCAAATAATGACAGGAGAAACCTTTACCTAGATTTTTCAAGATCATTGTAAACATATTATTATCATCGTCAAAGAGGTGAAAGACGTCCTCTCTAGAGCGGCTTGTTAATTCAACTAGTTTTACACCAAACGATTCTGAATGGTATAAGGCACAGACTGTATATGCACCATTAGCAAATATTTTCGTGGTCCTGCTCAGGATTCTGCAGTAACAAACAGTAAGAAAGAGGAAGCTTATCATTTTCTGAGATAATTGTTATATGATTAGTTTAATGATCATGTATAATTGTTATTGTAAAGATAATTTTTAAGTCATTGTGTATGTAACTGTGTATAACTGCGGATCAATTAGTTTTTATAATGGAATTTCATAAAGAATTTAATATAACACATAATATGAAAGTTGAACTTAAAAATAGCCAATTAAATGAAAAAGATAGTTATAACGTGTTAAGCTTCAGGTGGAAGAGATAGTATAACTATGGATGTGGATGGATGGATGGACTGAAAAAAAGAATGATATTGATGAAAAATTCTATAATATATTTAATTATCAGTAACCATCTTTTTAATCTTTCATTTGCTTTATTCTGCACAAGCTCTTCTTATTAGAAATAAATAAATAAATTTTAAAATAAAGTCTTCAAATTTCTAATAAATTAAATTTTTATTGGCGTGAGGCCTTTCGTTTACAATGTAAACATCATCAGACCACAACTGATACAATAAGTAATTTACATTTTTAACTCTGCTAAAACATATGACTTACATGGCTATTTATATAATTTTAAATTATATTCAAAATATTACATTACAAATTAATACTATATAAAATTGAAAAACATGCATCTTATGTTTTTTTTTTTTCATTTGCTTATTTAAGAGTATCAAGTACACTGATAAATAATTGAGCTTTTTAAATTAATATTAATACAGCAATATAATAATTCGCTCAGTTAAACACCAACAGTGGTTCGCCATGGTATACATTCATAATTAGCACTAAGACTTTTTTTAAATGTTTAATCGTTTAACATAAGATTCTCTCATCACTACTTGTACAGTCTTCTGATTTTATTTTACAGATATTACATACATTGCTGTAAAAGCCTCTAAAAACATCTGAACTACATTAGTCATTATAGTAAGAAAACTATTTATATTTTTTACACTTTCCAAATACCTTTATTTAACAACTTTATGCAAAGTAATTAGGGTTTACAAGAATAAGTCTTCTTCATTATTTGTATTTAAGCCAAGAAAGGAATATTTACTATTATAAAACAATTTATTAAACATTCATTACTTTTTCAATTTACATATAATATCCATTTGTTTAGTCTTAACTATTTGCGATTGCTAATTTTGTATGGTGTCGGAATATTTGAGCTTTAAGTCTTTGAGTGTGTTTTATATTTACTAAAATGTATACGCTATTTATATATGTCCTCCAGCTGAGTTCGTATTGCTCAACAGTAATCATTTTTAAGTGTCAGAAACGAGATTAGGATCCCCGTGTTAAGTCTTTAATCCAACTTTGACATGGTTCCCGCTCTATTCGGGTAGTAACCGGTTGAGAAATGGAGCCGGCTCGTGTTGAATACTACGGGTTTAAACCGGTAGCCTCTGCACTCGAGCCGAGGTTCACCAATAGGGTGGCCTCTGTTACAGTTTCCCTTCTGTAAACTGAATTTTTGTTAGCTATTTGTGTTTTTAAGTCCCCAAGGCCCCCTTACGCCATGGACGTTCGGGGGGGGGGGGGGGAAAGAAATAGTGTTTGTTTGACCTTGATCTACTGAGGACCTGAAAAACCTTCTTTCATAGCAAAGAGTAATCAAAACTTGGTTAAATAATTTGCAAGTGTTAATATGTAAGTCTTAATATAAGTCTTAAATATGTTTAGTCTTAAGTATTTGCGATTGCTAATTTTGTATGGTGTCGGAATATTTGAGCTTTAAGTCTTTGAGTGTGTTTTATATTTACTAAAATGTATACGCTATTTATATATGTCCTCCAGCTGAGTTCGTATTGCTCAACAGTAATCATTTTCAAGTGTCAGAAACGAGATTAGGATCCCCGTGTTAAGTCTTTAATCCAACGTTGGCATGGTTCCCGCTCTATTGGGGTAGTAACCGGTTGAGAAATGGAGCCGGCTCGTGTTGAATACTACGGGTTTAAACCGGTAGCCTCTGCACTCGAGCCGAGGTTCACCAATAAAGTGGCCTCTGTTACAGTTTCCCTTCTGTAAACTGAATTTTTGTTAGCTATTTGTGTTTTTAAGTCCCCAAGGCCCCCTTACGCCATGGACGTTCGGGGGGGGGAAAAAGAAATAGTGTTCGTTTGACTTTGATCTACTGAGGACCTGAAAAACCTTCTTTCATAGCAAAGAGTAATCAAAACTTGGTTAAATAATTTGCAAGTGTTAGTATGTAAGTCTACTAATACTTTGAATATGTCACCAAATGTTTTGTAGTCTAATATGCATGGAAAGCTTTCAAGTCCTACGTGGGCAAGGTCAACCAACGCGCAACGTATAAATGTTTGGTATTGTCCCTAGTTGTGCCTTTTTGGAGGCTACAGCGAGGGCAACGTTAAGACGACCCACAACCCCTTAGGGGGTTGTGAGGCAAGGAAGTTTTTCGTAAACTTGACCTAATTATAACTTTCAGTCTTATATGGGCAACTTTAACCAACATTTGAATGTTTGCTGTTGTCCTAGTCTTGCCTTTTTCGGAGGCTACAGCGAGGGCAATGTTAAGACGCCCCACAACCCCAGGGGATGTGGGGCTAAAAATATTCGAGTTTACAAGACCTTGACCAAGTTATAAGTTGTAAACCCACGTGGTCCTAGACAAGGTCGGCCAGGGTCTGTCCGTTATATACAGGGTGAGTTTCTTAAAGTGATCCAATAGCTAACTTTTTTATTACTTTCTCCCCCTATACCATAGTATATGGAGAAAGTATTGTTTTCGTAAAACACTTCGCATTAGTTTGATGATGTATATATCCATTTTGGAGCCCCCTTTCCCCCTATAAATGTATATATTGAGAAAGTATTGGTTTCGTCAAAATTTTAAAATTTGAATTGTTTGTAAATTTATCCATTTTGGTGCCCCCTGGCTCCTAAAAAGTGGTTTTCAGAGTGATGTCTGTCTGTGTGTGTGTGTGTGTGTGTGTGTCTGTGTGTCTGGATGTAAACAGAGCTAGAGAATTTTCCAATGGTCCGATTTTGGTGAAACTTGGTATGTAGGTTCAAACCCACGATGATTCCAGGCGTTTTTTCATTTTTTAGTATTTTTTTATTTTTAAGGGCAGTTTACTCCCATAAACCCCCAAAAAACATGAAAAATCAAAATTTCTCAAAAACGGCTCTAACGATTTTGATTAAAATTTTGTGGTTTATTAGGATTAAAATGCTGAATAAAATGACACCACCCGTATCTCCGGGAAAATGCGCGTTCAAAAGTTATAGAGCAAAATGTGTTGAAAAACTCAAATTTTTGGATGCAAAAAGTCGTGCTGCTCACCTGGTGGCTAGCCGACTGAGCCATCAAGGCATTAATGTTTTGAGGCTTTTAACACCTTTTCATATTCTTGGAAGAAAGTATGTGTCAGTTATCTGATACCGTTTATTTTATATCTGACAGTATACTTCTTATGGGATACCCCCTTTACTTTTTTATTTTGCTTTCAGGTATGTATTTCACTTTTCAAAATTTCCCGCCATTTTTCCAATATGGCGACCAACTTTAAATTTTCTTATGGAACACCCTACATTTTATGGTGTTTTTGAAATTTTTTATGATTTTAAGACTTTTTAGCGAATTTCCCATAGGGAATAAGCTATTACCGTAGGTCTCATGGTAAGACCTAAGCTCGGGACCATGTTACTTTTTCGTTTTTAGGTGCCCAGAGACCAAAAATAATAGTCATTAAAAATTTTATATATATATGTATATATATATATATATATATATATATATATGTATATATATATATGAATATATATATATATATGTATATATGTATGTGTCCCTAGACACGATAACTCTCGTAAAAATGGTCCGATCAACACCAAATTTGGTAGAGATGTGTTTTGTGTAACCCTACGTTTATTCGGATGAGTTCGTAAACCAGACATATCGACCTACCGGAAGGGGTAGTTTTGGGGGGTTTTGTACCCCAAAAATCGGTTTTTTGCATTTTTCATATGTAAATTTAAAAAATTTTAAATTTTTATTTTAACCATTGGATTTAGCTCAAAAAAACACATCATTTAGTATTTTGAAGCTTTGCTCTATCTCCATTGGTTACTGAGATATTAAAAAGTCTAAAGACAGTACATTGTATTTTGGGACTCCAATGTTAATCTTATGGAGAATAAGGATGTGTTAATATTTCACTTATTAACCAATATTTTTGGATGAAATTTGGTATTCAGCTTTATTTGGTTGAGAATCATCCATTTATGGTAAAAAAAACTTGGTTTTTGTGCTTATCATGGCAGCAAACCTGCATACTCTTTTCCCATGTTAATCATATGGAGAATAGGCAAACTCCTTTAGCAACGGACATATATTGATGAAACTTAGTATATGGCTTCATATGGTTGAAATAATTTTTTTTTATGCTAAAAACCTACTTTTAATGTTCCCTATGGCAGCATACCTGCATACTCTTTTACTATATTTATCATAAGGAGGATAGACATTTATTTCCCTACTTATGAGCATGTGATTTTATTTGGTTTACAGTTTTATGTGGTAAAAATTTATATTACTAATTTGGAATTCGCTGAGTACGCAGGTCTGCTGCGACGGGGGGTATTTATTCTTTGCAATTTTTTTTATAAACCTAACTGTTATTGAGCTAGAGGCAATTAAAGTTCATTTTTAGTTCCATAAGAATAACATGGGGCAAACTTTATCTGCCCATATCTCCGAAACCATTGATTAAAAATAAAAAATACTCACGTAAAAAATGTCTTAAATTGATGTTTTAAGAACATTTCACTCATAAAAATTATCATTTACGCATTAATTAACTTCTTTCCAATATGGCAGACAAAAAATTAATTTTTCTAAATTATTTTCGTTATTATGAAAATTTTGTTTTTTAAACATCAATTTAAGACATTTTTATAACTGAGTATTTTTATTTTAATCAATGGTTTCGGAGATATGGGCAGATAAAGTTTGCCCCATGTTATTCTTATGGAACTAAAAATGAACTTTAATTGCCTCTAGCTCAATAACCGTTAGGTTTAACGAAAAATCGCAAAGAATAAAAAAGTCTTAAAATCACATGAAAATTTCAAAAACACCATAAAATGTAGGGTGTTCCATAAGACATTTTAAAGTTGGCCGCCATATTGGAAAAATTGCGGGAAATTTTGAAAAGTGAAATACATACCTGAAAGCAAAATAAAAAAGTAAAGGGGGTATCCCATAAGAAGTATACTGTCAGATATAAAATAAAAAAGTTAGCTATTGGATCACTTTAAGAAACTCACCCTGTATACCGGCCAGTTATAGCCCTACTTCATTCGGTTTGCAACAGTCAAAGCTGCTCCAATCACTCTCATAATGGTCCGAATTCGCAACGCTCCTTTATCTTCAGTTTCAGTACCAGCCAACCCGACCGCACCAAATAATTCAACACCCGCCAACCTGACTGCAACGTCTATTTCCGACAACCCGACTGCACTGTCTTCTTCAATGTATAGGACGCTGCGAGTCCGATCCTCGACCAGTAGCCGACATCGGTGATTGTGTCGAACATGACACCGGCAATAGCACTGCCAACAGCACCGCCAATACCAGGTGTCAGCACGATCGGCAGAGTGCGGGTGACCATATTATCTCCACCGCTATTGTTTTCATCGGACTCGGATTCGGAGTCGGCCTTCAGCGTGAAGAGGAACGAGTCATCGGGACTAAAACATATACATTCCCGTACCCAAAAGATCCTTTCCTACCAACCCCAAACCCAATGTCCATTATCGCTGTCTCCTTTACCACATACATCGAAAAAACAGTTCCCTAAAAGATCTATCTAATTCATTCAGTAGTGCCTCAATTCTCAGTTCTTGGCCCAATTCTATTTGAATCGGTCATTTGAGAAACCCCACATGTCCATTTTTTTCCAAAATTGAGTTAAGACCATGATATTATTCTTTGAGGGAAGCTCTACCAGTCTGTATAGAAGCCACACATGTCCACTGCTGGGATACAGCAACAATAGCCAGTGCAGTTTTGTGGTCATTTGAGAAACCCCACATGTCCCGGGAAATGTGGGGTTTCTCAAATGACCACAAAACTGCACTGGCTATTGTTGCTGTATCCAAGCAGTGGACATGTAGGTTTTTACACATATTAGCATAGAAACTAGAATGTTTGTTAGTTTTATTGTTGTGTTCTGTAGCTTGGCAACACTGTAAGCCTATAAGAGGCACCACTACTTCCCTATAAGAGGACATAGCTATTTACCATGCGACCGGGACTTTAGCGCTGTGAAAAGAAAAATCAAAAAAACCGACAGAATTTATACTGTCAAGGAGCACATTGAGCTTATTACAACGTCCACTAAAAATGTAGACAAGTTCAATGTAACAATGGTAATGCCAAGCTATGTCAAGGATTTTAAGAAATGGTGGCCTGATGTGTACAAACGAGATGTCGTATCAACGGAAACACAGTCTAGAAACATCCCAAGAGATAAAAAACAACGTTTTTTAGTGTCACAGTACATGGAATTTGTATATTCCAAGGAACATGTAGGAGAAGTCAAGGCAAAACAATTTATTGGCGGACTTCAAACTCAAACCTTTGACCTAAAGAGAAATAATGCTGTTCCACAGCTGACAAACAACAGAGCATACAGTGTCAATAAACAAACTTAAAATAGAAGACATTAAGAAATTCAGAAACTACATCACTGAAGAGTTTTTGAGTTTTTACGAGGAAATTTTTACATGGCCGACAAAAGAAAATGAAGAACCTGATATTCTTGACTAGATAAAATGGTTGAAATACTTAATGACTGTATTAGAATGACTGTACTAGTTGTATGATTGTATTATATTAATACAACTTGAGTTTTTAAATTTTTTCATAGAGATTTTTTTATTTTTTAACCCCTTTTACCTTGGTCATTTCAGAAACCCCTCATCTCCAGTGTCAAAAATTATTTTTTTTTTGTAATGATAAATTTTTTTTCATCATTAAGCTTAGGTAAACCTGTTGTCTAAACTTGTTCCAAACACAATAACTTTTTTTTAAGTGAAAAAATGTATAAACATAAATGTTACACTGTTTTTTTTAATTTTCCGAAAACCTGCCTTGAGGGAGATGTGGGGTTTCTCAAATGACCGATTCATTTATACTAATGATTGTAATCAAAATTCAGCAAAAAGCAGCAATTAGAGCCATTTTTTTGTTAAAAACGTGCCAGTCTTGTCGACAAATCTTCAGGCAAAACAAATTAATACCTATTTTAAACACGACATATTAGTATTTATGAGGAAAAGCAACAAAATTCATAATATAGAAAGCAACCCCACCAAAATGAACTTGAGAAAAAATAATCAAATTCCAGCTATCTACCATTTTTTTCCACAACACGATTTTTTAACACATTATTTATAACTATGCAAAAATTAACAATAATATTCCTATTGAAATTCAAAATATAAGTTCAAACTCAATGACGTTTAAGAAGAAATATAGAAGTTCTATTACTGGCGAGTGTATTTACTCCATGGAAGAATATTACGGAACAAAATGAACAAATGATGAATTTTAAATTATTTTCAGATATTATATAAGTTTATGTTTTATAGGGCAATGAATTTTTTTAACCGTCAGCCAAATAAATCATTGAATATGGAGTCCGAGATATTTAACAGAATCTACAACCTTCATTTTAGTAAAACAGCAGCTATAAATACATTGGTGTAAATGTCAGTACAAGTGTGTTTCTTATTTAATCATTTCAACACACATTGGTTTCTATGAAAAAACTATGTCATTTGATTTTTGTGTGTTTATTATCAATCTTAGTACTTTTAATCCAAGCTGTGAAGCCTTAAGGGGGTGGGTGATATTAGATTGATTAATGAACTGGGTATTGAATATAAGATTTTAACGAACTAATGGATGCTGTCTATCCATGGACATTGGTGAGTGGAAACTGACTGCTACATTGACTTGAAGGGCTGGTGGGGAATAGGTGAATGGGTGCTGGTACTTAGGGAAATTGGTGATAACTGAGAGAATGTGATATTGAGATGATGAGAGGGAATACTATTGCAAATTGAGTTGTTTTAAGTTGCCGGGTGATATGCCCAGAGGCATGATCGCCGGCAAGCTCTAGCCCAAAACCAACCAGCTTTGACAAGCTTGCAGAACGTAATTTAAAACAGCTACCTGATCCAACCAATGAATTTACTTAATCTCATCTCATCTATTGGTAGTGAAAGTTCGTTTGTTAGATATTCACCCAGAGGTCGGTATCTGTTTATACGTAAAAGAATACCATCAATAGTAAGTAATGTAAATCCATTTCCTTTGCCCTCATAGCATGATTCTTCCGCACAAATATTACAAAACAACGTATTCAATATGTTATCACAAGATAAACCTTCAAACACCGTAGTATTTTTTTTTTTTTTTTTTTTTTTTTTTTTTTGAGTGTGTCTACGCCTGTGGCATTATTTAACGTTTTGACGGGGAACGGTCCAAACCCCAGTCTTGTTACTATCTAACATCGACCAGTTGTTAGAAAGCATCATTAATTAATAGCCCAATGACAAATGGCAACTGGGTCCGGAATCGAACCTTTAAAAAGCTACTAGTGGTGGAACAAAAGAACTGCAACTGTTTTATTAAAACTGTTTTGGGGCTGAAACTGTTTCGAAACAAAACTGTTTCGGAAAACACCCTGTTTTATAAAGCTGCAGAACAGCACCGTCGCGGTGCTCAATCACTAGTGCACAGAACCGAAACGCTTTCGTTGTTGACAACTGGTAACAGATAACTGCAAAAGAAATGGAACAGTTCTGGGCCAGCTGCAGCTACAACTAGCTGTTGCAAATGGCTGCGCGCGAAACAGGCTCTCAGACAACGATCACATGTGATTGTTGCTCACAAAGCTTCATAGTTCCCATCACTGCCACAGTTTCGTACATCGCAGCGCTAGCGGTAGCGCAGCAAACCTTGTCTTCAACTCTTTGAAACATGTTAGAAACGTCTGTTCCGAACGAAACAGTTTTACGCTGCAACTACGAAGCTACCGCAGCTAACCTGTTGTATGCAACTCTTGAAACAGGTTATAATCGTGTGTTGCGCCCATAACAGTATACGTAGCGCTTTTAGCGGACAATCTGTAAACTAAGCTAAACTGTTGTCTGCAACCGTTTTATAAAACTGTTGTCGAGTTGAAGCTGTTGCAGTTGCAACCTGTTTCGCATTGACAACAACTTATTCCACCACTAAAAGCTACTAACTTTTCTCAGGATCGAACCGGCAACCTTTGGATTCAAAGGCGAGCTCTATAACCACTCAGCTACCCAGCCAGTTAAATGATCTGTTTTGGGTCTCATTAGTGTTTGGTATACTAAAGGTTGTTTCAACTACAATGTAAAGTTTTAACGCTCTATTTTGGTTTAGTAGTCTTTAAATTAACTGGTTCATCTTAAACTTGTTACTCATTAATAATAAGCATATATCTTTAATACTCTCAATTTTCTTTCTTAAATAATATGTTTTAAGATTACTCTTAAATCATTCTCAAATTCGATAAAATCATCATTTTGAACATTCTGTCTGTTTTCTTTTTTGTCATATCAAACGTCTCTACAACTTCATATTGCGAACTAGAATCACTATCACTGTCAGTTAAACTCATTTGTGTTAAATTAAAACTTTGCAGTCCCGAAGTTGATGGTTGAGGATAATTATTTATTGCTTCTATTGTTATTGATATTGAACTTGTTTCACCAGAATTCCGAGGTAGTTTACGAGTACGCGAAAGTAACTGATTTTAACACCGTTCATATCACCATCATCGTCGTTTCCATCATCATCGCCACAAATTTCAATTCTTTCAAACTCTTGTAAAAGACGCTTTATTTTTTAATGTAATTTTTTATTTCTCATTAATCTGAAATATGAACAATGAAATTTACAGGGTGGAGGAATGAAGGTAGTGTTTAATATTTTAAGGGAACAAAATAGACATAAAATGTGATAAAGCGGTGTATTAAACATTTTTTATTCAAACGATTGTGGCCAATAGAGGTATTTTGTCATATTCTTCAAAATTTGGTCCTTTTATTGGAAAATATTAATTTTCTCTCAAAACTGAACTTTGTGTTAAGAATATAATAACATTTTTGTATTCTGCATAAAGTCTTCAATAAGAATAACAAGATAAATTTATGAGTTAACCTCAGTTATTTATTTGTAATTAAAGATAATTTACAAAAGAAAGAATGTTCCTCACCCGTTTTCTTCGTGGAGTCCGTTGAATAGGAGGCGCTGGCAATTGCCACTGTAAAAATAAAAAGTAAATATATACTTAGAATTTAAGAATAGGATATAACTAAACTTGATAGTTAAATATTAAAAGTACTTACTTGTGATAGTTCACGTTGGATTACCTCAGGATTTATTCCATCATTTTCCTAAAAAAAAAAAAAATAAAAAAAAAACATAACTATAACCTATATTTTCTCTAATACTTAAAATTAATTATAATGATAATTAGTGTTACTTTATACTAACCAAATGGTGTCTTATAAGAACCGATCCATCCTGTAAAAACGTGCGGGAAACATGTATATATCTCCCATTACTCCCAGAACTCCCATTGCTACTAACCACAGAGAGTCTTATCATCTGAGTTAGTCGTCCACTATATTCCTCCTGAAAGAAATAATATTTCTTTCAGTTGTATTACTAACTATTATTGCTAAAAACTAAAAACTAAAAAAAAAAAACAAAAAAAAACAATACATACTCAGTAAACCTCACTGAGATATTTGCCTTAGCTCTTGAGACACATCTGAGATGCTCGATATATCCGATCCCGTCTGCAAATGTTAAATTAAATTAGTTATAAATAAATATTAATGTAAAGGGTATTTGCTTATAAAGTCTAAATACATTTACCAGTAAAACAAGGACATCAAGGTCGTCTGCAAAAAACATATCCTGGCTGAGCGGTTGTTGTTGTGAATTTCCATAAAAACAAAAAATAATTGATAGAACCTATTCGCATTGATATATAATAGTTAAAATAAATATTTTTAATAAAATAAGAAATTATTACCTGTGGAGGGATGTTTTCTTCGTCGCTGTCTGCAGCAGCAGTTCGAAGCGCAAGTAAAACTAATACGAATAAAAGCATATTGAGCACAATAAAAACCATCTCTGAACCGGTACATAGGGTGGCCTGTATTTATACACATACCCCCTCTTTTACAGTTATCAGCTGTCCAGCCATATTCAAGGCCGGTGAACCCCACCTACCCCCAATTGTATTACCCCTCCGCTCCCCCGACCAGTTGGTTATGGCGTCTCCCTTGAGTTTATATGAATTATGTCTTTATAGTATTTGTCTAGATTTTCCCACACTTTACCATATTACTAATCAATTTAAAAATGTTTTACCAAATTCAATAATTACAGATCTAAAAGAACAATTAAAAAAATTACAATAGTTAGATCCCACTACATTCGTTTATTTCAAAAATGTAAATTTGAATTTTTCACACATTCAGAATGTGATGAGTGTAGTTATAGGGTTGATAAGGTAATTTATAGTTTTGTTTATATTATACCATTATTAATTATGTATCACTTTAATTCAGACTATTTTATTTTACAGTGCGCGCAACTGTCCAGCCCGGAAATCTGTCCGGTTTGCAGACGAAGAATATTAATCTTAAGGGACATCCCATGTGACTGCTACATGGGTAGCAGTGATGAATCTGGGGTGAGTACTCTAATTATTATTTTGGTTTTCCCCCACCACTTCCTGTTGAGATATCATCAGTTCGTCGTTGTGTAGCATAATGGAGAGGTGGGAGTTTGTATTGGTAGATTTAGATCAGTTGAATGAAGTTTACCTGTGTTTGCTGAGTCTATTTGTGCGGGACCCCGGACTTCAAATTCGGGTCACACTGGAGTACCAGCTATCTGATAATGGTGAGTGTAAATCTTTTATCAGCGCGGAAGTGGAAGAAATTTGTGGAAGTAGTGAGTCAGCCAGTTAGCTGTTCTCTGTATTTTGTCATTTAATCTGTTGAAATTGTAAGGAGATCGGAACACTATCCGTGTTCTATTCGATCTCCCTACAATGGCCAGCTCTTTTACAATAAATTTATTATTATTGTCTTTGAACCCATGGAATTCAACTATGGCCTCCATTCGGCCACCGGGTGCACAGTAAAATGTTGTCTACTAAACGGTCACACAAGTGACCCGGTAACTCATTTGACCGAATTTCATTACCCGATATAACTTGATCAATAAGAGCTTTAATCTCTTGTTCAATATAAAATAATTCCAACAGAGACCGAGATATTAGCGATAAATTATTTAATAACATGTACCACTCAGTAGTGCCTAGAGCTAGGGCATATGGGTCATGGCATAATCGATTATTATATGACAATGGTTTGCAAAAGAAATAATAAAAAATTGCTTTACTTAACTTACGTGACACACGTAAATTTTCTTTGTAAACTTAGAATAACTGATACCCCGTACCAGTAAAATTATAAACACTATCACACGTGGAGATTTATTTTTAACACTACGTACATTGCTTGAATATTTTTGAGGGACGCAAACTTCCTCTGTACACTACATATGGGTCATGGTATAATCGAATATTATATAACAACGGTTTCCAAAAGGTTAAGAAGTAAAGAATTGGTTTTACTCAACTTACGTGACACACGTATATTTTATTTGTTAACTTTGAATAACTAATTACAATACCCCGTAAACGTGGTTAATAAATACTATCACACTTGGAGATTTAGTTTTAACACTACGTACATTGCTTGAATATTTTTGAGGGACACAAACTTCCTCTGTACACTACGTATGGGTATGTTATGGGATAATCGAATATTATATGAAAATGGTTTGCAAAAGATTAAGAAGCCATAAAAGAAATTGTTTTACTTACGTGACACACGTGCATTTTATTTATAAACTTAGAATCACTAATTCCAGTACCCCGTAAACGTGGTTAATAAACACTATCACACGTGAAGATTTAGTTTTAACACTACGGACATTGCTTGAATATTTTTGAGGGACACAAACTTCCTCTGTACACTACGTATGGGTTATGGGATAATCGAATATTATATGACAACAGTTTGCAAAAGAAATAAAGTATTTTTGTTAAACCTTTGTCATTATGATTAGTAGTCTTTTCGTCTTGTTGATATACATTATGCCAGGGGCTGTTTCATTCCTTTGCTGTTTGAAAATGCCGCTTTTGATTCAGGCCGGTGACGTAATCTATCTTATGTCCATAAGAGTAACATGCACCAGCTGTTTTTTCGTTTGACGTTTTGGGTAAAATTTTTTACATCGTTTTTCTCGCTAATGAAACACCCCATTTGGTATAAATATTCCTAACTAGTGCACGTGTTGCTCGACATCGAGCAATTAATTTATTTCGATACAGAATTTATTTCGGTACAAAAGTAACATGTAGTTTCTAAATCAATGAAATCCGACCAATACAATATTGTGAATATCAGTGATCACCAAAAACTACAGCTGTACAGATGTTTAAATCCTCAAACCAATATTAATGTTATTCTAATGGGAAGATTTCAAATTTAATTTGTGTATAACGCCCTTATTTTATGTCCGACTTTCATCAATTTTTGACGGAAACAACTACAAACCAAGCCCTATCCAACGTCAGCAAAAATTGAATATCGGTTGAATATTGTGGGAGGAGTTCTGAAGACAAAAAAAACAACTTAGCGTATTAAATAAGTATAGATTTTCGCCTTGGTTCTATGTTCGGATGTGTAACATCAAACCGCACTCTTTTGGAAGGTTTTGACAATCTGGTGAGACATGACCCGGTTTGTTACACTTAAAACAAACTACTTGGTTTCTGTTTCCACTTAAATAAAACTTCCTTTCCAACGACCCCGGTTGGAATTTTGAAACTTTGACTTCCTACACCCTTTCAATATGTACCCAACACCCTTACAATAAAAACACTGCACAATAAAACATGTCTCTTTTTATGAATTGATCCATGACTAATTTGACTACTTCCCACGTAAAGGAAATAGTCCACTATCTATAAAGTAATAGATAGTTGCTATAGTGTTAGATAACTGAATTGCTTCAGTCATAGTTTTAGTCATCCTATAACTAACTTGTCCTAAGATTCAAATTAAACCTTTTGTGTACGCTGCCCCAGCACAGTGACCACGGGTTGCTCGGCGACCACGCGGGGCATTGGAGTATACGGAGCGTATTAGCCAGGGCGGCTGGCCACGCAACCGGTGACTCTGTGTGTGTGTGTGTGTGTGTGTGATGCGCAGGCGCGCGCTCGCCCTGTCCTCCAATCAGACGCTCTCACTGCTCATTGTGTCACTCGTCTGAAGTACAGGTGGTGTGCAGTTCTCTAGTGCTCGTGAATTCTTGACCTTGTGAACCATGTTTATGACAGAGAATGAAAAAATCCGTGATGAAGTTGGTGAAAGTGAGGCTGCCCACAGTAGCAAACGTGTCCGAGATGAACAAAGTGTTCCTGTTGTCGAAATTTGTGGATAGTAAAATTAACACCGAAGACCTAATTTGTGAGGTGGAGAAACTTCCGGTAATATGGGACAGCAGATTGGAGTTATATTCTGATAAAACCGAGAAGCTTAACGCCTGGAGTAAATTGAAACGATATTCATAGCTGATTTTGAAGAGATGCCCATGGCAGAGAAAAACGTAATGTGTAAGGGATAGCTTGTTTCATTAACTAAGTAAACTAGCCTACGTAGTGATGTAAAATATCCATGTATTTAAAAGTGAGGGTAAATACCTTGGGTACTTATCCGGTAAATACCAATTTTGGGTAAATACCCGGGTATTTATAATTTGTTCTGTTACGGGCTTATTATTGTCCAGGCTTGAGGTTAGAACAGCCTAAAACTCATGCTATACCCTTGAAATTTTCTTTTTGAGGTCTTTTAGGCATGACAAATCCATAAAGTATCTTAAAACCTCAATAAAGTTTATATTTATTACAAATACCCCCATCTTTGGTATTTATCTTGGCCTCGGGTATATACCCGGGTAAATATCCAATTTATAAGTACCTACCCGCTGAGTATTTACCCGGCCCACATCACTAAGCCTACGGGGTTTAATGAAAATTTCATGATGTGTTTAGCAGTATTTGTTTAATAACCATGTCCAGACATTATGTACAATCTAAGCATGTCTAAAAAAGCATTTTATGTTCATACTTCAAAACTTTATACAATTAAATACGGTCCATTTGCCATGAAACTGCACCGTTTTCACTCTTGAAGTAGGCAGCAAACTTATCCCTCAGTTTTGTAGCTTTCTTTGTGGGCTGCTCCCTTGAAGCGTCTAGGTCGAACAAGCCTTCAACTGTCAAAGTATCTTCTATTTTAAACCCGTCTCTTTCCCTGACGAAGTTGTGGAGCAAACAACATACTTTAACAATGCCTTCACACAAACTCAAATGGACATTTAGGGGCCGGTGAAAGATTCGCCACTTGTTAGCAAGTATGCCAAATGAACACTCAATGTTCCTACGCGCTCTGCATAGACGGTAGTTGAACACTCTTTTCTTTACGTTGAGCTATTTTCCTGCATAAGGTCGGAGTAAGTTCTCTGAAAGGCCAAATCCTTCGTCCCCGACGAACACAAACGGCATAGTTTCTGGTAAACCTGTGAATGATTGTTGTGGAGGGGGGATGTTCATCTTGTTTCCAGTTGACCTCTTGACCACCTTAAAAATGACAATGGAAATTGAGGAAAAAAGTGTTGGACAGGACGAGGATAAATTATTTCTGATGTCTCTTCCGTCCAAAACTAAGCAAGTTCCCCCTCAAAGAAAACTGTGTGTTTTGATAACACTTCATGTCAATGTACATTTCTTTAATTTAAAATAAAATCTTCAGAGTACACATTTCTTGTATATTTAATGAAGCCTATGGTACTTATTCCTTTAACAGATTTGAATTGAGTCATGAGTATCATTATATGATTTACTATATCAGTAAATGTATATGGAAGGGTCTTACTTTGACTGTAGACTTGAAAATAACTGTTCCCCGAACGAATGTCTTAACGTTCAGCAAGTAATGTCCCTGGACTTAGAACTCATCTGGAACAACCCCAGAATTAATAATGATGTTATTTAAATTTACTTTTACATAGTGATTTTAAATTATTACATTTATTTCTAACATGTGCTTTTCTTGCAAAATCATTCAAGAAAAATTCAATCAACACAATCATAATATCTGACCCTATCAAATTAAATTTACCTAGAAATTAATTATACAAACAACAATATTAAAATGTTTATATGAAATCAATCATTAAGGTATAAATCAATTTATTTATGATAAAAAGTGACATTTTTACTTACTGTGTCAAGGAGCAGTTTGCCTAGTTTGGGGAACAGTCTTGTGAATTAACTAATTACATAATTCAAGATTTGAAATTAAAAACATATGTAGTTGAAACTCTTTAGCTGCCAACTGAGAAAAAATGAATATACAGTTATATTTCAACAAAATTATTGTTAGATATTATATATTTTACATTGTTGATTTTGTCTTAAGATGATTAAATCATTATCTCTTTTTAATAATTAAAATTTATATAATAATAATCATAGCACAACCATCAGCAACACCAGTATCTACTTCCAGGATGGTCCTAGGTGCATTCCCGACTCTCAGCACAGACCTGTAATAATATCAGTAGGAATGCAAATTCCACTAGGAAGATCTTTTCCTCGGCTTAGGTGGAACTTTTATAAAGCTGAGTGCCAGACCTTCTCATCAAGGCTTGACAGCGGCATAAGGTTCATCACCCTGTAATAAAAAATAGGGAACTCGGGGCGGAACGGGATACTTAATGTTAACATTACCATACACAGTGTAAAGGATGTATTAAATACGAAATAAAGGTATAAAACACAACTTTATTTCATTAAGTACACGTTGGTATAATTGTAAAATGTTTAAATGTCTTTTTTTCAATTTTTTATTTTTATTTAAAAAATGCTTACTTATTTCCCATTCTGCCCCACCCACGGGGCAGAACGGGAAATGCCCTTGGGGCAGAATGGGACATAGCAAATTTTGAAAGAAAACTGTAATGAATGGAAAAATTAAGAGTAAACAATGTTTAAAAACGTAAATATGAGCTTAAAGTGAAATCCTAAATTAAGTATTCACTTTTTCAAGCATTATCAAAACTTGGAAAATCATATTATTGAGACACAATCGAATCTCGTCAAAATCAAAGTTTAACTGACAGATGTTACTGACAAAATTCACAAATTAATATGTCTTTATCTTCTTCACTATCTACCCCTGCACACGAATTGTGAGCCCTTTTCAAGCACACCTGACAAGCGATCCAACCCTCATTTGAGCTCGATTAAAATTCGCCGCAGTAGAGGCACTCTGCATCATCTTTGTTTTCATCAGAATCCGAGTCATCTAAATTGATCTTCTTCTTCTTTTTTTTTTTTTTTTTTTTTTTTTTTTTTTTTTTTTTTGTTCTTTGCTGGTTCAATTTTATGTTTCTTTATTTTCCCCGACTCTTTGGTCGCTTCTTTAACTTTAAAAAGGCGTTTAGAAACCGTCTTCCCTTTGTTCGCAGTCTTCTCTTCTCTCTCGTTATTTCTGTGTTCTTTTCCCTTTTCTATATTTTCTTTTTTTGCAATTGCTTCTGTCAACTCATTATTATAAGGAGAAGCTGTTAAAACAACGGTCTTTCCCTTTTTTCTGTTAGTTCTTTTGACATTTAGTTCAATAAGCGGAATTGGTATTAACAACTCGGGCGTTAGCACTGTGAAATGCTGATTTGTTTCCCTGAGGTTGTGGTGTAAGATTGGGTTCATCTGGCATAAAAGAACAACTGGTCGAGGTTCTAAGTTTCCATTCAGGCATGGTTTGGCTTTTTTTGCTGGTGGCTCAATTGGCTCTTGAGTTTTAGATGCGGGGCTCTTGTCAGGGACATCTGTACAGTCTTCAGAAGGGGGCTCATTGTCGTTGGATGTTAGTTGGATGTCAGTAGTAGCTGCTGGTAGGAAGTCTGCATCCGAGAAGACGTTAGGGTCTGTAGGCCATATTCCTGTTTTCGCAAAGCCGTTGATAGCAGTTGAAAAAAGTTACATCCAGAGGCTGCAGTTTGTGCGAAGTGTGAGGCGGCAAACACAGGAGAATGACTCCATTGGCTCTTGCCATGTCAATTAGTTCGAGGTTTTTAGTATGAGTAGAATGCCCGTCTACCAAGAGAAGAACAGGAGAGTCTTTCTTGGCTCTGGAAAACTCTATAACTTGGAAAACCATACTAGAAACAATTCCTTAATCATCCAGCCTGTGGCATGGGTCTCAGACCAGGCTCCTGGAGGCAGACCTAGCTCAAATACCTGTTTCTCTTTGATCCTAGGAAAGATGAGCATAGGAGGCATGTACGATCCGGAAGCTGACATGCATACCGCTGCGATGACAGTCTCTCCGCGCTCCGCCGAAGTTAAAGCCCCTACTTGTCTTTTTCGCTTAAGAGCTATGATATTTTATTGACCTTTGGTTTTTACAGATATCCCTGTTTCGTCAACATTGAATATACGTTCACTAGTTATTTTGTGTTTATCTACAACTTGTGTCAAAAAAGAAAAAAATTGCGATACTGCAATTTTATTAAATCCCATAGCTCGAGCACCTGATGTGTTTTCTGGTGTTCTGATGCTTAGTTTTGTGTGTCTATTGAGAAATCCGTTCACCACAATCCTGCCCAGCTAAGCCACTACTTTGATCAAATCTGTGGTTTAAGTTGTTTCTTTCAGCTAACTGATATGCCAATGATCTCAAATCTTTCATTGTAAGGCCAAAAAGCCTACTGTCCATACATTCAAGGTATTCCACTAATTCTAGTTCCTGATCAGCAGTGAAAACACTTTTGAATTTTCCATCGGATTTGTCGACTTTGTAGTCAGGATTCTTCTTTTTTTTATTAACATATCTTTCTAGAGACGACTTAGGCACATTAAATTGCTGAGCCGCTTTAAGAAATCCAATTTCACCGGAAATCACCGCTTCAACTGCCTCCAACATTGAGTTTTCATCCCATTTTTGTCTATCAGTTTTTCTGATATAGTTCCTCTCAATCTGGAATAGTAACACGAAAAATATTTAGATTTTTTTCAACCAAAATACATCGGGTCTGAACGGGATACTATTCTATTCCGCCCCGTCCCGTTCCGCTCCAACAACACGTTTTAGGTTATGAATTCATGCTGGGTTCTTAAGACGTCTAATTGACCATTATACATGACTACACTGTAGCTAAACAACCATAATTTAAGAATATATATTGGTAAAAGCTATATACATATTATTATATATCTTACCTTACTCCAAAAATTGCTAAAAGTTGCGATATCTTGAGCAAAATCACTGGTTACAAAAGTTTACATGCATTGGACGTTCCAAACAGAATGAAAATGGCAACCCCACCTTCGCCTTGACTTCGGCAGTTAGTTAAACGTTTTCTCCGCCAGGTTAAAGCACTTTACAACAAATAAAAAATCGCTATCCCGTTGTGCCCCGCTATCCCGTTGTGCCCCGACTTCCCCTACTATGATTGGTTCACACCACTTGTCCTGTCTTCCGCTAAAGAACCTCCGTCAATCCGAAGAGGTTTTAGAAAAGAATACATACCAGATTGGAGCAGAAAGTGCGGATATCTTAACAGTGATTTTACAGACACTGCCGACAGAGATATAGCGGACAACTCTAGGAGAAAGAAGTGGTTGAAAGCTGTCGAGAACCTGAACTCAACAACCCAAAGTAGTTAAAAAGCTTGGTCTCTGCTAAGGGAACCCTCCACTGGAAAATCAAGTTGAACAACACGATGCCTCACAGTCTAGCCCTCGTGAAATTGCAAAACGCCTTTCCAGTTTGTCTAAACCTGTGCGGTACAATTACAGACAGAAAAATTAATTTCAAGCTTAAATGAGAGTCGGCAAGCACCGCTGGAAGTCTCTAGACCCTTCACTTACGACGAGCTGGAAGAGGCAATAATTGCGATTTGTAGGCCTTAAATAAAAAATATATTTATGACAATAAAAAAAACAAAGATAAATGTTTCATAAGGAAACAAACAATCAATAGTCAAGAAAGGTTTTACAGACCAAAGGAAACCTGTGACAAAATGGCTTTCGCCGTGGGTTATCATACGGGGAGCCTATAATCCCCATGAAATTAAAAAAAATTAATTTGAAAATAAAAGTATGTGAGCACAGCGTAGGCATACATAACACTCAAGGAGTGGGAGGATTTCACATTTCATGCTCAGAGGATTAACTTAATTGATCACAGAGAACGTGCACTAATTATATCAGGTTATGTAGACAAGTACCACGCCAGATATTAAGTTTTTTTTGATTTCCTAGAAACGATATCAAACCTCATACCTTGTAGTCCCGGAACTAAACCACATTTGACACAATAGGAATTTAAATGGATACATTAATGGGCTAGTAGCCTAAATCACTGTACGGCACTATGGCACTAAATTCAAACCATATTGTTTCTCCAAATTCTTAATTTTTCACTAGAAATTAGTAGGATTCATCTTCAGAGTTGCTGTGTGACGAAACTTTTTTCTTGGAATATACTAACGAAGGTAAAACACAGACCTGTTCCCAGTCCTATAAGTTACTCAAGATTATAACAATAGAAGATGATGATAAATAAACACCCAAAGGCTTAATAAAAAAAAAACATATTGAAAATAAAAATTTATTGAACATAAGTTACCTAATTAACATAGTTTTAGATAAATTATGTCTGGCCTACGTGAATATTATATGTAACGTTAAGTTATTTCAAATAATTTAAAAGGTTTCTTGGGCTTAAATTAAGCAAATAATGTGAAAAATATTTATCTTAAAATATGAATTATCTTATACTCTAAAACAAGCTCTGTTTGCACGTGCAAAGTTTTTTTTCGCTCCAAGGATTTTTTATTTTTTGGTTGAATATGGGGGTTTTGGCCACCAGAAATCGATTGGAACTGGTCCCATGTCTGGGAAAATCCGGTTTCCGCCCTAGAGCCCTTCAAAGTTTTCATGTTATCCTTATGGAGATTTTATTAATTGAACAAAAATTAGCTGATAACTGTAGATATAAACCAATGTGTTACATCTTTAAAAACCTGCAGTTTAGGAAAATTATACCAAAGTGCAGCACCCTTCGGCTTGGCGAGAGAGCGAAGCGAACAAACTCGTCTTTAAAATGGAAGAGGGCGAGTGAGTGGAGCGAACGAGCTATGTGTGAGAACGAAACTAATAATTTTATCGAGCTTAAGCTCGGCCCCCCTGGTACTTATAATCTAAAACAGGCTCCGTTTGTACGGGCAAACTTTTTTCGCTCCAAGGATTTTTTATTTTTTGGTTGATTATGGGAGTTTTGGCTACCAGGAATCGATTGGCGTTTGTCCCATTGCTACGGAAAATCCGGTTTTCTCGCTAGAGCCCTTCAAAGTTCCCATGTTATCCTTATGGAGGTTTTTAAATTGAAAAAAATCAGCTGATAACTGTAGATAAAACCTATGTGATATATCTTTAAAGGAAAATTATACCAAAGTGCAGCACCCTTCGGCCTGGCGAGTGAGCGAAGCGAACGAGCTCGTCTTAAAAATTAAAAGGGCGAGTGAGAGGAGCGAACGAGCTTTGCGTGAGAACGAAAGTAATAATTTTACCGAGCTTAAGCTCGGTCGCCCTGGTACTATGATATAAAATGTAAGTAGCCCTTTACAAAAATAACGTAAATTTTAATCACGATGTAGGGGGGCCACAGTGACCACCCCTCAGCCAAATCCTGAAAAAATAACGATATTAATCAGCCTTTTTATGAGGAGAAATAATACAATTAGGAACCATGTTATTTGGCAACAATTCATCAACCCTAAGAAAAAGCGGCCTCTTAAAAATGTCAAGTTAAGAGTTATGCTCATCACCTTGTTCAGGTCAGCGATTCCAATATAAACAAAGTAACATCACGACATGGCAACTGAGATTCCACTAGTACCAAGCATGTCTACCAACCTTTCTTTAATAGAAAACAAAACACCACAATGTTTACTTCAGGATCCCCCAACTGTTTTCAGATAAGGTGTTTCTGCAATCAATAAATATTTCTTGGTTCATTTTATCTGGTTAAGAAGCATAGCAAATGAGGTGTTTCTGCACTAAACGGTGAGTTTTGCTTCATAGTTCAATTTCCTGTATTTTAGTGAAATTGGCCAAATTTGTCAGTTAGGGTGTTTCTGAAGTAATCGATTATCTAGATTCTAATGGTTATATTGTACCAAAATCCATTGTGAAGAAATTAATACAAATTATGACTCAATTTATTATCTACCCGTACAATATCCAAATATGATTTTGGAAGGTTGACGGATATTAAAATTATTACAATTGATACCAATTGATTCAATTTTAACAAGAAGGAGTAAGTCAAATATTTTATTTTTTTCCATGGTTTTACATGGTTTAGTAGGTGCCGTCCCTATAGATCCGAATTCCAAAGTGACAATAATTAGTCCGGTCGCTAACTCGAGCCATTAGATCCGCACCCTCCGTTAGGGTGATTTGACCCCTACGGCCTTCTCGGAAAAGCGCTCACCAGCAAAGTAGTCCTTTTAAATTAAAACTTTACTTTTACACTGGTAGGCCTAAACCTTAAAAATAGTTGCCTATACAGTATTTAAACATGAAATTGTTTAATTTTTTTACACTTTGAAACTTACGGGATGAGGAAAATTAAAGAAGTACGATAAGTTCACTGTTAGCACCACCCAAGATTGCGTGGCCTTTTGTGAAAATGGTTTCTCAATGAGGCGAGCCTGTCGTATAATGTTACGGTTGTAAAAAGACCCAAAGGACGAAATGAACCCGCACGGATATCCGCACTCGGCCTTTAGGCCTTTTATTGTTTGCGTAAATAACTAAATATAAACCGATGTATATCATATATCAAACATGGTGTCAAAATAATTGAAATTTTAAGAACAACATAGCTATGTTAACGAAATTTATTCATATTGGGTTGTATTGAAAATGATACTACAACACTGGGTTCCTAGCGCTTGTTGCCATCGAGTGCAGTCAAGCAATAGTAATACGAAGGGTCACCCTCGCCGCACCGCGGATATGACGGGAATCGTTAATCCCCTCATTATTACCACATATTTGTCATGGATCTATCGGCATAGCTTGCTGTCAATTTAATGTACAGATCTATCGGGAAGACAGGGGTTTAGTAGACAGTCCATTTTTACTAAAGACTTTTAAAGTTTCACATCCCCCGGGAGAATTTGAGGCCTTCTATAGTTTTTTTGTACCGCTCTGTAACACTGCTCAGTTTTATAATTTATCTTTATTTAAAACTTTGCCTTTTTATTAACATGTATAGTTCAGAAATAGATATGTTTAATTTCAATCTGAATTTGTTGATAAATAAATTGAAAGAGTAGTTTTATGTTAGGTTTGTTTGTTACATGATTTTTAAGTCATAGTTAGTTGTAAGGAAAATAGTTATTGTAAGACAAATAATAACCACATTGTTTTTACCTTTATTTTTTTTTTAATACAATTTTTTCTGTTTACTTGAAGCTCGTGGATAAAATTTTGTTATTTGATTTATGCCAATTATTATTAATATATAAATAAATATACTATATATATATTAATTGGCATAAATAAAATAACAAAATTTTATGTACGAGCTTCAAGTAAACAGAAAAATTGTATTAAAAAATAGAGAAGTGATATACTGCATAAAACACTTACAGTTAGTTCTACATGGTAGTTGTACGAGAGGTGCTCACAAACAAAAACTAGGAGCTAGGCCTCTAACACTACGACTAGCAGGTCAAGGAGATTTTGTCGATTGCTAAAATATTCACTCTTAGCACATTTATTTAAGATAACTAATTCTAATGTTATCTATGGTACTAAAAAATAGAGAAAATTAATAACATATAATATAACTTATTCATTTTGAGATTAGCTTGCTCAGTCATCATTCCTTTTCCTGTCACCTAAATAAATAAAGATTTGGTTTTTGAATTATTGTTGAAACTGTGATTCGAAACTAGTGTCGGCTTCAGAGGAGCAAACTTTTCCATCAGTAATAGCGCGTAAAAAAACGAATAAACAATATATTTATGCCACGCTGTGTGTTATAAAAGTACAATATTTTGTTTATGTTATTGTTGTGTATGGAATCGTTAAACTTTATGGTTACCAAATTTGCTATCGAAAACAGTAGAGAGTTTTTGCACATACGGTAAATGAATACGGTAAACGCTAAACGCTATTTAAATAATGGCAGATTTAGGTACTTTTGCTGCTTGAAGGTACAAAAGCTTGTTGAAAAGGGATCAACAGTAACCATTAAACATCTTTTATACAGTTGAACTATCCTGTGTAACATAATATGCGGAAATTTTCCAATTTAAAAATAGCGTTTAGCGTTTACCGTAAGATTTACCGTATGTTGCAAAAACTTTCTAATAATTGCCCTTTTAGATTATGTAAACTTAATTTTCAATATAATCTGCCAATCGTAATGATGCCCTAAATGTCCTTAATAATTATTTACTCTCTTTAAGGATAGGCGAGTCGTGGACTTTTACGTTGAGACGAGTGAAGTATTTGACACAACTACTCGAGTATCGAGTTCAGTCAAGTCGAAAAGTACTCGAAAGTAAGTAATAGTAAAATGATTATACTAGTTTTAATTTAAAATTAAACAATAAGAGAATCAAACTTTTAATTTCAGTGTTTAGTTTTTATTTTTTCGATGTTAATAAGGTCCAATAAAACTATGTGCATTTATAATTTCCAGGCTTCTTCCAACAAATAAACACTGAAGTAAAACAAATGAGATAAGACATATCATACAATAAGACGAAGCAGCCAAATTTTTATAAAATAATAGAAAATCTTTGTTAGAATGTATACCAATAATAAGTCTTACCAATTTTGACTTGAAAGAAATTAAACTACATTTCCTGTACCCAAGATTTTGAAGTTATAACATAAGTTAAAACAGTCTAAAAACTTTTATCAATACATACATTTTTAATAGGACTTTTACAAACTGCATACATACTATTGAATAACCAGGATCACACTCCTAGGAAGAATAAAACATACTTATAACAACAATCTGAAACAACAGCAGCCTACACATTAAAAAAATAAATAACACCATGAAAACCACAGTCTTAAAGATTGAACCAGTTAAATGTGAACTGAAAGCTGTTGTTAAATACTCTGTAATGAATATTTCAAAATAAACTGAAAGAAACTATACTCCTATCTAGAAACTATAAAATATTTTAAACATAAAACAACAACATTAAAAAGAAACTAATAAGTAACTCAGCAATAACAATTTGATAACTTACTAATGTACACGTTGCTCAAAATCGAATTTAGTATATGAATAGTAATTTAGTTTCTTTACTGATAAAAACTGTTACTAACTATTACGGAGAAATTTGCATTTTCTATAACAACTCTTAGTAAAAATGTTTTGTAGGCCTGCATGCATACCCTTTGTCTACCAAGATCACCTTGGTCTTTCGCATAGCTTAATACCTACCGGTAAAGAAGATTACGGGCCTAAGTACCTAGTCAGCTGCCTTTATAAATTATTCAAATAGTAAGCATTAGAAACCAGCTGAATTGGCCCATGTTTCGCCCAATAACTCCATGTTATAATTTTTATTTCTATTTTAACATTTTGTGAATTCATTGGACATTTCGTCATTTTTTCCGAGTCTTTTTACCCAAAAACATTTATTTAATTTGAGACCACTCAGTTAATCAAATTTGTGAAACGCTCACACCTTTGCTCTAATATTTTCCACATGCATTTACGAACATGCAGTTCGTTAACCAGGTACACTCTGTTTGACTGATGTCCGGTGTTTACACTTTACAGCGGTAAACTCAAAATCGATCAATTTCCTTGCCAATGTTAATCAAATGGGAAAATTACGAACTACAAGGTCTTGTAGGGCTCTTCATTTTAAATGGAAATTAACCAATTAGCTTTAGAAACAACTTCACACCGAGCTCTATCCAATGACGCCAAAATCATTAAAATCTGTTTAAAACTGTGGGACGAGTTATTTGTACAAAAGAAAAGTCGCGTACTTAAGATGTATAGATTTTAATTTATAATATATATATAATATTTATATAATTTATTTGGTCACTTTAATATAAATGTAATTTACAAATTCAGAGTTCGAGTACACACAGATCAAAATAGGTTAAAGTTTACACAAATGGGTATGACACTTAAAGGTAATTTTGAGGATTTCAATTGTTCACGCAAGATTACTAATTCTTTGACATGATTAGTGGTGAGAGCCTCCTTCCTTCCTGCTGAAATAAGACTCTCGCTATCAAACTCAGTGGCAGAAATACTTTCTTGCTAAGGGAGCCAAGTAGTAAAATTTAATTACATTTTTCATCCATCATTCAAGGGAACTTTTCTTTGAGGGTTTCTTTGTTGACCTAAAAATACTGCTAACTGAGAGCCTTTTCCTTTAGGGCTGTTTGATCTTTAGAGGTTTTCGATTGTGTCATTTCCACTAAACTCTCAAATGTGGCCCGAAAATCATATATATCAGATTTTGATATACCAGGTTTGGTTGAGAGTATAAGACGCAGGCTTATATTAGTACAGATGATGTAACTCTTTGATCTATGAAAATATAATAATGCTTTTTATTGAAATTTCAAAATTAAACATTTGTGGATTCCAATTACAGAATATTCATGGATAAAATTTTGGATATTTAAATATTTTTAATGCAAAATATTTAACGTTCAGTTCAAAATTAACTCTTCCAGACGGGAGTTCTTAAAGACCGAACGGACCCTGCCACGGTTTTTTTTCCAAAATCGCGCCCTTTTTTGCAATATTTTACTAAATATTAGTTTTCTCTAATAATATCAATCCTATCAAAATATTTTTCTTATAAAATTGTTTATAAATAAATAATTACAAAAAACACTAAAAATATCATTCTAACATATATATTTTTTATTACATACCAGTCAAAAGTTGAGTTTTGTGTGGTAGTTCTTGAAACAACCGACAAGGCACAGGTCAGCTTTGCAGTCTGGACACCAGAAGGAGGTTTATCTTCTCATACCAGCCTTGTAGCATACTACACATCTCCTTGTTGGGTTTTCTTTCTCCTCAGTCGGTGGAATGTAGTCAATGAAATGTCTCTCGACAAGAATTGCAGGCTTTGGTTCTTTGCTCGGCCTACCATGCACTGGCCTGACCATCTCTGTTTGATATGAATGAATTGGTTCCTTTATAAGCTGCAGTCTGATTTCTAGGTGTTTACATTTTTTGTTTGAAAACTTCCAAATGATGTAGCAATTCAGGACTGTGATATTGATAAGCCGCTTGAACAAGTGTGACGAGGCGCTTATCTTTCCACTTCATGACCATTACATTGTTGCCGTGGAGAGGGCATATATTTCCTTTCTCAAGTTTCACCACTTTTAGATCTTCTGGTAAATTTTTTCTTGGAGAGTATTAGAGTTCCACAATTATCAGTCTGTTTTTTTATTTAAAGAGAAATCAGAAGAAATAAAAACAATAAAATAAAGAAATTTAAAAAAATCATAAAAACTGGAAAGGCAAGGATATTGAATTTGTATAATTTATATGTTGTGTAATTAGTAAAATAATATTTTAAACTATTTTAAAATCTAATTTATTAAATCTATATCTCTTTAAATTAACTTTTATATTATAAGTTTATATCAGTGTTAATTATGGATCCAAGGTGGAAACATCCTTTTTCGGCAATTATAGGTGGTCCGTCCGGGTGTGGTAAATCTCATTTTGTGACAAGATTTATTGAACACATGAATGTTATTTGTGATACAGAGTTTAAAAATGTATTCTGGCACTATGCCGAGTGGCAGCCTGGTTATAATTTGGAAATTGTTGTTTATAAAGAAGGTGTACCGAATATGAGTGATTTTGATTGTTCTGAAGCTAATTTGGTGATAATTGATGAATTGATGACTTGAGATAATAGGGCTGTGGACTTGTTTACAAAGGGTTCTCATCATAGAAACCATGTATAAGTGTGTTTTTTATTTCTCAAAATTTATTTTATCAAGGAAGGGAGCAGAGATATATATCTTTGAATGCCCACTATATTGTATGTGTTAAAAATCCTAGGGACAAAGCCCAAGTTAGACATTTAGCTCAACAAGTGTATCCAGAAAATCAAAATTTTATTCAAGAGGCTTACAATGATGCAACAAAATTACACCATGGTTCGAAATTATTTGAAGAGAATGCCAGTGCAAAACTTTGGTGTACATCCTTCTGATTGCCTGCCCGTCAAGATTGCACTTCGACTGCTTTTGGAATTTGAATTTAATGCAAAAAAGGCCATTTTAACAGCAAAATCAATGTTTTTATGAAGAAAAATCACAATAACTCCGTAATTTGTTATCGGATCCTTACAAACTTGGCACCATTGGTTAGGTAATTTAATTTGGCAACTTTTTTTGTGTCTTGTAAATTTTTTTTTAAATTTTCCGATTTTGAGATATTTGAGTTTGAAAATTTAAAATTGCCGCCATTTTGAAAATATACAATGGAAAAAATTAATTTTTTTCTTGGAAATGTACATTGGTATGATAAAGATTTATACCAAATATGATCTGAATACAACCATCCGTTACGAAAATAAAAATTATTATGTGTAAAAACCAAAATGGCGGCTGTGTGAGTAACTTAAGACTTCCGGACAATTTAAATATGATATTTAGATATGTTTTTAACCCAGGAACAATGCCCTAAAATATTTGTAGGGAGTTCTGAAACACCCTGTATATAACATAACCTTATGTGGCTACTAGGCACAAATGAGTGCGCTTCCATAAGCTATAAAAAATACACTTAAATTTCAAAGAGAGAAAAAAATACCTCAATACCAATCATTGTTAGACTAAAGATTATTAAATTTTCATGAGTTTTTAGAAAGCATAAATTTATAAAGAAGAAAAATTAATTTTAATCGATATGAAAGTAAAATGAAAGAGACAAAGTAATTTTAGTGTATTATCTGACGTCAATTCAAGATTTGAATTTGCAGTTTATTTAAAAGTTTATGGCGAGTATTTAAGTATATGGTGACTGAAGTAAAGTTTCAGCAACGGCCGGACCGATGCTGAGCAACCACTCCTCCACCCTTCTCTTGTAGGCAGCAACACTGACACCCTCAGTATTTAGGATATTGATAATATCGATTGGAAGATTAATGTAAAGATGGTGAGCCAGATAGGAAGAATTATGCAAATCAGCTCTTACTTTTAATTTTGGAATAGAAATACCGAAGTTCACTCTAGTTCTGGTGTTTTACTGATGGGTAGTAATAGTAAAAATATCTTGTTTGTTATCTTTAATATACATTAACAAGGATTTGAGATAAAGTTGTCTAATGTTAAGAACGGGAAAATGTGTATATAATAACTGGGTAGGATATCTCATATCTCAGATCTTCTTAATTACAGCTTAATTATGCCCTTACATTTGTTATGCTTGGCCTGCATCCTGTGGTATTATACAGTAAACTTTTATCCGGGCTTCAAGAAATTCGAGAATGAACATTCATCTCGTCTTTCATTTTGATGATTACTTTGGCATTGATGGGGCTTAAAGATTGGTCATCTCTATTCAACCCACTCCTGTCAAGGTGTTCCATTAGACATTGGAAGCTCTTGAACAGGTCTTTGATGTAGATTTCTAGGACAAAAGAAACCGTGTCTATCTACAAGAGCTTCACATTTTATGCCCCATAATGCTTGACTATAACATCATAGTCTATAGTAAAACCAATACGTGAGCTTTTTACTTATATCCAGAATAGCTGAACCAACATAAAGAGGCTTTTCAAGTCCAATTTGAGTTTTGGAAAAGTGACACCCAGCCAATGATTCGTTAAAATTGTGCTGTACAAAACGTAAGGTTTCGCAATGCTTTTTGCTAAATTTTAGTCACTGCACACTAGTTTGAAATTCATTCTTTTCCTGTAGTTTACCATTGTTTTCCCAAATACTGAATTATTATACAATTTAAAAAAAAGTCCCGCTCAATGCCGTTTTTTGCCTCTTTACGAAAGTTCGTGTTGAGCTCAATGTATGGTTTCAACCATGGAGACCTTCTGAACTTGAGCGTTTTGTGGATTTTTGTTAGCTTAAGGCCATGATTTAAGGCTTGCTTTAGTACTCTGTAGTGGACAATGTAGTTCTTTTTACACTCAACTGTTGTTAACAATTTTGCACTTTACCACCTGGGGGAACTTTTCTTTCGGAGAGGAAAGGAAGGTCTTTGTGGGGCCAATGGAGGGAACGGGGATAATCGACATCGACTTTCAGAAGGTAACCTAAATTTGAATCGCCAGGCTTAGACTCCACATTTAAGCTGTCTATCTACTCATTAGTCAGCAAGCTTAAATCCCCAGTATGGAGAGACTGTGACATTGCCCATCCATAGAGATTGTTTGCATCCAAAAACGTAATGCATTTGGAAGGCAGGATTGAATTGTAACCCTCTCAGTGTTTGTTGTTGGCCTTTGACATTCTCTTGCAAACCTGCGAGATCTTCCCTTGATGCTATTTTCAAACATAAGGTAAATGTCATGTTCTTCGACCGTCTCTAACTTAACACCGGTGTACTTAAACATTCACTCCCAACTGAAACTCAGTAGGGTCAGGAAATGGGCAGGGTCAAGTCCCTGGGTTCTCAGACTTGTCTGCCAGAAAGTCTCAAAGACGTCTGAGAACAACAGATTATTAGTGAGGAGATAAATGTCGCTGTAGTGTCCGAGGTCCTATACTTGGAATGTACGCTACACATGCTGGGCATGGGCGAAGTCCGCGTCTGAGATTTGCTCAAGGGACATTTTATTCCATAACTCGGCTTTCTCTGGGAGTTGAGTTTCTTTTAGGACATCATAAGAAGTAATATGATCATATGGGCTTTCTTAAAAGGAATGTACTTTGTGGAGCTGATGCATTTCTCTTCTGAAGAGAGTATGACGGAAGCCCTTTTTTTATCATATGCAAGTTCTGGGACTATAAAATGAGAGTCGTACTTTAAGTTATGAAAGTAACAGTTTATGGTGTTCTGTTCATGAGACCTAAGTTTACATCGATTGTGAGCAGCACCTCGGTACGTTTGGGGAGTGGAGTGCACGTGGTCCCTAACTTTTTTGTCTGTTTCATTGAACGGTTTGCTGCAGATGTGACAGTGAGTTGCAGCTTGGAACGCGGCCTCTTCATCCAAGGAGTTCTGGAGTCATACGCCTATCACCATACAAGAGGTTTCCGATGTGCAAAACATCTTTCCTAATCGATTCAACAAACTTTTTTGCAGCATCGGGACCTCTGTATTGGCGCAATTATGTAAATTTATACTGGTCGTCTTTATAAGGTAGGACCATGAATACGGAACATAGGCTAGTTATGAGTTATGGGAGAATCAGTGACAAATTCGGGATTGCTCGGCTCTAGGAAAATCTCAAAGTCCCCATAGATTTCAAATCTGATTTTTTGAGAACATTCAGTCCGTTTGAATTAAATGGTGGGTTCAGAGGAAAGGTCCAAGCGTAAAGATTTTTTAAAACTGCACAGGTTTTCATGTTCAGCCAATCTCTGCTGTCCACTTAATCCTAAATTATTTGGTGTGACTTGGAAAAATGCAAAACACTTTTTGCACACATAGACTTGATTTCTACGTTTTGTGAACTGACTATGTACTAACTTATCAAAATCTGATATGTACATATAGTGAGTCATCTTTTCGGCATTGGACAAGAGCAAGTCCCTGTGGTCCTCCGGATGATTATCACACATTTTGAGCGGGTAAACATTGTTGCCCTAGTCCAACGCAAAAACATTTATGGAACACTTACTTGCTTCCTCAAAGTCGTGGATATCTTTTAGTTTAACCGGAAACTCAATACATTGCCAATTATATTTGTCTGCCAATCCTCTCGGAAAACTATTAGGATTTGCAGCATCCATTTCAATAACAAACTTTGCCAGAATCGCATATTTAAAACAAAAATCACCGTGGTTAAGAGTATTTAGAATACCTTTAAATTTCTTCGCAATCGAAATTTAACCAAATCCTCCCCTGAGTGGTACATATTAGTTGAGCCTAACTTCGAATTTAGTGACTTTCAGAAATGACCAACCTGAACCTTTCATGTTGCATTAATCCTTCTCACGAAGTAGTTTTGCGAACTCGTCAGAACAAAATTGATCTATATCTGAAGTCAGCAGGAAAGGAGTATTAACAGTTTTGAAATTTTAACGACATGTCTCCCTTTGTGATTTTCAAATTCCGCTTCCATAAATATGTTCACTTTCACGGCATCATACTGCTACAGGATTTTATTCAACAGGATCACAAGATGTTCAAATATGAACGTAAGGAAGATCGGAAGTGTGAACTTACATCCAAAGCTCTTCTTTAGTTCGTACGTTCGCAGTCTTGACTGAAACGCTGACTCAGTCGTCCTGAATCCTGCGATGTCGCTGGAGTCATGGGGCAGTCTCGAGGTGCTCGGCTGTGCAGCGTTTCGTTCCTTTGTAACAGGGCAGGAGGTCTGCAGGGTAACACTTAAGAACTCCCTCCTTGAAAAGGTCATTCGACATTGGTCACAGCTGATGGGCTCCTTAAACTTTAACCACAAAAACCTTTAAATCACAAAAATGAAGGATCCTTAAAAAATAAATAAAAATAAATTATAGAATACAAACAATAAGTCAGCACAGTAAGTAGTATTCAACTCACAATGCACAAAATTGTTTTTCAATCTTTACTACATTCATCATTTTAAAATGCAAGCAATAATCCAGTACAATAAATTGTGTTCGGTACTCAGTGCAAAAATTTTTTAACAGTCTCATAAATTTTGATAATATGAGTTTATCGCTTCATTTAAAAATCATATAATAAATTATTTATTCCAATTCTTTTTATTTCAAGCCTACATCAACTCAACTTGCTTTAAGTACATTTAAATTTAATTAACATAGTTAGCTTAAAAACAAAATAGTTTTACATTTGCACCCCCAACAAGAAAAAAGTTGCATTTTTTCCTTACCATGGGACTTTAAATATTTTATAAGAAAATCTTTGCGGGAATACAATTTCCCACATTCCACACGGTTAAAGCGCTGTGGTTGGGTTGGTGCTGAATCTGTAGTCAACAGCTCCTTCTCTCCATCAGGCTTCACTCTCATTCGTTCTTAAAATAAAATAATAAAACATTACGTTTTTATCATAACAAAATATTTTTTTATATTGTTAGATTATTTAAGACTATGTAAACCTGCAATTTAGACTTCATAAATTTAAACAAACTACATTTTTTACGTTTTACAGCTTGAAAGTTGAGTTTTTTGCAGCTTTATTTATTTTCAAGCCTGCCTATACTAACTCTATAGGATTATAATAACAGTGGTACTGAGGCAGTATTAGGTACTTTGAAAGTATTTCTTTTATTGGTTTCATAAGCTGTCACCTGTGGCTTGTGAATTTATATCAGGTTATTCAGCTGTGGTTTCCGCATGTCTGGACTAGATGTTATGTTGCATTACACCAACCAATCAATCATTTTACTTGTTTTAAAGTCATTGAATATGATTTATTAAAGATCCTTAAGTGATATGGGGCATTGTCAATTACTGTAATGAAGTCGGTTGTATTTAATTCAGAAGGACTTAAAAAACCCAAGTCTCGGAAACCTCGGAATTCATCTCTTCGTGGTAATCACCTGTTTTATTTTTAGATTGGAATATCATAGGTAGAACATTAATCCAACCATTTTAACCTCACGCGTGGACATATATTAAGTGTGTTCCTTTTCCTAAATGTGCATTTACTGAACTCTTGCCATCCATAATATTTTGAAGTATTTGCATTTGCCCCTGTTTCGTCCAAAAATACTACTTTTTAAATTCAACTTCTCGAATTCTTTTTCAGAATCTACGTCTGGATAGAGCAACCAATGGCTTCTCCCTCAGGAGTTTTCTGTTGTTTTTTATTATTTATTTATTTTACTTGAAAATAACTGTTTTTAAACTTTTGCCAATGTCGTTATGTAAAAATTTAATAAGTTTGCTTCTAGGAGTGTAGTTTTGTGTTTCCTTAAGGTTGGTACTTCCTTACGGTTGTAATCGTTAATTATATGATTTCATTTGGCGAATCTCGCGAAATAACTAAACTCCATCACGATGGACTCAAGACGTATTTTCCAATCTTGTGGTCCTGAGTTGTGATAAACCAGTTATATGGTTATTTTTACTTGCGCCTGCTCCCAGACGCGCCTTCGTGATCCGTGTATTGATGGTCAGCTTCAAAATCAGTATTGGTTGGTGTCGAGTCATCTTCTAGCGCTTGATTCATCTTTAGTAAGATTCTGAACAAATCTATCGTTGAAATAATGCTTGCTTAGGCTTATCTTACAGACTTTTTTTGCATCATCAATCAAAGGTCCTTTGTTGTCACGCTCTCGCTCAAAATACTGTAAACCCGATGCTATAATTGTCCTTGCCTGGCAATTATAAGGGGTGCTGCGTTTATTCGTTGATAGTGGCATATTTTAAATGAAAATGGAAATAGTAAATTTGTTGCAACACAACCTTTCAGTAAACACAATGAAACACTAACATGTTGTCGAATAATTATTTAAAACTACACTTTTAAATTAAATAGAAAATAACTCACTTAACCCAATCATTTTTTACATTACTTATTTGATCATTAAACACGGAAAACGCTTTTAAGCGTTTGGTCGGCCCCTAGTGAATGCAGTGTAGGACAATTTGCATCCATTTTCATCCATGAATCTTTTTATAAATTTTTTAATGAATCTGTTAAAATTCTCCTTTGCATCTTTTCCCCCCTTTCTTTAAAAAATTTTTTTTTCCAGGGCACATAACTGACGCTGTGTCATCTTCAAAAAAAGATGTCAATCGTAAACTTAATTTTCTACTTTTTGAATTATGACTTTTTCTTTGGTACTTTAGCTCTATCTTGTTTGTTTGATATTTGTTGTACTTATAACTAACTATTCTTTTAAAATGTTTCTGTACTCGGTACTTTTTTAATTATTTAGATCCAATAACCTTTTGAGCTAACTGAGCATTTTTAGATCTTGGAGTTATGTTTTTCTTAGACTCAATCAGCTGTTTCTCGAGTGCATAGCCTAAAAATAGCCTTTTCTTTATATTTGGCGAAACCCTTTCCCTACCAATGAAAGATTTTACTTTACTATTGGAAGAGGGTGATCCAAGAGATTTCAAATTTTTTTCTTGACGTTGTAATCTTTTTTTATATTTTTGTAGTTTCCTTTCCAGATCTTCAATTTTTTAAGCTTGTTTTTTTTATTTTTTTTATTGTCCGATAGGCTTTTGACCGGTCTTTTTAACGATCTTCCTTCCCCTCTTTTTTGTACGGTTTCTACTTTTTCTTCATTCCTCTCTGAGTCAGATGCTGGTGGATTATTTTCCAATGTAATACGTTCATTCTTCTTCTTCTTCCGTGATCTATAATTCTTAGAATTTATTCGCCAAGCTTTCCTTTTCTTCCTTTTTTCTCTTTCACTTAGGTCATTTATGGACTTGATCAAATTTTCCTCCTTTTTCTTTCTGTACCTCTCTCTTTCTTTTCTCCTCTTTTCTTCCCACTGTTCTTCTCTCATTTTTTCTCTAAACCTTCTCACTCTTTCAGCTGTTAACTTCTTTTGTCTTTCATACTTTAGTTCATTATTTAGCTTACTTCTCTTGACTTTACTCATTTTTTTCTTCACCTAGCAGGAAACTAAAAAACCTTAATATATAGAATAATAAGGCTTAAAAACCTAAGATTTATAAAAGTTTCTTAAATAAATCTTCAAGCAAATATAAGTAGGTAATTTTACGTTTTGTGCTCATTAAAATAGCAAAAAAAAATTGCAACATAGCCTAAAACATTATACTTTTCATAATAAAACACTAAATATTTAAGTATTATTTGTATTATTTGCATTCATGAAATAACAAGAAATCGTAGGCTTATTCCTACATATGTTAATACTTTTCTTCCAACAAGTTTTCTGATTTCAAAATTTCTCTATTTTACCAATTGTTATTAAAAGCCATAGTGAAATTTGATTTTTTTATGTTCTAAATAGTGTTAAGAAAAATTAACACACATATTTAAAGTAACAAAATAAACATATAATCATTATGGTAACGTTACTGTAGTATATCATCATTTCTGTAAAGTACCATGTTATGAAACGTTTCAGAAATGATCGTTACTGAAATGATGTTTTCAACTGCCAAGTCTAACTTAACCACGAAAACAGCTTAACTGTTTTTCGTTAACAAAAAAAACCAAAAAGTGTTTTCATTAAATAAATATTTAAATGACACATGAAAGTCTGAGAGAAAGCTTAACTGTTCTTCGTTTTGAGGTTAGGTACTTTAGGCTTGACAAGTGTTTCATTTGAACGTAAGTTAAAAATAGTAATCAACGTGATTGTTTACTATTTGTGTTACCTGAATGACTCTAAATAAAGGTACACAATGATAATTACCTTTAAAACTGTAAAAAGAGCAGAAAATATGTCACTAAAATAGCAATAGCACTAATGCAGCACGTTGTACGTCTCACACTAGTTCGCGATGCACACTCCATTTCACGTTCCGTTCCTTCGTCTACGCAAGCGGCGGGAAATTTAAATTACTTGTCGGCAGCCGGTAGAAATGAAGGACATGCAATTTTAACACCATGAGTAATACAAAATAATGTTTTAGACTTAAAAAACAGTTTTAAAAGTCAGTATTTCTATTATTTTATACACAGTTAAAAGTTGTGTAGGTAGTAAAAACTTTTGGATACTTTTTTATAAATTCAAATCGTTACAGGACATGAGAAGACAGTTACAGAAATGATTTTTTTTTTTAGTTATAAAATTAATTTAAAAATTATGTAAATCCAATAATTTTATAATATTGTGTTGGACTTATTGTAGAAGTGACATTAGATTAGTAAAAATATGCTACTGATTTTACTGATTTTTTAATATTTTTTTAAATATGCTACTACGTGCTTTACTGATTTTGGCTTTAAGTTCTTAATTTTTAGTAAAGGACATATATTGTCCCAAAATTTGAAAATGACCCTTAAATACTTCAAAATTAATGGAACAAGGTAATGGAACATCGGCACAAAATTATTACAACAACATGTAGAACTATAGATACGACCACGTTGCTGTAGCAACTTAAAACTGAAAACATCCCTTATCTTCGGAACTAACATCGAGATGTGAGATTCACTCATTCCGTGGAAAACATATTATCCAACATGAGTTAGATATGGATTGGATCAGAGTTCAAGCGGTAGTTTTTGTTCATTTTCAGTTGACCTTGGGACTTGGTAAAAATTTCAACCATTCCAAAGTGAAAAATTTCTTCTTTGTTTCAGACTTAGCCAAAAATTAATGAAAGGTGTAAATTTTGTCTAAAGATTTAATTTTTAACATGAGTCAAGTAAAATGAGTCTAAAAGTGTGATGTGCACACTAGAAGAGTCGGACAGCGACTGACCAAGGCGCTCCGTGCATCCCAGGTACTAGGCTGTATGGCGGGGATAAGGTTTTGGGAATAAAGATAAATTTTTATTTTTGCAAACCATCCAACCCAGTTTGTCTTTTATTTGACCTCCATCACTCGGTGTTGAAATACTTATCTTCGTTCCTTTTCAGTTGACCTTGAGACTTGTAAAAATTTCAACCACTCAAAAGTGCAAGAAAAATGTTTGTAGGCTTTTGCAAATTTCTTCATTGCACTCGCTTTAAAAGTTGGATCGGCTAAGAAAACTAGATCACCTTTCTTATACGTTATGTCTTTCGTTTTCTTGTCTAAATAAACTTTATTCTTTTGTTGCATTTTTCCTGTCGTGTCTGAAGCTAATTTCCATGATTCCTTTAATCTTCTAGCTAACACTTTAACATCTTCGGGTCCTTTGCTACGTAGGTAAGTAGTTAATGTCTGATGTCCTGGTACACGCATCCCTCGCCCATAAAGTAGTTCATACGGACTGTAACCAGTAGAAGAGTTTTGTTCTATTATAAGCCATTAATGCGAGGGGTACGTGTTCATCCCAATTACTGGCATATGTATTTACATAATGAGATAATATGTGAATCAAAGTCCTGTGAAAACGTTCAATAACACCATTACTCTGAGGGTGGTATGGAGTGCAGTTAATACTTTCAATTTATAATAATTTACAAGTTTCTTGAAAGAGTACTGACACAAAATTCCTACCACAATCTGTTTCTGGTACTCCATATTTAGCTATTATACTATTTACAAAATTTCTTGCAGTGACTTCCGCTGTTATTTCCGATAAAGGTATGGCATCCGCATAACGTGACAAGTGATCAGTGTATGTTAAGATATACTTGTTCCTCGAGTCAGTTGTATTCAAAGGTCCCACTATGTCTAAACTGACTAATTCAAACGGCTTGCTAATCTTCTTAACTTTAGCTAATGGCACTTTCTTACTGTACCCAATTTTCCTCATGGCACAAGAGCGGAATTCCCTTACATAATTTTCAACATCATTTTGCATGGTTGGCCAATAATAATGTATAGTGATTGAATCTAAGGTCCGTTTGCTTCCTTGGTGTCCTGAAAATATAGGCTCATGATGTAAAGCAATTACATTTTGTTTTAATTGATTTGGCACAATTATTTTTGCTTCGTTATTTTATGTATTCTTCACAAGTAAACCTTCAGATGTAACTTCATAATTTTCTGCTAATCCTAGTGAAATATTTTTCACAATCTCTTGGCAATATGGGTCATTATGCTGTTCCTTAATTATGTCTGCTGTGCTTAGGACTGGAAGGTAGATAACATTAATAGCTCTGCTAAGAATGTCTGCATTAGCATGATGTCGTCCAGGTTTATGAATTACATCAAATTTATATTCTGAAAGTTTGATACTCCAACGCACTAAACGACTAGAAGGGTCCTTTAAGCCTAGTAACCATTTAAGGGCTGCATGATCGGTATAAACGGAGAATTTATTCAAATATAGATAATACTTAATAGCCCAAACAAGACTTAATAATTCCTTTTCTGTAGTGGTATAGTTTCTCTCTCCTTTGGTCAGTACTCACCTAGATGCATAACAAATAGGATGTTCCTCTCCTTCAAAGTTCTGACTTAGTATGGCTCCGTGAGCTTGATTAGAAGCCAGCGTCTACACTTAGAATAAATCTTGTACTAAAATCAGGATATCTTAAGACTGGTTCTGTACACAATGCTCCTTTCAACTTTTTAAAAGCTTCTTCTTGTTTTACTGTCCAAATGAAAGGCACTTTACTTTTTGTAAGTTCTACTAGAGGTTTAGCTAAATCCGCAAGTCTTTTACAAAGCGTCCAGCTAATCCAAGAAAACTTTTGATTTGTTTTTCATCCTCACGTCTATCAAATTCCTTCACGGCTTTAATTTTTGTTGCAACCGGTGTCAATCTTTTGAGGATACAATATGTCCCAAATATTCTACTTCGTTTTTAGCAAAATGACACTTTTCTAATTGAAGAAACAAATTTGCATTTTTTAAATGCTAGTAAACGTTCCTTAACCTATTGCAGTGTTCATTGATATCTCGTCCAAACAAAAATATCATCTATGTATGCATATGTTTCAATACCAATTATTCCAGTTAAGACAATATTCATTAACGATTGAAATATGCAAGGGGCATTGCATTCTTTAAACCAAAAGGCATTTTAATGAATCCAAAATGTTGATCAAGTACTGTAAAGGCTGTCTTCTCAATGTCTTCTTCGTGCATGAACTTAATGAAATCCATGTCAAAGATCCAAGGTCGTGAAATAGTATTCCTGCCTAGATTATACAATGTTTCATTATGGTTTGGTAGCTGAGTGACATAACTTTTTTTAATGTTATTCAGTTCTCTAAAATCACAGCATAATCTATACTTAGGTGTTCCATCAGTGCTTTTCTTGCCACCAACAACAATTGGACAGTTCCAGGGGCTGGTAGATGGTCTAATTATATTTTCATCTAACATCTTATCAATTTCTTTTTGTACAATAGGCTTCAAAGCTTTTGGCATCCTATACGGAGTCTTCTTAATTGGTAGAGTAATTACAGTGTCTATTCTATGTTTAATGTCAATCAAACATCCTCTATGTAGTGGATCGTCTTTAAATAATGCTAAATATTCTGTTAAAAAGGTTCCACGTGACATTCCTTATTTAGTACACTGACAGTAGCCCCTGTATCTATCAAACATTTACATAATTTGTTTCCAATTAATAATTGCACAGTTAATTCCTTATTTAGAGCAGTTATACTAGGGACAGTATGTACTTATTTTTCTCCTTCATCCTCGGCAGTTCGATCCTACAGTTCTCCGCTATGTGACTTTTACGATTACATCTGTAACACGTCACGGGGATATTCTACTGGCTGTTAAATCTGATATTCGATGTTCGTTTTGTACAATTCTTAGATATATGTCCTTCCCCTTTGCAAGCATAACATCTAATAACACAAATGTTACGTTGACTCTGCGCGTTCTGATGTACGGCTGCTACTGTTGTGGCTATTTTGATAGCTTCGGTCATCGTAGTCGGCATCCGGTATAGCGCCTGTTCCCCTACCACGCCATATAGTCCGTTTATGTAAGCTGCAAGCAATCGGTGTCCCGCTTCTTCTACAGTAATTTTCTGTTCTGTCGGGTCACTTACTTGACGAATAGTGTTGTCACATAATTTTCTACATCGGTCTGCGAACATTTCTGGTGTCTCGTCCTTCTTTTGACTCGCTGTCTGTAAAGCAGTGTAATTATACTGAGGTAGCTGCTTTTCCTTAAATCGGTCAGTATATTCCTTTTGAAGGATTTCATTCTTCAACCCGGTTCTAGCTAGTTTAGGGTTGCTATTTAGAAATCTCCTAGCGGCTCCTTTAGATTTTAATGCGGCTATCCTAATTTTATCCTCTTCTGTCCAACTAGCAAGTTCTGCAGCGTCTTAGATTTGTTGAAAATATTCTGTTACTGAAAGTCCCTGAGGGTCTCCCCTAAATGTGTCTACTAAATTAGCGACACTCAAATCTTTTGCGGTAGGTGGTGGAGGAACTAGTTTACTAGCTGTTAACACTAACTGTTGTTGTAGCTTCTCTACAGTAGCTTTTAATTTGTCTATCTCAGTCATGATGATTGAATAGCTTAGCAACTAGCCAATTAAATATATAAATTTCAGCCCTTCAGCAATTTTGTTAAAGTCTTGTTAACCTCTGGTTTACTTGAAATGTAGCACTTGGCAATAATAAAGTATTCTATTTCAATATACCATAGAACAGCAATACACAATAACACAGAAAACAATATGCCAATAAAAATGTAGAAAAGTTCTTTCACAATCATATATAGTGAAATTCCAGAAATAGGCTCACTAATTTCACCCTTACGATTGCTGTGTCGGAAGGCTTATAATCGGATCTACCATTCATCTTTTGTTCTATAATTTTTTCGATTAATAATTTTAACAGTGTTTGGCAACCGTCTAATATGATATTAGGGTCTTGTATCGTTAAGTAGTACACAGGATTATTAGTATTATTGTCTTGATTCATTTTTTGAAAATAAATTTTGGTGGATTAGGTACCTCATAACCATTATTGTCAACGGCTTCTGGTATCGAAGCTAAAGCTAAGTTAGCTCTATTAGGAGTCAATCTTTCATAAACAGCGGTAACAGTGGCTACGCGAGTTCCAATTTTTGATGAACAGGTCAGTTGAGAAAGTTGAATTACTTTTCTCGCTGGTAGGGGAATATGAACCACACGGAGAATTAAAAGTTCTTCGTCTATCCATTAACAACTGCGGATCATCTACTTCAATTGGTTTGCTCTTCCAGTTTCCCATGAACCCACCATTCCCTCAGTATGGTAGCTCTTATTTTACGCATTAAATGCACGTATGTTGATGGAGTAAATATCACTAAGTAAACTGTCAGATATTTCATCCCAAAATGAATCACTAGCATTTAAATATGTATGTGAAGAAATTCCGTCATGAAAGCGACAAACAATTACATTATTAAGATATAATATAACGTAATATTTTAAATTAGGAATGGGGAAAAAGTAATATGCTTCACTTTCAGTGATAAAATCAATTAATTCCTGTAACACATTTTCCTGCTGAGCAGACATGAGTTCATCCAATAAGACAATTCAAAAAGATAATTATATAACAATGCTTATACGGGAATTAATATAAGATGCCACCGCTGCCACCAATGTAATTCCTTGAGGATCTCAGCAGAAAATGGGTTTATCTATATATGGAAACGGGGAATTTGGATTTACATTACCATAACATTTGGGTTAGAATGGGTTTATTGCTTAGAAGTACTTACATTGTCGTCTGTAACGCCTCCCTGAGCACTGGCCGCACCTATCCTCAGAACATCACTAATGAGTCCTGAGCCTAGTCAGCGATCGCGACCGCGCGCACCGAGTCTGCATGAATCTGCCTTGGCTATGTTATTGAGAGTTTATATACGGTAGTTAGCAAAAGGAAAAGGTTTTCACAATATCCTCACGTCTTCTTCAGGATGTGCCAAGCACCAGGGGACTATAACACTTACATGACTGGTAGCATACTAAAAAGAGAAAGGGTACCACACTATATCTTACATCGTTAGATTTTAAATTAAATGTTTTAAAAAGTACATAAAGACATCAACTTTACTACCCGATGTAGTTTTTATGCAATTTAATATTACTAGGGGGCCCGTGCAGCGCAATGCGCTGCATTTATCAAAAGTACCTGGTGATCAGACCTAGCTACATGGTAATTTACCGAGTTACTTTGAATGAAAATAAAATTGTAGTGAAAATAAGATTAAGTTTACACCATTTGTATTACATCAATCAATCTTCATAAATAATTCTTCAACTTCCCAATTAGACAGTAATGAGATTTGGTAGTTGTTCTTTTAGGTCCAGATTAGCTATTATTACGTGATGGTTCTTAAGCTGATTTGTCTTATAGCTTCTGCCCAAAAACTCCTATAAAATTTAGAATAAATTAACAGATGTTGGATCTAGATGGTTCATTACACAAAAAACGTAAATGACAATAGAAGAAAAATAAAAATTAATTACAACAGGGAGCCCAGCAGTTTCAGACCCACAAAAAGTAGGAAAAGTAGGACATTTTTGACCAAAAGTAGGACAAAAGTAGGACTTTGTAAATGTAAAAAATACACTTAAAATATATGATAAATCCATTAATTTTGGCTGCAATAGGATGAAAACCATACAAAATTAAAACAAATCATGGAACAGGGTTTCTACAGAGTTTCAATTATTCATTTCCCTAACTTTCTTTGACCCTTCTAATACACTTCCCTGACCAAAATTTCCAGTGTCGCGGCATTTATGCTTTATAATTGAGTGTGTGGGCACAAAAACATCAATTTAATACACTATTTAAGCATGATGTTTGTCTTAAATATCATATGATAATAGTAAAATCTATTGACATAAATAGAAATTACATACCCTAACTGATTTTATCTAAACTAGGAATCATAAACACCATATGCAAGCGGTTCTCAACTTGTATTACGGATACCCCTTGGAGGTATGCAAAGCGTTGGTTGGGTGTATGCTGGAATTATCGATGATGGCAGACATATCTATTTCATATAAAGTGCCAGTAGTGACCAAAAATTTGATTAAAGGAGTTCCTGGGTAGAACATTGTTTTAACTTTTGTTTTAAAATAATAGATTTTTTTTAAATAATGTATAACTAATAAAGAGAAATTGTTATTAGTGAGAATGTATAAATGAACTTTATATCAAGCAATGAGATTGAAGTGAAGTCCCTTGACCGTTGACAGAGCATAAAGGGCACATAACTAATTGCGATTGTACATTTCTTATGGTTATAAATTCCAGGATTTAGCAGGTAAGAGTAATTCACAATTATGGTTTTCAAGAATCCAAGAATATTAGATTGCCTAAAGAAACAAAAATCCTCATCAGTTTAGTGTACAAAGTTGTGTTTTTTGGGAAGGAAACCCAAAAATGCATTATATGTTGAGTGCAAAAGGCTTAGGGCAGGAAAATTGGCTAACGGATTGACGCTAAGACCACCGCATTTTAAATTTTAATGTTTTGGGTAGCTCTTAAAACTAATGTTTTTTTTTTAAGTAGATAAACAGGAAGACTTATAAAGAGCCTTGTGATGTTGATGTCAATTACGGAACACTTATTGTAGTGTATTTGTAAAAATTGGAGTTTGATTTCTTGGCATTACTCATTCTGTTAAATATCTCTCAAGGGGTATGATACACAAAGAAGCCTTTTTAGGCTTAGTTTATGTTGTATGGATGGCTATATCACTATCACTATATCACTATTTTTTGTGATTACCAATATCATTGACTATGTACACTAACGTGAATAACCCTCTCAACCAATGCATTTAGTTTGACGCAAAAATTTGGAAGTTCGGTGTACGCGCCACCAGAGTCGCTGCCATCGATGTTGTAATTCAGCTGAATTTACAGTGATGCAAAAACACTTTATCAAAACATAAACATAACTTTCAGTTATAAAATATTTCATCCTTGGTTGAGAGGAGTGGTAATACTGATTTATCTATCATATGTTACGTGTACTTCCATGTACGCCGCACGAGATCGCACCAACGTCAGTAGGTTTCACACACGCCTATGCTATGGGAAGTCTACTCACGTTAGTGTACATAGTCAATGCCAATATTCAGTTTCTTCACCAAAACCACTTCTTCTTTGGCCAAATAACAAAGGGAATAAATGTTAGTGGTATGGGCTCTTCTTTCTAATAAAAATTTGGGATTAATCAGCCCCAAATACTGATTTTATGGGATGAATTTTACTTGGGATTGGGACCCGGTTCAAAAGTGATGTTAACACAATGAGGCCATGATTCATACATGTCTTGAAATAGACAATTGTACAGTATTATGATTCTCCATGACAAACTTAATACACCAATCTATTACAATAGGCCTACTAAAAAATTATGGCTAATCATAATGGTGGAAAAAGGCTACACAAGCCAAAGCAAAAACATTGTATTGGACATTTACAAAGGAATTTGTTGTACACTATATCATAAAAGTCTAATTAAAAATTTAATCTACAGGTTTAAAACCTAATTTAAAACCTCCACGACTTAAAAAGTTTCGCGTGCTTTCAAAAACTTTTTATTCTGAAAAACAAAATTAAAAAAATATAAAACGGACCCGAAAAAGTAGGAAAGTAGGACAAATTTTCTAAAAGTAGGACAACTCCTACTTTCCTACTTTTTAGTAGGAAAAGTAGGAAATGTAGGACGACTAAGCTCCCTGTTACAACTCCCCGATCCTGTATGAGCTATGCAGCACTCACTGTGGCTATTTTCTAGTAATGTATGAGTTTGTAATCGACATGGAAAGGACACGTAAATGAAACGGACGGGATAGTTTCTGATGAATGATCCCTGTGTTATCAAATGGGAGCGGCCACACATGACAGGACATTCTCCGTGTCGGAAGGATCGCCAGATGAGCATTCTTTCGCCAAATGTCGTATCTCGTCCTGGTATGTGTAGCCACCCCTTCCGACACTATCAGAAAATTTTGACGGTAGCTCTGTGTAGTGGAGTAAGTGTGGTGTGGCGGCCGGCGGGATGAGCATCAGTGTCGGACGGCTACGCGCACAATCTCCCGACATGTGACCGATGCGCTCGCAACCTCCCGCCTCAGAAATGTTCTGTCCATATTCCGACATATGTAGCCACACCATCAGAATTTTGTCCGTGCCCTGTAATTTTCCTTTCCGTATCCTTTCCTGCTATATGTAGCCGTACCTTAACATGCACACAAATTCACACCACCAACCAGCAACAATCGCTTTTCCTTGTTCATAGCCGTTTTAAAACCCATGCGCAAACATTAGGCGTTATATTTTAATGTTTGTTATCTTTCGTTATTGTTTCAATACTAACCTGATAACCCATAAGAACCAAGTCAAAAATTTAAATTTCCAAAAAACATGTCTTTTTTTTAAGGAAAATGAATTTTTCTGGGGTTAACTTACTAAACTTTTTTTGTGCCCAAATACACATGAATACAAAGTTCAAGCAAAATCTACCTGCAACATTTTAAGGGAAAGGTAAAACATTTGTTCCACACAATAGACATTAATTGAATTAAAATATGGTATTGTGTTGATATTTCAATACCAGTAGTTTGATTGTTTCTATTCTGCTAGCTTTTGACATGTGTTTGTTTTACTGTCAACAGCTGTTTCATTTTGCAATTCAATAAAAATTGTTCCCAATGTTATTTTTATGGGCAAAAAACGAACTTTAAGGGCATCCTGTGGGCTGCAGAATTTAAAATATCAAAAATCTAAAACCTTTATGCAAAACTTCGAATCGGGACAAACAGTTTAACACCTCAATCATTAAAATCGGTCCAGAAGTAACGGAGGAGTTTTGTTCACAAAAAACAGCCCTCACGTATTAATATAAGAGATAGTAACAGGCAATTCGTTCAACTTCTACTGCAGAACAGCGTCGACGGCGAAATCAACATAATTTATAAAACATAGGTATGTATCTTGAATATAAATAATTTATAAATTGAAACAAAAAAATATTTAATATTTAAAATGGGTTTTTACATTAAATTATTTAAATCCTATATCATTGTTTTATATCAAACTTAATAAATTTACTTAAACACTCTTATTTTTATACATTTTAGCTATATAATTTAGTAAAAAGATTAAAATATAGTGTTTCTATTACAAATTTTTAACAATAGGGTAAGTGCACCAGTGAATGACCACCCTCCAGTGAATGACCGTTTCGTATAAAAAACACCATATTAAGCTTTACCTTTTGCCTAGTCTATCATAAATGGTCTTAAAAGTAACTTTGAAGTCTCATTTGAATCCTCCCTATCAGTGGTTCAAAAAGAAAGTGGCAAACATCTGTTTGTAACACAAACAAAATTAAGTGTTCCACCCAGTTCATCTTTAAGCTTCCCCACTATAGCGTATCGAAAAAACAAGGTTAGCTGTATTTTTAATTGTTCTTTGATTATTGTTAGAAACTGCAATATTTTAAATGAAATTAACAGTAAACATGTTAAGGTTACATTTATACTTCTCTTTAAATATCATAAAGAGATTCAATTCGGTCTAGCTGTTGACGGTCTATTTGTTGTCGATCTACCTGATTAGTGAAATCATCATTTCGTTCAATTGAAAACTCGGGCAGGGTGACCGATTTTCAAAAATAGACGGGACTGCGTGCGGAGTTAACTTTAGACGGTCACGTTTTACTGTCAATATAGATCCGTTTGGTTTAACTACCGAGTGTTCGCGCAAAATAAAACGTTCATCGAAGTGTTTGACACAAACGACCGAGAACTTTCGTGGAGTAAAATCTTCTCTGTTTATTGACTTTACCCAATTTTAACGATTTTCTTGGTTGGTGGGAAACTGAAATAAGGTCATTGGTTCACCAGAACAGTAATTATTGCTTTTACACCCTTGCACACAATACGCTTTAGGCATGTTACAGTTTTTATTTATTTTTTATATATAAACATAAGATAGGTCAACGAGGTGCACTAGTAATCAGAGTTGTTGATATTTTTCAGTTGACGAAAACAATAATATTGCACCTTATCAGATCAGCTGTTACATCTACGTAGCACTAGTAGTGTGACGTAGGAATGGTGGGGGCATTCCGGCCTGGTGTGTAGTAGGCCTTGTTACAACCCCCAAAAAAACTTTGTTTTCTAAACAACACTTAGTTGAAGTTTAGAATAACAATTCTTGTTGTGAATTTAGACTCTGAAAATGTATACAAAGAGAAAATAAATTTGTGACCTCACGTTACAGTATGTGACCTCTGTTACGTGTTTGTGAAGTCTCTTACATGTTTGTGACATTTTTACAAGCTTTTACTCCTGACTTAAATATACGCTATAAACATTTTAAGCATGAACTCAGGAAAATAAAATAAAAATTCAAATATAAAACGGTTTAATAAAAATCCAACAAGATCAAGAACAACGATCTAAGAATAAATATCGTGAATAAAGAGCGTATAGGTTTTATGAGAGAGCATTGGTTTTGGCGTATTGGTTTTATGAAACAGATCAAGAATGCAAGATGTTGTTAAAACATCTGAAACATATCAAAATGTTTCAACTTAAGTGCCTCTGAGAGATCGGATATGGTGGCTCTAAAATAACTGACAATATTGTGTCCCAGCGAACTACTTGTCTGTCAGGCTTTGAGGGCCACACGAAGGCATCCCATCCAAATTTGTTCATGAAATTAACTGTCAAGTCTGGGCCGTTCTTTTCCTCCACCATCCCTGAAAATAAGAAGGACTTAAAAAACTAACAAATTTAAAGATGTCATGAGGTAATGTCATCTTCATTTACATCGCCTTGCTGATCATTATTTGACAATTGAATTGATTATTTGACATTACAGACAGTGGATTCTCTGGATTAGCTGTGAAACGGTTAAGGATAGTATGTGGGTAATCAATTTAATTTGAGATAAAGGTCGAGAATTGAATTTGATCAAGCATATTTGAAATTAAATAAATAGGCTACTTTGTGAGTGTGTACAATTAACTTTTGGCAAAAAAATAGTTTCTAAAAAAATGATCCTGTTATGAAATTCATAAACGAATCAGAAAGTATGTAGTCTATTTATATATTATTTTGCCCTTTTATATAGGCCTATTTTACATTCCAAATTTTTGCATAAAGGTTTTAGGTCTTTAACATTATAGCCTAATTAAAATATTATTTTAATACAATTTAATATAATTCAAATTTTTTTTCAAATTGAAAATAGTAGCCATTGATTTTGAAAACCATAAACAAATAATGCTGTAGTGATAAAAGGATACGTTCAGTTTCAAAGATGTGACTTGAAGGATTATGTTTGTAATGTGCACATGCCTTGTTGAAAGGGCATGAAACGCAAGACAAATTTCTTAAATATAATGTTTTAGGGTCATCGTTCCACGTCACTTGCTGTATCTGGCTGATTTTAGCTACAGCTGGTAGAGTCTCGGGTCTTTTCATTTGCATTTGTCTTTTACTTTCAGAATGAACTTGGATTATGTTAACTTTATTTTTGGGGATATGCTTTATGCATGAACTGCTGTCAGTGATATCTTTTCCGCACTTTACCATTAAGTCTACACTCCTTTTGACCGCAATATCCCATCTGCAGACCCTTTGCCATGACCACTTATTGAAAAATTCCATGACATTGACTTCAAGTTTGGTAGACAATCTTTTATTTTTTTAATGAAAGACGTATTGAACCTGTTTTTATACTGAGAGAATGGCCCATCACTCAACAAATGCAAAATGTTGATGTGAGGACTTTGGTTTATTTCAAACAATGGGTGAAGATGGGCCCAGACAGCATGTGCCTTGTGATCTGTAGTGTCACTCACAGTGCAATATGATTCAACATTGTTTTTGTGTACTGAACAAAGTGTGCAAAGAAAGCTGCTGTTTGGAACCGTTAAAATGACAACTTTGAATTTCTTTGTAAAACTTGCATAGGTAGTTTTCAGAAAAGTCGATGTGCTGCAAACATTCGTTTTCTTTAAGTTTGGTTTTTAGTTTATGCATTTCATTATACTGATGATTTATTTTTGATAACTGTATTTTGTACTTTAAATCACATCTTGTAGTTTCTGTGCAAGATCCAAACCCGTGCATTTTATTTCTTCCTTAATAGAAACCCTTATAAGTTTTTAAATTGTTTCAGAAATCGGTTTTGTTTTTTGTACCCACTGCACATAGGTAACTTCTGATTCTTCAATATTAGCAATTTCAACTTTGTTTGTACTGCACCGGATGCACTTTCCTGACATACACTCCATTGATTTTTTTTATCACATACAACTTCTTCTATAAGTTCATCAAGAGATTTTGTGATCATTCTGGTTTGGACACATTTCTCATGCACAAGAAGAACGTTGCTTCAAATCATACAACCACAACTCTCTAACTTTGTCATCTTTGGAAAAACCACCCAAGATTGTCTGAGTTTTAAAAATGTGGTATAGCTCACTTTATTATTTGGATGTTCCTCATTGAATATTTTATGTAATCCCTTTGCCGTATCAAGTAACAATCTTTTCTGTCTTTTGTCTTTTTTCCTCGTTCCACAATCCTTTTACCAGGTAACTGTTTACTATTTATTTCCCGACAATAGAAGGATCTCACTAAATAGATTGTGTTTCTAGCTAATTTTCTTCTTGTTTCTTGTTTCGATTTGCCAACGATTTTGAAAGCCTTGTAGCTGCTCACAATGTTTCTATCCTGTCTCATCATTCTTCTTTTTTATCAATGGGCTAGCAACGATGGTGTTGAATTAATCTAATTGTTTTCTACCTTTCAGAGATTTCTTTCTTTTGGATTAATCCTCATTCTACGGTCTCTAAATAAACCAATCGTCTTTTCACTCGAGTAGGAACTTTTCTATTGTTTGCGAGTTGCCTTATTTTTTCTGTTGGAGTGGGCGATTTTGAAGAGTTTTTTAAACTCTGAAAATTTTTTTGTATCTCTGCTCGTCTACTTTATTAATTAATTATTGACCTTTGCAATGCAATGTAAATTGTCGACTGCAATAAAGAATTTATTTATTTATTTATTTATTTATTTTATTTACTTGTTGCTGACTCAAGTTTCTTTTTCGTTAGAGCTAATTAACCTATTATAAGTAAACTTTTATAGTTCTTCTGATTTTTTTTCTTTGTTCTCTTTTTGTGCGGATTCTTTCAGACTTCTTCTGTTCCCTGTATTTAATGCTTCTTCTTCACAGTTTAGGAGAGTATCTTCTTCGTTTTTTTCCATTTTTATTATTTTTATTTGCTCTACTTTTTCTTACTCTTTCTCGGACGAATTTTCTGCCTATTCATTTTTTCTCTTTCAGTCATATCTCTCCTAAAATTCCAAGTACCAGCCTCTTCCCTATTTCATTTATATTGCCTGTCGTACTCTCTCTTTTTTCTAACTGTTCCTCAGAAAGTTTGGCCCTCCGTTTTCTTTGCCTTTCCCTTGATTTAGCTCTTTTCCCTCTATTGCTTTATCAGTAACTTTTAACTTAGGCTGAAGTTTAGATATTTTAACAACTTGCAAAGTTGTAGGTACTTTAGAAGATTTGGGTTTCACAGGTTTTAAATCAAGTATCCCGTGTCACTTAAGGTGAATTAAGTGTCTTTTCCTTTATTACTGAAGGCTTAGGAATCACCTTTTCTTATTTTAAACCATCAATGCTAAAAATATTTTTACGCTGTCATCAGGATTTGAAGTTAAAATCGCCGCCTCATTTCCCTCCATGTTTATTGTATTTTTTAATGTAGCATTTTTTTTCTCTGAACCTCTGTATTTTTCTTCTTCCTTAATTCATACTTTTCAGCAGCTGATTTTGTTCTACGAGCTAAAGTCTCTTCTCTACCTTTCTTCAATTTTTCTTTAAGCTGTTGAATAAGATGACCTCAACACTACCCAAAAAGGGAACTGTTAAAAATAACATTAAACTTTATTTTAAAAACTTGTTATAATAAAGTGAAAAGTGATTGCTCAGTTAGTTTGTAGAGTATTTTTGATATGTACTTGGTGCTTGAGTTGTTATAGTATAAGGGTTGAACTTTATTAGTTACTTTTAGCAAATTTTTCTGTATTCCCTAAACACTATTACGGTAGTAGGCATGGTGAGACCTAAGAAAGGGACCATGATACTTTTTTGTTTTAAGATCCTTAGAATCCAAAAACATCATTCGTACAAATTTATATGAATACTCACCCCATTGGGTTAAGTGGGAGAATAAAAAATTCCAGAATTTGCAACAATTTAGTATGCACTTGGACTGGGAAGGAATTATGGTCTATCTGCTTATAACACCCCCATGGCAGCAAACCTTCACCCTCAATACCATGGTGTACATGGGAAAAATAAAAAATAAATCGCTAATTAATTGGTGTATTATATTTTGAAGGTATATTGTCGAATAATAAATTAAAGTACTGAAATATAAAATCAGTATCGCCATCGTCCTATAATTAAATCAGGATACCTTTTTGAGGGTGTAATGCATGCACACAGAGAAAAGTGATTGGTTGATCTAACTTTTTTTATAATTTGTTATAACCAGTAGCAAGGGTTATTATATGGACAACTAATAATATGTATTAATATAACTAATCTTGACTAGTTAAAAGTTATAAGTTGGAATAACCACATTTATTAGTTAAGTTAACTAAGTAACGTACCAGTTGAAATAACCCATCTACCAATAAATTAGTTGGTTTCACTAAGACAATAGTTATTACAACCTATAATAATGAAGTTGAAACAATCCATTAAATTATTTGGTTTAACATCAAAATTGGTTATTACAACTTATAGTTTAGAAGTTGAAATAATCTATTAAATTTGTTGAGTTAACTTCGAAAGTGGTTGTTAAACCTATAGTTTATAAGTTGAAATAATCCATTTCTCTGGTTCCGTTTACTACAATTAAATCGGTTACACTAATAACTGTTAACTAATTGAACATATTGGTTACTGTTCACTGGTGACAATAACCACTAAAAAGAGTGATTGGATTTATTTTGTCGACTGGTTTAACTATCACTGACTTTTAAATAACCATATTGTCATTAAACTGATTACACTTCTCAATGCAGTTATAGAAATTTGTAACATATAGTTTAATTAAATAAATTATAAATATATTTTTAAGATGAATTGGGATCTAGTAAATAGAAATGAGATTAATTCTTCAATTCCTTTATTAAGCATGAAGTTTGGCAATAAAACACACAATACAATACAAGTTCTGTACTAAAATTTTTTTTAAATAACTATACTTTATGATAAAAATATCACAAACTTAATATTTTTACAAGTTTAAAAATTATAGCTTACTATTAAAAAATTAAAAATAAGTATGTTGGTTTTGAAAATTTCTAAATTGACTGTCGTATGTAAAAAAGTAAAAGTAAAAACTGAGTAATTGGCAATTTTAGTTTTGTGGTGGAAATAGTTTTTCGAGCGTAGCTAAGTGTTTGATCGAGCAACTAAAGTGTTTTGCCTCTATTCAGCTCGTTACTTGTTTAAAAGTGCTAATACAACTCACTTGTACCACACACTCTATACCCTCATGCCCTTTCATATGAATTATAAATGAATAATAATAAAAAATCTTAAATTAATGTTTGCGTACATTATAGAATAAATGATTTTTTAAAGGTAAAAATTATATTATTTAAAATTAGATTAAGCTTGACCTGCTAAGATACCATTTAATGAAATGAGTGACTGAAATAAATCTTGAGTGAGTGAAATTGAGTCTTCAAGTTTATTTTTAAAAGTACAAAGTGTGTACCCCCCCCCCCCAAAAAAAAAAAATAATAATAAATAAAGTACATAAATAAATTAAGATTGTAAAAAAGCTGTTAATAAACAGTTTTCAAAGTTTTATATCTCTAAAACAAAATAATTGTTCTTATGTGTGACTCAGTTATTACTCTTAACATGGGAGAGGTAGGGACTACAAGGTCCCTTTAGATTTTATAACGAAGAGGAACAAATAATCCTATTGGGATAGTAGGGTAAATTCTACAGTTATTGGCACTTTAACGGTAGTGGTCTTACAGAAAGTTGCATAATTGTAATGTTAACGATTTTTTTCTTTTATAACTCAGTATTATTGTTTCAGATATTATAATGCGTATAGGTATATGTTGAAAATTCAAATTAAATATTTCTTAGTTCATTTATTGAATAAAAAAGTACAAAAGATATAGTTATTGGCACCAAGGACTACAACTATTGTCAGCTTTTTCCATAGTTATTGGCACCTTATAATTTATTGAAAAATTAACATGTTATTGATGTTTCTTCTTTGAACTCCTTTTTTTGTCACACTCAACGAGCCATTTTTCAAGTAAATCTTCTTCTTCCTTCGTTAAAACTGTATTAGAGCCACAGAATGATTTTATGAAGTTTTTACTGAGGCGAAATTGAATTGTTGCTCTCGGGTACGCCATATTTTTTGGAAGCGGTCTTTGTGGATAGAACACCATCGTTTACATCTCTTATAGCCGCTTCTAATGATTTTTGACCATAGGCTTCTCGTTTTGGCATAATGTTCTACCTGAAAAGAAACCAGAGAAATAAAAATCAGAAAAAGGCTAATGCAAATATCTATTTACTAAAAGGGGCTTTCAATTTATTAAATTCAATTTACTATTCAATTTACTAAATAGGCTTGAGATATTACAATAATTATTTGCTTTAATATTGTAAATTAATTACTGGCATGCCAATAAATACAGTTATTACCAGTGCCAATTGTTATTAGTATAGTTTCCACAGTTATTGGCATGCCAGCTACCACAGTTATTGGCAGTGTCAAAGGGATACCAATAACTAAAAACCCCACTTGTTTTCGATAGAGTTGTTGGCACCCCCAAAACACCTTTTCAATTGAGGTTATGTTGACTACAAAAGCGGCAAAACATTAAAGAACCTAGCCTTAATATAAAGAAAGCATGGCGATGTAATTCAAGCCAAATGAGGAATTGTAAATAGATTTACTAGGCCTTGCAATCCTTTTTGAAATGCTAAGAATATTGCAAGATTATTGTGAAATTTGCTTACCTGCAAGGAAAATAATTATACGAACAGTCACATGGCAACTGAGCACTATTGATGAATACTGTTAGAGAGAGCACTCATGTGGGTTTCTCAGGAACTAACTCTGGATTTTTCTTGAAGCCCTCAGCTGACAGAGCAAACAAATAAAAAACCAGTGCCAATAACTACAGTAGTGCCAATAGCTCTAGCCTTTACCCTAACTGAGAAAGTTGTTACACGACAGTACAAGTCATCTAAAGATAATAGTCTTTTTTTTCTTTCCTTTCTCTACCAAATAAGCACAATAATGTTCAACATATTCTAAAGTGTTGTATTCACTAACAGTAAAGTAAACCATAGAAGATTCATATACTAATAACAATTGATTAGGCCTTTTTTATTTACTCTAACAATTTTCTTAAATCTGATGTGACATCTAAGTAAAAAAGTTTGGAATTAACAGATTTTAAGATACATTATAGTACAAAAAAGTCTGTAAAAAGTAAACATTTTAACAAATCACCACATGGAGTTGATTAAAAAAGAAGGCTATAGACGGACGGACTTTAGATCGGTTGGAGGATACGGTTATCGGAAGGTCGGATAAGGGAGGTTCAACTGTATTAACTTATAACTTCAGAAGAAATAAATAAATGTATGTAGTTAGATAATTTTGAAAAATAAACTTACAAATGATGGTTCAAGCACATCAGTCGGTTAAAGACCATCAGTCGGTTCAAGTACAGCAGTCGGTTCAAGTACATCAGTCGGTTCAAGTACAGCACTTGGTTCAAGTATAGCAGTTGGTGCAAGTACAGCAGTTGTTTCTATCAGTTGTATAGGTTTATCTTTTAAGGTTTGACCAATAATGACAGTAGTGTAAAATTGTAGGTTCTGGGACCCGACAGTGCGACAAACAATACGCGATGCGATTCGAACTGTACCGCGTCCGAAGGGATACTGAATTGGACACAGACGGTTTCCCAGGTACCCGGCCCAGTGGTGGGGATAAGGAGGTGGTGGGGGTAAAGTGGTCAGATGGAAGAAAAACTTTATTTTTTCCAACAACTCATCCGAGTCTGTCCTTTACCGGACCTCCGTAACTCGGAGTGAAAATATTTCCTGAGAAATATTTTTTATTTTTTCTTAGGTGACCTTGACACCTGGTCTGGAATTGGAGTCACCAACGTTACTTTACTGGCAAAAGTTAGCTCGTCTAAAAGTTTCTGAAATATTTTATCACCCATAGTGATCTTGGTGTCCCTTGAGTAAAATTTTGGATTATTTTTGAAGCAGCGTTTCTTTTTTGTTAAAGTGGAACTCTTGGATACCCTAACAGAATTATTTTGCTTGGCCAGCAAAAATGTAACTCTTAATAATTTTTCTCGCAAAGTTTCAGCAGTAGCTGTGTCTCACAGTAAGGTTTGTATAAAACTGAAACACTCAGTCAAGTGTTGCACCTTAGCTGGAAGTAGTGGGGGGAATAGGGCTGTAGTGGGGGTATGAGTAGTGGTGGGGGTAACGCGGTCCGATGTTGCTATATCTAGATACAGTTTGCTGCGAACCGTCCAAGTATTAACACGTACTGTGCAGAAAAATAACAGCGAGACTTGTACAAAATTTAAGTGTAAGAAATATTTATTGTAAGGCTAATAAAAATTAGCCTTACAAATATCCCAGATATATACAAATATCCCACAAATATATGTGTTGAGGCAGAGGAAAATGAAAAATAAATTTGTACAAGAGGAGCAATGTTCAGTTTTGCAGCTAAGTTTAAAATTCACCAGTGTGGAATAAAACTCGGGATAAAATTTAATCATGAGCGAAAAATATTTAAACACATCTGCGAAATACAAGTGTAGGAAAATATTAGGAGACCTGTAGAGCTAAATAAAAAATTAATTTTGTACCAAACAGGCTTCCAAAATTTCAGTTTCTAAGTCATAACCAGTGAGGAATAAAATTGTTAAATAAATGTAAGTGTAGGACGGCGATAGAGTGTAACAAAAATTAATTTTGTGCAAACAGGCAGCCTCCTGTTTTGCTATGTCTTATAGTAAGGAAAAATAAAAATTTACTCACAGAAAAGTCCCGTGGCGTTGAGCGGCGGTGTATAATTAATAAAGGCTCGCGATAAACTGACTTTCAGCGGGGCCACAGTTGTCCAGTTGGCCGAGGAAACCAGTCTATTATATAAGCGTTACGTAAGCCTCTCCCCGGAGTGTCGGCTGCGCTGAGTCCGGCAAGCAAAAATATTATTTTATACTACATCTCTCTTGGACTGAAAATATTCTAAGTCCCACGAGCCCCCCCCCCCTCATGGAGTGGAGGTGTCATACCCTAAGGCACTCCCATACCCTGTTTAATGAGATCCGGCTAGTTATGTATTCAGGTGTGGCTGTTGGGGATTTTCTACTGGCGTAAACAAGTACAGCCTTGCACGTGTCGAGGTCCGGCTGTTTACGTAACTAGGTCCGGTTCCCCCACTCCTGGCCGGCCCACCTCGGCTCTGTCAGGCTTGGCCTTGTTGCAGTTGCTTTCAAACACTTCAGCTGGGTGTTTGGAGCTCTGTCCTACAGGATTCGCAATGTAATGTTGGCGCCGCATTATATTGGGAATTCTCTTTTAGTCTAAGGCATGGCATGTGTAGTGTTAAGAAATATTTTAATTTTGCGCTTGCTGCTTCTGTTAGGTCTTGGTGTTATATATATTTAGTTTAAGTCTTGTGTAATGAAAAATATTTCTTTGTACGTCCCCAAGTATAAAATTTTTCTAAATTCGTATCTTGGAGGTTTGCAGTTCCTCTGTAAATTGGCAGTTTAAGTGTTAGGCTTTTGAGGCTTAGCATGCCTCTGTAAAATAAATCCTCAACCTGAAGTGGAGAAACCCAAAATATTAGTAAGTATTCCAATTAATAAAATTAAACCGGGTTAACTTAAAACAATAAGGTCTAAGAAGGCGGCGGCACCGAAACGCCAGTGTAAATTTATTTGGAAAACTTTAGCGAAAATGGGTCAAAAATGTACCAGGTGGGCTGTTAGTGGTCAAGTGTTATGCCGCTATCATTTTGACCGCGAGTCGGCTTGCACCCGGAACACAGCAAGACCATATTCGCTAAATAATGCTCCTGGCAAACGAAACAAACGTTCTTTTGTGCGCTATGAGAGACTCTATGAAGATCATAAATATTTTTTACCGAAAACATCTTAGTGTAAAGCCTAACATATTTTTGATGAGGCATAATGAGAAAATGTACAGGTAAGGGTTTCTCCAGAATTGGTACAACCACATTTTATGACTTTCAGAGGGTATTTGATACGCAAGCGTGTCTTAGGACAGTTGAGAACTGAAGTAGTAATAAGTAACTTGTGTAAGTAAAAAATTATTTTTCCAAATTATTTCTTCACCCTCTTGAAATAAGGGAGGGGTGTATTATATAAATGAGCTATTAATATAAAAAAATAGTTCATTTCTATAATATCTTAACCTGGGGATAATGTTTTTTCTTATAAAAAAACATTTTTCAGACACGTCCCAAACCAGTGTACTGGACGGTGAAGAAAAGTTATGACAAATTAATTTTATTTACCAAACAGATGTATAGCTTTATGGTTAAGCAGTAAATGATTACGTGACAACCGGTTTCCCCCCACTGCTGAACGGTCACGTGACAACCAGTTTCCCCCACTACCACTGATACTCACTGAGTTCCCACTATCCCCCGCTCATATTTTTTTCTTTTTTACATTTTTAAACTTTTTTGGATTTTTTGTAAAATGCAAAACGAAAAAATTATTTACAAAGGTGAAACTTTATCACTGCTGTCCTCCTCATCACTACTGTCCAAAAATAATCTTCTGCTACAGAACACAAGTCTCCTGCACAACGACAATTTGTCCAATACTGCTCTTATTTGAGGAGTGATGTTCTCTTCATTGTCCTCTTCTGCGGATGAGTCCAATGTTTCATCAGCATACAAGTCAATGCTGTCACCATCACTGTTTGCAAAATTGTTTTCCCCCGCTTCCATCTCTTCCTCTTAGGATAATTTCTTCTTCATTACATCTTCTTCTTCCTGGTTAATTTGTTCTATTGGAATTTCTGGCAAAATTGTTACAATTTTCTTGTGTGCTGTGTGGAATACGGTGTTGTCCAGCGGAGGCATTGTGATTGAATGTTTCACCTTTGCAGTTCATACCTCACTTATATACATGAAATCCATCCCCACCACCAGTTTTTCCATAAGCTGAAATATCACAGTCCAAGTCAAACGCCACATTTTAAAACCGGTTAAGTTGTTTTTTTTAAGTATCACAATTTTTGCATTAACTTGATTTTCGAACATGAATTTGACAAATTCATAATTTGATGTTTACGATGTTAGCCTGTTCTTTAAAAAATTTTCAACAATATTTCCTGATCGCGCATCTTGTGGTGTACAGATTACAAGCTCCAAAGTTCCATTTTTCGTTTCATCTTCAATGAGATCCACTATTTCTTGTAGATCTTCTTCCAAAAGAATAAACTCAACCATGTGGCTAACCATGCTGATGTTGTTTGCTTGAGAGTTTAACGGACGAATGAGCTTAGCCTGAAGATGCACGCTACCTATATCACTTTACCCCCACCACTTTTCGAGGCCATACATTCAATACCATAAGTAAAATTTTGTTTTTAAACCTCAAACCTAGGCACTGCCTCTGGCCAACGAAATAATAAACTTCTGTTTGGCTCGATCTGGTTTCTGCTATACGTATGCCAATCCTGTAAATAAGCCGCACAAATATCACACCTATCTTGCGGTATTTCATTTCTTTTTATGTCAGAAATTCCGGTCATCAACATGTGGCCACCGCTTTCTATGAATTCCGTTATGTCCTCACATGCAGCAAAACTACAGTCTTTGCAAAACTTAAGATTTTCATTTCTGAAGACGTAGGCAAAATAACTGGTGTAGCCATTCCTTTCAAAGTCAAACTCCTTTACTAAAATTTTAATTTTTGGTGGTGCACCAGACTGATGCATAACATAACGGAACAATTCGGTTTCATCGGAAATTTTCATAAAACATAACTCTACAGGACTGGAAGGAGTCATCTCGAGGTGTGCGTCTCCTGGCTACGCTAAACTAAACTGAGCAACCTCCTCAATACCCATCGCTTGGTTAAACTTACCCCCACCATTTTTAAAAGTGGGTCAAGGTCAAATAAAATTACCCTGTGAGCGGGGGATAAAGCACTAAGTGATCTGTTATTCCAATATCACAGAGTGCTCTATCCCCCGCTCTGTTTTTTCCACATACCAAACAGCTAGTCCGTGTCCAAGTCCAAGTCACATAACATAAATAATTTTTAACACTTACATGTCTAAATGTTGCCCCCCACAATCGTCAGATTTTTTATTTTCAAGTTGCCCTTCTAAAAATTTAGTTTTTCTTTCCAGCTGCTGAATATAACCCGCAGCTCCTCTATCAGAGTGTCTAGCTTACTGGAGCGAAAATTCACTGTCGTCACGATAAGTTGTAGCATTGCCACTCGCTCCTTGTAATTCCGCTGTTAGTCCGCCAGCCGCTTCAACTCCTTATTTCTTTTTTTCTTGTCCACCGTGCCTTCCACCAATGCCCGTCTTAAAATATTTCCTCCTTCTTCATTGGATGGTCCAGGTTCTGGTGAAGAATAATTTTTGTTATCAACCAGCATCGGAGAATAGGCATGTCTCGATGGTAACCGCTCCAACTCCAAGTCACCCTCAAACTGATTTCCTCTTGATATTTTGACCATCCGCTCGCGGTCTGGCTGAGATTCTCTGTTTGGTGCTTCAAAGGAGACTTCTGCCGTGTTTCCGCTCATGATGTGTAGCACAAATGAAGGTACAAAGCAGAATGAGTCAAGTGAGTAGCGCTGGGAACTCAGTGAGCATCAGTGGTAGTGGGGAAAACTGGTTGTCACGTGACCGTTCAGCAGTGGGGGGAAACCGGTTGTCACGTAATCATTTACTGCTTAACCATAAAGCTGAACATCTGTTTGGTAAATAAAATTAATTTGTCATAACTTTTCTTCACCGTCCAGGACACTGGTTTGGGGACGTGTCTGAATAATGGTTTTTTATAAAAAAAAAACATTATCCCCAGGTTAAGATATTATATAAATGAACTTTTTTTTTATTAATAGTTCATTTATATAATACCCCCCTCCCTTATTTCAAGAGGGTGAAGAAATAATTTGGAAAAAATAATTTGGAAAAAAGAATAATTTGGAAAAAATAATTTTTTACTTACACAAGTTACTTATTACTCCTTCAGTTCTCAACTGTCCTAAGACACGCTTGCGTATCAAATACCCTCTGAAAGTCATAAAATGTGGTTGTACCAATTCTGGAGAAACCCTCACCTGTGCATTTTTCTCATTATGCCTCCATCAAAAATATGTTGGGACTTACACAAAGATGTTTTCGAAAAAAATATTTATGATCTTGTTAGAGTCTCTCATAGCGCACAAAAGAACCTTTGTTTCGTTTTGCCAGGAGCAATATTTAGCGAATATGGTCTTGCTGTGTTCCGGGTGCAAGAAGACTCGCGGTCAAAATGATAGCGGCATAACACTTGACCACTAACAACCCCACCTGGTACATTTTTGACCCCATTTTCGCTAAAGTTTCCCAAAATAAATTTACACTGGCGTTTCGGCGCCGCCTTCTTAGACCCTTAGTGTTTTACGTAAACCCGGTTTAATTTTAATTAATTGGAATACTTACTAATATTTTGGGTTTTCTCCACTTCATTTTGAGGATCTATCGATGTGGAAGGATAGGAAATAAAATTTTTGATGGGGTTTTAGCCGGACATGTGACAGGAGTGACAAGAGTGGTTGGATAAAAAAAGGATTTTAAATAAGACAGAATTTTTTGATTTGGGGATGCTGGTCTTGGCGGAGTGTTGATGGCTTCTGAGGCTTCTTCGGACTAACAGAAAAATTCTTCCTCAGAGCTAGAGTCCAATGAAATAATGGCCGGCTTAGTTGCACTCGAAACGGTAGTCACGGTATTCATAGTAGCAGTCATCAACGCAGTCATGGCGGTCAAAATATTTCTCACTTATGTATCGCCAGTGATGGTCTCGATCCGGGACGCAAATCCACAATAATTTTTTTAGCAGTAGTGGTTGGCGGCGCGGTGGCAGTGGCGACAGGGCTTGGCATGGATGCAGAAGTTGGAGCGGGCGAATTGGAGGTCGTGGCAGGCGAGGCGGCGGAGATCGTGGCAGGTGAGGCGGTGGATGGTAAATTCTTGAAACGTGGCATAGCGCGGAGCGGTAAGTTGAAGTATTCGGCTTACAAGTTGGAAGTAGATTGAAACTGCTCGCGGCCCATAGGCAATATTCCAGCGCGCTTTGTGTTGGGGGACAAACAAGTCCCTTACGTAATACCCGGATCTACTTATGTAACCAAGTGGCTAGACGTTGCCAATGGAAAAAGTACCAAAGCTCCGCACCACCACCTCCCTCGAGGGGGGGGGCGCACTTCTTGTCCGGAGCAAAAAAATTGTTGGTCAAGGTAAAAAAAAAACTTAAAAAGCGGGGGGGGGGGGGGGAGATTGGGGTCACCTACCCCTAGGACTTTACACTCTTGGATACCTGCTACCCTTACCCATGTGTGAACATAAAATAAAATTTTGTTTGACCACAGTTTGGACAGCCAACACAGACGCATCTCGCTCTAAGTCCTGAGGAGTCCCAGATACAGATTCAAGAAAATTGTTAGATTAAATCAAAAATCAATTCTTATTAGTATATGAATCTTCTATGGTTTATTTTACTGTTAGTGAATACAACACTTTAGAATAATGTTGAACATTATTGTGCTTATTTTGGTAGAGAAAGGAAAGAAAAAAAGACTATTATCTTTTAGGTGACTTGTACTGTCGTGTAACAAAATTTCTCAGTTAGGGTAAAAGCTAGAGCTATTGGCACTACTGTAGTTATTGGCATTGGGTTTTTTTATTTGTTTTGCTCTGTCAGCTGAGGGCTTCAAGAAAAATCCAGAGTTAGTTCCTGAGAAACCCACATGAGAGCTCTCTCTAACAGTATTCATCAATAGTGCTCAGTTGCCATGTGACTGTTCGTATAATTATTTTCCTTGCAGGTAAGCAAATTTCACAATAATCTTGCAATATTCTTAGCATTTCAAAAAGGATTGCAAGGCCTAGTAAATCTATTTACAATTCCTCATTTGGCTCGAATTTATATCACCATGCTTTCTTTATATTTAGAGCTAGGTTCTTTTAATGTTTTGCCGCTTTTGTAGTCAACATAACCTCAATTGAAAAGGTGTTTTTGGGGGGTGCCAACAACTCTCTATCGAAAAAAGTGAGGTTTTTAGTTATTTTCATCCCTTTGGCACTGCCAATAACTGTGGAAGCTGGCATTCCAATAACTGTGGAAACTATAATAATAACAATTGGCACTGGTAATAACTGTATTTATTGGCATGCCAGTAATTAATTTACAATATTGAAGCAAATAATTATTATAATATCTCAAGCCTATTTAGTAAATTGAATAGTAAATTGAATGCCGCATTTTAGTAAATATATATTTGCATTAGCCTTTTTCTGATTTTTATTTCTCTGGTTTCTTTTCAGGTACAAACATTATGCCAAAACGAGTAGCCTAAGGTCAAAAATCATTAGAAGCGGCTATAAGAGATGTAAACGATGGTGTTCTATCCACAAAGACCGTTTCTCAAAAAATATGGGCGTACCCGAGAGCAACAATTCAATTTCGCCTCAGTAAAAACTTCACAAAATCATCCTGTGGCTCTGATACAGTTTTAACGAAGGAAGAAGAAGATTTACTTGAAAAATGGCTCGTTGAGTGTGACAAAAAAAGGGGTTTCAAAGAAGAAACATCAATAACATGTTAATTTTTCAATAAATTATAAGGTGCCAATAACTATGGAAAAAGCTGACAATAGTTGTAATCCTTGGTGCCAATAACTATATCTTTTGTACTTTTTTATTCAATAAATGAACTAAGAAATATTTAATTTGAATTTTCAACATATACCTATACGCATTATAATATATAATATCTGAAAATAATACTGAGTTATAAAAGAAAAAAAATCATTAACATTACAATCTATGCAACTTTCTGTAAGACCACTACCCGTTAAAGTGCCAATAACTGTAGAATTTACCCTACTATGCCAATATGATTATTTGTTCCTCTTCGTTATAATATCTAAAGGGACCTTGTAGTCCCTACCTCTCCCATGTTAAGAGTAATAATTGAGTCATACATAGAAACAATTATTATGTTTTAGAGGTATATAAACTTTGAAAAACTGTTTATTAACAGCTTTTTTACAATCTTAACTTATTTATGTACTTTATTATTATTATTATTATTATTATTTTTATGGGGGGGGGGGGATACAGACTTTGTACTTTTAATAATAAACTTGAATACTCAATTTCACTCACTCAAGATTTATTTCAGTTACTTATTTCATTAAATGGTATCTTAGCATGTCAAGCTTAATCTAATTTTTAAATAATATATTTTTTACCCTTTGTGATAGTGTTGGGATTACGTGGTTGTTGTTATGCCAATATGTCTTAAAGCCTCTAACTAAAACACTGTAATAAAATTTATAATAAGTTCACAGATTTTGGATCTAGATGGTTCGGCACAAATAAAACGTAAATGACAACAGAAAAAAAAATCAACATTTCACTACAACTCATCCCCGTTTAGTCATACAGCACTCACTGCGGCTGTTTTTTGTAGCAACGTTTGAAGTAGTCGTCGAAATAGGGAATGAGTCCACATCACTATTTATATAAAGAACTAAATCCTCTTTAACTTAATTTTCCATTGCATTACAAACCTTAAATAAAGCAATCGCAAAAATTAAGGCAATCTACGTCTTTGTAGGTGTGGTCCATTTTGGTTTTATGAGGCATTTATATTTTGGTTAAAATTTCTCTTTACACAAACCATTATTGTAATAAGATTGTTATTTATACTGGAGGTAAAAACTTTTAAATTTGGGCTCTATTAAACTCAGTCCATTTTACTATGTGTATTAACATTCTGAATTCAATTTTGTTAAGTAAACAAACAGGTAGGTAATTTTGTTTACATCTATTAATAATTAATACACCTACAAATTATCCCTTTTCCTATAGTTCAAAAACAGTTTGAAAAACCCGTGCACACACAAATATAGCTTTTTTATTTTAATATTTGTTAACTTTTGTTATCTATACATTAATAGGGCAAACATGTTTCGTTTCCTTCTTTTATCTCAGCTCCTATGCATCATATGAAAAATCCGCGCATACCTTTAGAAAGGTATGGTCCTGTAGATGAGCAGAACCCCACTCCTAATTCACATCGGACTCCAAGGCTACGCCCTGCAGGCTTTCAAAGTTCCAATGTTAATCTTATGAAGGAAGGGTAATTGATTGAATCATTAGACAGCTGTTATAAAAACAACCGCTAGAAAAAGAGGAAGAACAGATATTTCTGGTGTAAAATGATTATAAACTTCTTGGGGTCAGAGATCAACTGCATTTTTTGGTCGAATTTCGATCAGGAGGCGATCTATAGTTTATACTAAATGGACAACCCATATAAGACCCATGTCAAAAATTATTTCAATTTACAAACATGTTTTCGTACAGAGAAATGAATTTGTCTAGGGAGTTAAGTTACTTAACTTATTTTAATGCCAAAATACACGTAAATAAAAGGTTCAACTAAAATCTAACCGCTACATTTTTATAGAAAAAGTTTAAACATCACAATAGACACTCCTTGCATTAAAAAATGAAATTGTGTTGATATTACAGTACCAGTAGTTCAATTTCTTCTATTCAGCTTTTTAACATATGTGTTTGTCTGTTTAACTATCAACAGCTGTTTTATTTAGCAATTCAATATAAATTGTTCCCCATGTTAATCTTAAGTAGTGACTATAATGTATGTTCAAGAACCGGAGTTTTTACGCGAAAAAAACCGTGTATGTTCAAGAACCAGCGTTTTTACGCGAAAAGCACGTATGTTCTGGAACCGAAATATTTTAAACATGAAAAGGAAATTATGCACTAAATGTATATTTTTGTACTAGATGGTGTTAGTATCACTTTTATATCACGATGAAATTGTAAGAATTAAAATGAAAAATTGATAATTTTATGAACTAATTGATAAAATTAAGAAAAAGAGATCAAATATTAGCTTAGTGCTATTTTTATAGAATTTTTAAGAACTGATACTTTGGCACTGAGCTAACTTGACCTCTGATAAATGTAGTAAAAAATGGTGATTTTCTTATTATGTAATATGGTGCATTGGTCCTTTATTACGAGTGGCAATCGCAAACTTGTGATATGTCACAGTTTTATAGGAACATGTTGAGAGTTTCCTTTAGCAGTCCACCAGTTACCGTATTTTATTGTGTGGATAAAGAAGATAGGCAATCATCACTTTTGGCAGATAAAGAGCGATTTATACGAAGAATTTGCGAAGCTGAAATAAATTTGTCCACAAGTTTTCACCTCAAGATTCAACACATGGAGAAATGTTGCAATGCGGACCATAGATTCTGTAAGGTCAGTTTCTTTTTTGTAAATAATCCTATTATTATGTAAGGGCCTTAATATTATGTATTAGTATAACAGTTATGAAAAACTGAGTATGTCAGTCGTCTTTTAACTTCCATACTGTATAGGCCCTATTAGAACATGTCAAACCAGCCCCAACGGTCGAGTACTAGTCAAGATCCTCAGGATCAACAGTCTGTAAGCTCTAATTCAAGGAATCCAAACCAAGCTCAACGGCCGAGTACTAGCCAAGATTCTCAGGATCAACAGTCACCAAGATTAAATTCAAGGAATCTTTATCTAGATTTCCCAAGGTCTTTTGAAACATATTACAATCGTCAGCAAGGAGTTAGACGACCTATTCAGAGCGGGTTTGTTTCATCAACAAAATGGACACCTTTTGATTCAACATGGTATAAGGCGCAGACAGTGTATGCTACATCAACTAAGTCTGCGGGACCAATTCAAGATCCTCAAGTGACAAACAGTCAGAGTGATTCAAATAAACATTTGTTGAATGAGCTGTTAAATGATTAACACAGATGATGCAATAGTTGTTTTTAAGAAATAGTTTGATAAATAATGGTAAAATTTTCAATTTATTTGATAACCTTTAACTCTGTGTGCTCAAATTGTGTACAAAGTCTAACTTTGTGCGTCAATGGACCACGTGATTTGTGTGTATAAAACCATGTTTGAGAAGTTGAGGTCTAGTCTTATTTCAAATACTGTCACGAGTGAGTTGCTAGCGAGGAATCGTTCAAGTAAGTACTTAAAATGGCTTTCTCTAAAGGTTTCATAATTACTAATGATATGAAAATTGAATTTAATGATGTACAATTGAATACCAAAATTATTTTAATAACTGAATCACCATTGACGGGAAGAAGCACTGTTTGCTTGGATGTAGATAAATGGACAGAATTAAAAAAAAGTATATATGATATTGATCAAGAATTCTATAAACGGTTTAACTACCAGTATTCTGATTTAAGTGAGAATCCTTATATGCAAGAGTAAAACTAATAATAGCCTATATATTTTCAGGTGAAATGGAGTACATCTTAGACTTTCAAGGGTTTAAAAATGGAAAAGAATTTATAATTAAGGAATTGGCTATTGTTTCAACAGATGGGAAAATATATGAACTGCATCTTTTTCTACCTCCATACAGTTTACATCAGCTTCCTCAAGATGTTAGAAAACAGGTTCACTGGTTGGAAAAGCATTTGCATGGATTGTATTGGAGCTATGGATTTAAAGAATATTCTCAAATAAAAGATATATTTAAACTAGTTTCAATAAAAGGAAACGTTTATGTAAAGGGGCTAGAAAAAAACCAGCTTTATTTCACAACTTTTGCCTGATTTTGATGTGGAGGTAAAAAATTTAGAAGATTTGGGATGTCCGAAACTATCAGTATTAAAGCAACAATCGCAAGTGAATTTCCTCAAACCATGTTCCTTTAACCATTCTCCACATAATTGTGACTATGTTAATGTCTATGTCCTACTCCACTGGTGGCATATGGAAAAGAATGTCATCACTGATCGCATCAAGAATATTGATTTAGCTATTAAAGAATGGAATGAGCGAGGATTTATGATGAATGAAGAAATGATTAAATATCTCCCAAAACACTTTATTATTCACAACATTGGTTATTTGGAATCCATCTATGACAAACTTTCACCACATTTGCAAATGGATCCTGATATCATTGGAAATTTGAGGTGTAAAGATCATTACCAATTTGCTGTTGATGGCAATGAAATGGATGGTCCAATCATTAAGAGTCATCTTCACCCCTGGGCCAGTAGCCCATTGTTGCGCAGTCGGCAATGTTAATCATACGGCTTTTATGCTAAAACATGGTCTTGTATTCCCCTGTTTCGGACGCCGTTTTTCAACCGATTTTCTTAAAACTTGGTAAGTGTTTAGTTGAATAGTTATATTAGGTTTCTCATACCTCGAAATTTTGAAAATTTAACAAATATTACTCTCTGTGACGTCACAAAGTAACTCGATTTTCCTTTAGGAATATTTCAAAATTTAATAAAATTTTCAAAATTTCGAGGTATGAGAAACCTAATATAACTATTCAACTAAACACTTACCAAGTTTAAAGAAAATCGGTTGATAAACGGCGTCCGAAACAGGAGAATACAATACCATGTTTTAGCTTAAAAGCCGTATGATTAACATTGCCGACTGCGCAACAATGGGATACTGGCCCAGGGGTGAAGATGACTCTTAAGAGGAAGTACTGTTATCATTGTAATGGGATAACCTCTGACCCATCTGCCAATGAGAGCAAGTCTGAAACATGTGATAACCCTCCCAGTTTCTAACCAGCTGCGATGGAGGAATCATCTTCAGCCTCGTCTTCATCAGAAGGAGATGTATGTTGTAGTTTATTTAATTTTAAAAAGTGTGATTTAGTGAAGTCAGGATTTTATAGAACTAAATGTTTCCAGAATATTGTTTGTTGTGGTTGTGGGTGGGAGTCAGGAAATAGAAAGTTATCACTAAAACACATTAATATTGTACATAAATTTAGCAATCCTGATTGTGAAATGAGTAAAAAATGCAATATGAGTGACTTTAAAGACTATAGTAAATTTAAATCAAGGGTAAATGAAATTGAAAAAATTTTGAAAGAAACTTTTATTTCATATCCAAAAGCGTATCCAGACATTGAGAAGATGGTCCAAAATGGGTTTTATCATACTGGAATAGATGATGCCACTTCCTGCATTAGCTGTGGTGTTACAATTGATGAATGGAACCAAGATGATGATCCCATGGAAGAACATAAGAAAGCATCTCCATTTTGTGAATTATTATAGACAGTTTTATTTTGTAAAAATACACACAAAGTAAAAACCCTCCATGTGTCTTTATTTAGCCATTTCCTCAACATCTTTCCTACAGAAATGATGAAAATTAGAGCAGATATTGCTAAAGAGTTACATAAACAGTCTCGTAAAAACTTTCCAACCCGACATGTTGAACTTAAAGGAGTAAATGATCTATACCAAGCTGATTTAGTAGAAATGATACAGTTATCTAGAGTTAATAAAGGGTATAAATATATCTTGACAATGATAAACTGTTTTTTCAAAATATGCCATTGCTGTACCATTAAAAACAAAAAAAGCTGATGAAGTTGTTGAAGCATTGAAACCTATTTTTAAAAAACATAAAATGAAACATTTTCAAACTGATCAAGGTACTGAATTCTTTAATGCAAAAGTTAAGTCATTGTTAAAAAGCTATAATATTAACCACTATTTCACTTATTCTGATAAAAAAGCTTCAATTGTTGAACGATTTAACCGTACATTGAAAGGGGAAATGTGGAAATTATTTACTGAATTAGGAAGTTTTAATTGGTTGGATATACTACCAAGTATTATACAAAAATATAATAATAAGAAACATAGAACTATTGGGGTTAAACCTATTGATGTTACAAAGGCAAATGAAAAAGAAATACTTATAAGAATAATTGGAAAAAGAAAGAAACCTCTCTACAAATATAAATTTAAGGTTGGAGATAAAGTAAGAGTTAGTTTGAGATTCAAACAATTGTCTAAAGGGTATTGGCCACGGTGGAGTAATGAAATTTATACTGTGTCAGAAATTCAACCAACAAACCCACCAACTTACATCTTAAAAGATTCAAAAGGTAAAATACTTAAAGGAGGGTTTTATCAAGAAGAACTGAGTAAAACTAAGTTTAGTGGTATTTACTTAGTTGAGAAAGTAATAAGAAGAAAAGGAGATAAATTGTTAGTCAGGTGGTTGGGATTCGACAAGACGCACGATAGTTGGATTGACCAAAATGAGCTAGTATGAAATTAATTAAGCAAAAAGTTAAATTTAATATAGTCAATTTGGATAAAATTATTAAATGCAATTCACAAAATAAAAAGGGTATAGTAAAACATGGTGCATTACTGCCAAATAACATAAGATGCATAATATGTGGCCCGTCAGTAGTGCAAAAGTAAGGCTTTTAAAACAGTTCAAGGTCACCCGAGCGATGACGTCATCGATGACGTCATCGAGGTCAATGACCTCATCGATGACGTCATCGATTGCATCATCGATGACGTCATCACCAATGACGTCACTTCCTTGACGTCACACCCATGACGTCACAGAAATGACGTGCTGATGACGTCATCACCCCTTACGTCACCAAGATGACGTCACCGATGTCACAAAGGTCAAGGTCACGCTGAAACCTAAAATTTTTTGGCACTTTTGCTGTTTCTCGCACTACGCTCCGAGTTTCAGTCAGGTTATCGTGACCTTGACGACTTGGAGCGAATTTGCGATGAGAAACAGCAAAAGTGCTAAGGAAACTTGAAGTTTGCAACGTGACTCTGCCTAAACCGTCATGTGACACCGCTCGGGTGACCTCGAACTGTTCCAAAAGCCTTACTTTAACCATTACTGCAACCGCGATGTGCACCCTACGACAGACACCGAGCGACTGACTGTCCGGCTCCGCGCACTCCAGGTATATGGGAAGTGGTGGGGGAATTGCGATGATCTTGGGAAAGTTAAAAATGCCAAGTTAGGTAGCACTGTTTCGGTGCTACCTTAAATTTACATGTTAAAGTGTGATGACCTTGAGGTTGACTGTAAATTTGGGACTTAGGATTGTTTTTAAAGATGTATCTAAAGAATCTTCAGATTTGAGTCAACGCTTAGAAAAATTTACTCTTAGTACAACTGTTTAATGTGTATTTGCCAGAGTTTAAGTGTGGTGACCTTGAACTACCCGAAATTGTAAGGAATTGGAGTAGCAACCGCGATGTGCACCCTACGACAGACACCGAGCGACTGACTGTCAGGCCCCGCACACTCTAGGTATATTGGAAGTGTTGGGGGGAACTGCGATGACCTTGGGAAACATTTAAATCCCAAGCAAGGGAGCACCGTTTTGGTGCTACCTTAATTGTACATGTTTATTAGTTGGAGTTAAAGTGTGATGACTCTGAGACTGTTTCAAAGATTTATCCAAAATCTCAAGCAAGGGAGAACGTTTTGGTGCTACCTTAATTGTACATGTTTATTAGTTGGAGTTAAAGTGTGATGACCTTGAGACTGTTTCAAAGATTTATCCAAAGTACCTCCAGGTTTGAGCCAACACTTAGAAAAATTACTCTTTGTACAACAATTTGATGTTGTTTCCATAGTTTAAGTGTGTTGACCTTGAACTGGTTAAAATGAAAACTTTAATTCAAAACCGCACAGCGGAGTGCATGATACAGATGCGCACCCCATGACAGTCGGCGAGCGACTGACTCTCAGACCTTGCGTACTCTAGGCATATGGGAAGTGGTGGGGGAAATCTCAAGGTCATACAAACGGAGTTTTAAAAAAGTCAAAGAGTAGATAGACTACTCTACTTTTCAGAGTTAAAGTTGTCTTGGTACGACAATTCGATGTTGTCCCAGAGTTAAAGTGTGGCGACCTTGAGCATAAGAGTTAAAGTTTTCTTTGTAAGACAATTCGATATCGTCCCAGAGTTAAAGTGTGACCCTGAGGAACTTGAAAATGGCAAGCCAGGTAGCACCGTTTTGGTGCTACCTGAAATGTACATGTTAAGGTGTGATGACCTTGAGGTTGACTGTCAACTTGGGACTTAGGATTGAGTTTAGTGGTGGAGGAAATCTCAAGGTCATCCAAATTGGGTTTTAAAAAAATAAGAAACTCTAAATCCCATGGTCCTTTTCTTCCCTTTCCATCTCGTCCGTAGGATATATGGATGACAATGGTAAATTTGACAAATACTGTGGTGATTGTTGACCTCCACTGTGATCTGATTCTTGATTGTCTTGCTGCATTATAATTTCAGACCAATCATAATCTAAATTGACCTTGAGCTTTATTCCCGGGTTGTCAAGGAGAATAGACTTCATCCAATCGCAGATGGTTTCTAAATAATGCACGTTGTCGATTATCAATTTCCAACTTGTAGTAGGTACATCTTCGGTGGAAGACATGGCATCGCAAGCAAGTGTGTCCGCCATGGTTGTTGGAGGAGGAATGACACCTGTTGCAGACGGCAATGCTGGTATAGCAGAGTAGTAGGGGAAATCTCAAGGTCATCCAAATCGTGTTCTAAAAAAGATGGCTAGTAGTCCGTGGTGGTGGGGGTAACTGTGAAATGCAAAGGTCAAAGGTCAAGGCCACCTGCAAAGTTAAAAAAAAAAACAAAATGCAACAAATCAATATGTGACAAACTTCACATATTGATATGTTGCATTTTTTATTCTTTTATTTTTTTGTTTTTTTTTATCATTTATTTATAAAACATTACAATAACATATGTACAACAGTAAAACTTAAATCTAACACTGCTGCTTGTCGGCGATGTGGATGGTCAACTCGGTGGAATTGCTACCCGTGCAACCATGGGAAACCAGGTAGAGACATCCGGGTTGGATGGAGCGCAGATCCTCGTTCTGGAGGAGATGGACAAACCGTTTCGGCAGGTAGACTTGGAACTTGGGCTCATCCCCCGGAGTGAACGGTGCCTCGCTAAGACTGCAGCAGATGGCCTCTCCAACTGTAGTCTCCATCTTCTTCATGGCATGGATAATGTAGTGCTTCTCGTCTTTAAGTTCGGAACACTTCTTGACAGGTAGTATGGTAGACTTGGAGTGAGCATTGAACTGCTCAACCAAAGTTTGCAGGAACTGGTGAGATGCCATGGTCGAGTTATAGATCGTCTTCTTCGTCTTCTTGCTGGGAGATGTTGTCGTCTCGGAATCTCGAGTAATACTCATGCCAGGTCCCGGTCTGCTCCTCACTTATATAATCCCCGTTACTCCCACCACTCCCCACTTTCCCACTTTGAAGGTAAGATGCGAGTTTATAGGCGTTTTTTAAAGCGCAATGTCTATCTTTTTCATGCTCTAGACTTTTAGTACAAATACAAACATTTTCCATTGTATACTTGTAGTTTTTATCCAATTCCACATCATTAACCGGAACATGAGTAAATTCTTCGATCCATCTCTTCTTTTCCAGTCCTTTTGTGTAAATATTGGTAAACCTGTTTGAAAACTGATGCATGATGTGATACAAGTCCGTGTAACTTGCAAAACCATCATACCAATCGATATGATGGAAATATTTTGAAATCCACCTGTTGGAAGTAGCGGCTTTGCTAGTTAAAGATGAATAAGAACATGGTGGTTTGAACAAAAATGTATATGGAACACTTGTATTAATGTCGAAAAACACAAGTTCTTTTATGATAAATCTATCGTCATTACCTCGAAATGCTTGGAACTCAATTATACCAGGCTTGGACTTTACTTGTTCTTCTTCCTTGTCCATTGTGAAGGTCACCCATCTGCTCATGACGAAGTCCAAAGGCCAACTGATTTCCACACCACGGTAGGTACGACTTTTATACCAGGCCGTACAGTTGTTGGCGCGTTGGTGTATATTTAACGTGGGCACCGTCCCCGGTAGGCCTAACCCCACAAAGTGTTTGATATTGTTTTAAAAATTAACCATTGCTGTGTAGTTGATTGTCATTTAAGTTTCCATCTTTACATTTTCCTTGTTTTCACTTTCATCACTAACACTTGATTCTTCTCCTCCTTCTTCCTCTCCTTCTTGTATTATTGATGTTTTATGTAGTTGAGCGTACTTTTCCAATTGTCTCCACATTTGTACTTCATGAGGAACCCTATTGAATATAGAAGTATCCACAGGCCCGTACAATATAGGTGCGTCCGGTTGTTTGTCCAAAGTGTCTTCCAGATAATCTTTAATAATTGAACTTGAAAACACCAGTTGTCTCAAGTATCTTGTTATTGGTTCAGTTGCACAAGTTAGAATAAAAAACTCTTCTCGATTAAGTTGAATCTTGTTATCATGTCTTGTTGTGTCTCTAAACCGCAACTGATGATCACCACGATGTTTAACAATATCGATTTCCACATTTGAATCCAAAAGGCCTACTCTTGTCTTTCTTCCAAACATGTTACTACTTAAATAGCATTCTAGCAGATGCAAGTGTTTCATAAACGATTCCCAAGCAGTGTCCGTAAACAAAATCATTTTGGGTCCATGAGTTAAAATTACAGTAGGTGAATAATCCGTCGATTTCATAACACCGATTAAAACACTTTTGTCCAAACTTGATGAAATTGGATAAAATATTCGCAAGAATACCTCACTCAATATGTTAGGAGAAATATTATCTTCAATATCCCTTTTCTTCTTCTGTGCATTCTTTCTTCTTTTACCTTTTTCCTCAACATTATTACTAGCGTGGAGTTGTCCGCAAGCGTTGTGTTCATCTCCTTCCGGTTGACCTTGAAGATCTAAAAAGTCGGATATCTCCTTCTCAATATCTACTACATTTTCTGGTGTACCACTAGGAGAAGCCATATTGAATGAGATGCTACCCATACAACAACAGGCAACAAACTGATGAGGAGCAACCTGAACGCTCTGCTTTTATACTCGCGGAATGCATTGGAATGTAACAAAACCGGTTTTTTACAATACATTTTTAACAATTCCAGTTAAAGGTGTGTATGTTACGATTTTATCATGTAGAATTAAACAGTATGCAGTTGTATTAGCCGGTATAGCCGCGTTGAATTCCATTTCTATTTTTATATCCACACTTGATGATTTTACCGATTCATTTTGTTTAGAACAATCGATTACAACTATAGGGTAACCATCTAAGTATTTTTCTGGTGATAGTAAAGGTGCATTTGTTTTACCGTAATATGAACTTTGGAATCTTGCATACATATCGTACAATATGCTGTACTTTTTATTAGCGAATGACACGTTTAAATTATCGTATGGAAAAAATTGTGAATTTAAATAAACTTTAATATTTTTTAAGTTACAATGATCAAATTGGCCTGCATGTTTGGTGATGGTGTCTCTTCTGCCTGTTTGTAAACCAAATATAATATACCTGGCTCGTTCCACATAATTAGATGTTTTAACAGTCCAAGTGTGACGATCCGTAGTTGGCAAGCTGGGATGTTCATGAAATTCCCAACTTCTAAAAGGAATTACAATATCACGATCAGCCTTTAACTTTCTTAATAGTAGCATTCTATGCTCGTCAGCTAATTTAACATGCGGAACTCTCCATACAATTTTGTCTAATGTTAATTTCCATTCTAAAGTTGCATCTGTTGTACCGTCTGGAGCTTTAATAATGTCTTTATCGTTTGAAGATCTCAACAAAACTAATTCTTGTTTAACGTTTAATATTATTTTCCTATAATCTTCAGCAAAACCAAGCAACAAACGTAACGGGATATGAAAATCAAAATTTCCATTTGTATCTGGAGTAATTGTGTCTTTTGCAGGTAAAACCCATCCTGCAGGTTGTATTAAATTGGTTTCATTAGGTGATATAGATGTTAATCCTTTTAAAGTTGTTGCAATACCTACTTTTTTAGTAGAATCAACTGTTACACCTGATATTTCATATCTAATTTCATCAAACAGGAAAGCCATGGGATTATTTATAAATGGAACTGTTGTACCAGTAGTAGTACCGTCCTTTTTAGTAACCTTTCCTTCAATATACAAGTAACTTTCACATGGTAGTGTGTAAATGTCTTGATTTTGAATGGGAATACGAATTTCATCGTTATTGTTTAATTTTGATGAAGTGTAAGGGTTGTGGGTGTGATATTCTTTTTCCCATAGGGTTTCGTCGAATGTTGGACCCTGACTATATCCAGTATATCCATAATCGGTTAATTTTAATCCAATTCTCTCTAAGAAACGAATGTTCTCGCGTGTTAACTCCTCCACAGCTGAAGAGCTACTAATGCGGTTTCCCGTAGGTTGTTCGCTTTTAAATGTTAAACCCATGGTTTTGTATTAAAGTGTCGATTTTAAATGTAGTCTAACCGTAATAGGCTCTTCTCGGAAATCTATCAAGTTACCGTCTTGATCCAATACGTTCAACACGATGTCTGAAATGAAAGTGGTGTTCAACGGTAGATATACTAGGTTTTGTGGCTTTTCAACAATTTTAAATCCAGGCGGTACACTGGGGTAAAAAGTATGTATTATATGAGTATTTGCTCCATCTCTGTAAGCTCCTTGTATAATGTTACAAGTTATGTCTATACTATTGACTTTTAATATTGTTACAGTTTGTTTACCGGAATGTGTTTTATTTGGTTCTAAAATTGCTCCATCTTTGGGAAATCCTAATAAATCACCAATTGAGTTTGGCTTAGTGAAATCTATATAATATTTTGAAGTAAGCTCAGCTTTCATTGTATTGTTATTACCTTTTAGCGATATATTGTCTTTTCCCATTTTATTTTGCAAAAATTCATTAATATGATCAATTTCATAAGAACCTGTGGGTAAACTGCACTCTTCTAAGTCTGTAAACTTACCACTGGCATCTTTTCCTTTATAATAATGCAATAAGTTATTTTTACCTTCCGTAACATTGGGAATAGAGTTGTAAGTTGTAAAATCTAACAGTGCTGCCTCCCAAAATCTTCCTTTTTGCAAGCGTAACGCTGGAAAAAGGATACTTCGTAAAGTGGACGATTTTCCATTTAATGATACCGTATAGGAAGACATCTCAATAGTGACTGATACTTTTAGCTAGGAATTCCAAACATAAATGGCCGCATATTGAAGTATTATCAGGTTGTTCTCTTTTATAGTTGTAATATATGTTTTTAGCAGATTTAAAGTAATGTTCAAGTTCTTTAGGTGGTGGCAAATTTCCAAAACTATCAAAATAATATACATTGCTATTCAGTTTCTTATAACACACCCAATGGGTGCCGGACCCTTCAGTATTATCCAAATTTACGATTCCAGTCTCATTTTTCCATATTTTCTTTGGTAAACTGTTCTTCATGAATACTCCGCGAAAAAATGGTATTTTTAAACAGGAAATATATCTGAATAATTCAACATTAGTCAACGCTTTATGTGGTATAACTAATTGATTTCTTTTATTTAATATGCACGATATGGTCTTAGGTATAGACCTGCCCCGTTTTTTACCATTGACCATATTGTTGGTTTTTTATTATTTTTCTTCGTAGAACGTCTTTTTAGTCTAATATTACCACCATGTTTCTTCATGGTTGATCCTTTTTTATTCCTACCCCTCCTTTTTCCACCTCCTACCGCTGTTTTAGCCTTCATACCTGCTGTTACCGCTAAAGCTGCTGCTTTTTCCGCAATACTAGCGTCACTAGACTTTACTCGTTGCCAAGCTATATTCGCTAGCTTTTTATCAGCGATTGACCTATTTTTTGAATCGGTAAATGTGGAATATGCGATATCGTGTTCTTTACAAGCCTGATCTAACTTATTTATGCCTGGATCACCTCTTTCCAGTCGTTTTTGCAATTTAGTTCCTGGTCCGCAATACTGATAACCTCCCGGTATGTGAAATTCGTATGGTAAAGCGTCTATTGCTCTGTTTACGATAGATCCTACTGGAATACGATTTAAAGCTTTACTTAACAGAGAAACCGCTGTGGACGTGATACCGCCTCCTTTCCGTATAGTGTCTCGATATGGACTGGTGTAATGAAACGCCATGATTGTCTTTTATATTCGAAAAGCGTAACCCATGTGTTACCTCTATGACAGGTTGCACATAAATGATGTAATATATGGTGTTATTTAATTAAATATCAAAAGTACCCCAATCTGATGATCTAAACTTTTGTGTGTTATGATTAAAAAAATATTTATAAAGAATTTCTTGTTTAATCCATGTATTTCTCATTTTTTCGTCAATAGGTTTATGTTGTCCTGCTACAATATAATTATGCATATCAAATAATAAATTACCTATTACTTTAACAAGAAAATTAACAGTTACAGCGTTATCGGCATAATCAGGGTCTGCAATATTTGTTAATCGTTTGTTATCACAATTCCACCATTTTTTTCCAGTTGGCTCTAATTGTATTATCTGTTCATAAGTAACAGCATCACCAGGCTTTTCACCAATACCTAAATTTGTCAATAACTTTCCTTTACCATCCCAAACATAATTGTTTTCTTCAAGTAAAGTAAACTTTTTATTTCCTTGTACAAATACATCTCCTTGACGTGTTACTACTTGGTTTTGTTTCACAAAACCGGAGGTTTCTTGTTTTAAAGTTTCCTTCATTTGACCCACCGTTGCACCATCTGATGGTGCAAAACCATCTTTCACATTCGCTAAACAATTACCAAGACAGTCAATAACTCCTACATCACGTGTAATACAATGATCTTTGATGTATTTTAAATTTACAGCATCATTTTCATTTTTTGGATAACCTATATCGTTAATAACAAATTTATAAAAAGAAAACCCATCTTTTGTCTTTTCAGGTATTATAGAATGTAAATAGCGTCTATTTATGCTGTCTTTTTCATCTACAGGGTCTGCTACGTTGGATATACGCCGATTTTCAGCATTATACGTTTTTACATTAAATTTTAACGTATTCTTTAATTCCGATGATAAATAACCTCTGTTTATTGCATCAGCGTTTTGATTTGGCTTACCAACGTTGGAAATTCTATGATTACCCGCGTTATATGTGTTTTTATCTAATTTCAGTGTTGGTACTATCTCTTTTTTTAATACTTTTAAATTTATTGCATCATTTTCATCTGTGGGATCATTAATGTTTTTTAACCGTTTATTACTAATATCATAATCTCCATCAGGTGTTTGTGGTAATCCAACACCTCTTTTTAAAGTATTAAAGTAATATAATCCATCCGATGAATACCGTCCGAACTTGTCAACACTCATGGTGCAACTGAATAACATTCTAGAGTGTAACCCATTTTTATAATATTAGTCCCGATTTCTAACCCATATTAGTTTTTATACAAATTCTTAGTCTTCATCAGTTACATTTGCATCATTCCCGGGACATTTAAAATATTTTAAATCTGCACTAATTAATGATCTGTCTGCTTCATTTCTAAATACATGATTTTTATGAATAAATTCCTCACCAGACAATTTTCTAAATCCGCTAAATGAATTTGGATCTGCAATTAATATATTTTGATAATCATTTACATCCATTAATTTAAATCTTTTGGTATTATAAATAAACTCTTGATTTGCACTATCATATTGTAATGTTTGTCCTACAGTTGCAGCATCCTTTGGATCTGTTCCTTGTGCCAAATTACCTATTTTCTTATTTTTCGCATTGAAAGTACTACCTCCTGGTTTGTCTAATATTAAAGATTGTTTTACTACAACACAATCGTAATCATCGATACCTGGAAATATGTTAATTATTCTTCTATTTGTACCCAACCAACTTCTATGATAATTGTTTGGATTAGTATGTAAAACTTGTGATAAAATCGGAACATCATGAGCATCTGTAGCTAATTGCGCATTTGATAATTTCATGTCTTTGCAATCCCAAACATTATTTTTTTGTTCAAGTAAAATAAACTTTTCATTTCCTTGTACAAACACATCACCCGACCGTGATACTACTTGATCCTGTTTTACAAATCCAGATGTTTCTTGCTTTAAAGTTTCCTTCATTTGACCCACTGTTGCACCATCTGATGGTGCCGAACCATCTTTAACATTCGCTAAACAATTACCTAGACAATCAATAACTCCTACATCACGTGTAATACAATGATCTTTTATATATTTTAAATTTACAGCATCATTTTCATTTTTCGGATAACCTATATCGTTAATAACAAATTTATAAAAAGAAAAACCATCTTTTGTCTTTTCAGGTATTAATGAATGTAAATAGCGTCTATTTACGCTGTCTTTTGCATCTTTAGGGTCATCTACGTTGGATATACGTTTATTTTCAGCAGTATACGTTTTTCCATTGAATTTTAACGTATTTTTTAATTCTGATGATAAATAACCTTTGTTTATTGCATCAGCGTTTTGATTTGGCTTACCAACATTGACAATTCTATGATTACCTGCGTCATATGTGTTTTTCTGTAGTCTTAATGTTGGTGATATCTTTTCTTTTAATACTTTTAAATTTATTGCATCGTTTTCATCTGTGGGATCTTTTATGTTTTTTAACCTTTTATTAGTTATATCATAATCCCCATCAGGTGTTTGTGGTAAACCAGCACCTCTTTTTAAATTATTTGCGTAATATAACCCATCCGAGGAGTAACGTCCGAACTTGTCAACACTCATGGTGCAACTGAATAGTAATCTAGGGAGTAACGCATTTTTTATGAGATTACCCCACGGTTTCGGAGTTCATCCACTAAAGCCACCCATTCGTTTTCCAATCCAGTATGACCCGCTTCTTTAGCTTCATGTATTAGTTTCATTCTATCCACCAATTTATTGATATTATTGTAATAAATCACATTTGTGTTATATAGTTTCTTCATTAAACCTGTACCTGTAACAGATTTGTTTCTTTTTCTTGGTTCTGGAGCACTTATATCCAAAGTGGATGACACAAACCTTCGTTTTACAGGTTTTCTTGGCATTATCGGCATTGGTTGTCTTCTCGTTGTTGGTATTAACTTGGATACAAATTCTCTATATTTTAAAGACCTAGATCTAAAAACTGGTTGGTCAGCTAAATACTTCCTCCTGTATGCATTGGTGTGTTCCAAAATCTGTTTATATGCTTCCATGTCTTCTTCTTTAACTAACAATTCTAAAGGCTTTTTTTCAAATAATAATTCAAATAATCCTCTTGTGCCCTTATATCTTTGATTACCAACAATAATATTATCATCTTCATCAATGTTTACCGGGCTATTACCAACCATTAAACCTTCTTCTGTTAATCTTACTCCATAACTATGGTAGTTTTTATTAGGATTTATTCCAGCTAACATTTTTATCATGTATTTCCTTCCTAAAGGTCCTTTGTTATGAATGTTTTCACCCAACAAGCTTATGTTTGACGGACCTTCCCTTGCTTCTTCTTCTTTTTCCTCTTCACTAGCAGTTAATACATCTTCATGTCCTCTTTTAGCTTTTACTTCATATAATTCTCTTATACCACTATAGTCTGGTGATTCTAGCTCTCTTTCAGGTTCTCCACCGGTAAAACCACTATATGTAGAGGATTCCAGGTCTTCATCACTAAAATCTTCTGATTTTACATTTTCTCTTTCAAACTTTGTAATAGGTGCAATTGCATCTCCTTTTCTTTTTGCATAGCCTTTCCACACAACTCTTTAAATCGTTCAAATGGCATATCCGCACTTACATGGTCATAATATATGTGTTTTAGGTTGGTTTCATCCTGTTTAAATACAATTAACATGTTTGCATTGTCTCTAATGAGCTGTTTCGGTATTTTGCTGTACGTTTGACCAATATAAATGCTATCTATGTGGTTATGTCGACCCATGGCAAAGTAATTCCTTATTGTATTTTGATTTTCACAAGATACATCGTCAAATATGAATACTGAGAATGGTTTAGCCTCTTGCGGTTGCATAACACTCTCGCTTGCGTTAAATCTAAAATATTTAACTTCAGGCACATTATTGAGTATTTGTTCCAATAACTGATATTTTGGTTGTTGTAGTGACTTTGAAAATACATATAAATTATTAAAACGTAAGCCTTTAGGGTTTGTAATCAAATTAAATACTACATTTGTTTTTCCACAATTGGAAGGACCGGTAACCAGACAACGCACCGTGTTTGGTAACAAAACACCATGTTTCCCAGTATTGAATTGAGAACCATCCACTGTGAGTTCATCTATATTATTAATAGTAAAATTGTCTTTTTGCGGTATTATCTCCATCCTTTGTAATGGTTCAACACAAAATGATGCTCTATCATTATATTAGATCCTTTTTAGGTATCCAAGAATCTTCCGTCTTATTAAATCCTAACCATCGTACTTTAACCTTATCTTTTTTCCGTTGCAACACCTTTTCAACTAGATATACATCACCTACTGTTGATTTTAACATTTCATGTCCATAAAAACCTCCTTCAAGCAATTGTCCTTTATTATCTTTTAAAATGTAAGTTTCTGGTACTGTAGGTTGCACCTTAAATACGGTAAATACCTCATTTGTCCAGTTCGGAAGATATCTTTTACTGAATACACCTTTGTATTTGCTTATTCGCACTTTATCACCAACATTAAACCTTTTAGGCTTTAGTTTTTCAACTTTTGGTTTAGTATTCATTTTTATACGTTTTAATACAAGTTTTTCATTTTTATTAGTCACCTGGCTTGGTTTCATACCGATAGTTCTATGAAACTTGTTATTGTAATCGCTTATAAGTTTTGGTAACATATCAATCCATACGTGTGATCCTCTGTTGGAAAACATCTTATACATCGCACCTTTTAAAGTTCTGTTAAATCTTTCAATTATTGATGCTTTTACCTCTGAATTGGTTGAGTAATGGTTAATGTTGTGTTTTTTCATTAAATTTGCAAATTCCTTATTAAAATATTCTTTTCCATCATCAGTTTGTAAATGTTTTATAGTATGTTTGTCTCTTTGTATAGCTGTTTCCATTGCTTTTGTAACACTTTTACCACTTTTATCTTTTAGTGGTAAAGCATCCGCCATTTTTGAAAAACAGTTAATAATAGTCAATATGTATTTAAATCCTCTATTTTGTTTACTATAAGGAATCATTTCGATTAAATCCGCTTGATATAAATCATTTATTCCTTTTATCACTGTATTTCTTCGTGGAAACTTTCTTCTTGCAGGTTTATGAAGTTCGTTGACAATTTCTTGCTTCAAGTCCTTCATATTGCAGGTTTGAATGTTTCATGTATCACATGTATAGTCACAATGAATGTTGTCTTAAATATTTACATCATTTATATAGGTCAAGGTCATCCAAACTTGTGTAAAAAAATGGGGAACACGGCATTTGACTTGCCGTGTTCCCCATTTTTTTACGGAAGGAGAAAGGAATAAGGTCGAAGTTGTAGAAGGACAAAGAATAGGTTACTAGTCGATAGGGTTGAGAGAATAGTGGCCGAAAGGAAGAGTGTGAATTTTATCTGGCATAATATACCTTTTATCATCTCGAGCTGATAGTGCTCTTTTAACTTCAGTGACACTGTAGACCTCATGTTTAAAGCTTCTGATAGTGTTAAACGTTGCAGACATTGTAGAATCTTCAAACAAACAGGTCTTGTAATGGTCAAATGTCACATGTTTCTTCAAGTACGATGTTTTGACTCCTTTAGCTTTCTTCACTGTCGGTATGTCATTTTCCTTATACATCTTGAAGGAATATAATTTGGACATCAGCGCAACTATTTCCTCCAAAGGCATTCCATTTGCTTCATCTTTAAATTTTCCAATTACTTTTTTGTTCTTTTCATTGTAATTCGGATGGTTCTTCGGATAGTCAGAAAAGTCGAAATCTTCTTTGTATGGAAAAGTCCTTAGGTCTTCATACATGTCCAAAGTCTTTATCCAGTAGATAAATGCGTCAGTATCCATGTATGCGACTCCAATGTTGTCCCTTCCGTAGTGTTTAACCATTTTGTTATAATGGAAATCATACATCAGGGTTTTACTTATATCCAAAATCGACATACCGATGTATAACGGACGATCCATGACTATTGTTGTTTTATTCATACTGACAGCAACTAGATTTTCGTTTATAATCATGGATGTTCCGAAATTTGGTTTTTGCACTAATTTTTCCAATTTCCTAGGATCACTCACTAATTTTACATTTTTGTGTTTTCTCTTGTTCTCCAAGGTCTTCCCAAAGATGGCGTTGTTCATTAATTTGTAGAAATCCTTTTCAAATGCTGTTGTCGCTGCAGCTCTTCTTGTAGTGTTGGAATCGATATATGGTTTCAACCAACAAGACTGGGTGAATTCAATTGCTCTGTGAATTTTCACTATACGTAGGCCCAATTCAAGTGCTTGTTGAACTACCCAGTAGTGTGCCACATATCGACTCTTATTCTCCAAGGTCATCATCAGCTTGGGCCATCTTCCTGTCGGTGAAACTTCAGTCTTGGCTAGGAGAGGCAGATCGTAATGATGGTCGTGAAGATGTTCCGGATATTCAAAATCACAGTCCAAAATATAGCCTGTTTGACCATCTTTTGGAATCCGTGATATGTCACCGATGGTGGCCGGGTCAATCCACTTGAAGTCTGCGTAGGGAAGTGGATTTGACATCGCCCAACCATAGAGGTTGTTCGCATCAAAATATCCAAGGTAGAGTGATGGTTGTTGCTCGTCGAAGTTGGGGATATACTTGTTGTTGGCCTTAACATGTCTGGTCACAGCTTGAGTCAAACCACCTCGTACACCTGATTCGATCATGAGGACCATATCGATGTCTGTGAGAAGCTCCAATCGACAGTTAGTTGACTTTAGCATAGCTTGCCATGCTAATCCAGGGGATGTATACGAGTGTAGAGGATCCAATCCGTAGGCTGAGAAACAGGTGTTCCGAAATTCTTCCATCACATCGCACAGCAGAGTTACATCCAATTTTATATAAAAATCAGAATATTCCCCTAAAGTTTGAATGTTTAGTTGGTTCCAAACATTACAAGCATGATTGTAGTCTTCAACGGAGATTTCACTTTCATTTAATTTGCTATTGAAGGCTTCAATCGGTGGTAGACTGGTTTCTTCAAACTTTTCTGTGGAAGTTATATAATCATAGGGGAACACTCCTTTTCGTAATACTAAGTCCAATTTATCTTCAGGTACAATTTTGCTGGTTTCTTTTAGATCTTCTCTTCTTAGGTTCTCTGACAATTTGCTCAAACTAGATGACATAAACCTATAGGAGTCTACAAAGCGAAGTTTAACTTTACCTACTGTTTTTGAGAAACTGATGTACTTTTCCAATGTTTCAGCTATTACTTCGATTCTTCCATCATCTCTTCCTAACTCTGGAATAATGAAGTGGGAGTCATAGCCGCTAAGATTGTGTAACACGACAGGGATAAAGTTTGGCAGTTTGTAATTTATATTGCATGAATTACAAGCAGGTCCTCTGTATAACCCTGTGAGGTGATCATGATCTCTTACTTTTTGATTTTCTTCACTGAAGCTCTTCTTGCATAGATAACATCTTGTTGCTGAAATGTATTCTTCTTGTTGATTTTTGTTCAAAGGTTCCATGGGTAAAACATTACCGTATAAGCGTTCCGCCTTTTCAGCAATGTCAAACAACTGGTCTACAAAATACTTAGCAGCTTCTTCCCCACGGTAGAGTATCGGAGTAGATGTTAAGCCATAGTCTTGCAATTGTTCTTCAGGCAAAGTAGATTTCACCAATAAGCAAAAACTGTTAGGTTGATGCAATTGATATTTGGTTCTTCTAGTTACTTCACCATCCGGAAGTTCCTGCGGCACTAACGTGGATTCAAAGTCAGCGTAGATAACTAGTGGAATCCGGTATTGGTGAACTGTTTTATTGAACTGGACAAATGCTTTAGATGGTGGTGGCAGACTAATCTTCACTTCATAGTTGTCATTACAAAGCCGCTGGTGTTCCGATAACCACTCCGATCCTCCACGTCTCAAGTCTTTATTTGTGAAACAAAAGCATCTCTTACACACTGTTACTCTAATTTTATTTTTAGTCACTTGTCGTCCAACCAAAGTTTCAAAGTTCTTGATGTAAACATAATGTGATATTTCACCTTTGGTCAATAGCAGCAAATCTGTATGATTTTGACGTTCAGTCTTTGTAACTCGTAACGGGTATACGTTATTTGATTCGTCTAAACCAAACACATTAACCGAAACTCCTGGGTTTTTTCTTTCAAATTTAGCAACATCATTAAGACTAACAGGATACGACATACCTTGGAAGTTATAGCGGTGTTGAACAGCTTCGTATGCTATGCTAGGTCTACAGGCATTAGGTTCCACATATTTTGCTAACATTGCATACCGGAAACATTCATTATCCTCATTTTTCACATTGATACATGATCTTGTATCTCGGATCACCTTTGGTAGAGGGATAAAGCTGCTACCCCTCATACCATATCCATGCTTGTGAACCCTCACATCCATACCTTCAATTGATGATAGCGTCCAGCCGGATCCTCTTCCTTCATGTTCTTGAAGTTTCACTAGCAGTTCAACCAAACATTCTTCTAAAATTTCGTTGATATCAGATGTGGTTGTAAGGGTTCGGTTTTTAGCAATGAATGCTCTTGGTGAGTTTTCACCATCGGCATTAGTAAAAATAGCCTCCAACACCAATCCAAATTTAATAAAGTTCAATCTTGCCAATTCTTCCATCAATGTTTTTACAACTAGTTTTTTAGCTTGAGTTATAAAATTTTCCAATTCTAATTGCACATTATTAATTTTAAAATGAGTTACAACTGGTCCTGGCAATGCTGTGGTGCGCAGTTGTCTTATATCTTCCACTTCTTCTGTATCCTCTTCTTCCATATCCTCTTCATGGGTACGCAGTTGTCTTACATCTTCCACTTCTTCTTCCGTATCTTCTTCTTCCATTGCCTCTTCTTGAATAAATCCTCCAGCTGTAGATGGTCCAGCACCGGCAAATTGAATAACACTTGGTCTTCTTCTTTGCATTAACTGTAGATAGCTACCCCAGTCGTCCATCTGTTTCTGGGGGTTTTCCAAAAACCGATCAATCGCATCCAAGTCTTCTTTTCTGTCCTCTTCATGATGCAATTCTCGGTGTAACTGTAGATAGTTATCCCAGTCGTCCATCTGCTTCCGGTGCTCTTCCAAAAACCGGTCGATTGAGTCCAAGTCTTCTTCACTTACTACAATCTCTTCTTTTCTGTCCTCTTCATGATGCAATTCTCGGTGTAAAACAAAGATATCTTCGTCTTGGAAAAACTCACCACAAATATCGCAAAGGGCCATTTTTTACAGTTTGGCTTTGAGTGTGCACTCGGTGAATGTCCACGCAATAATGAGCGGCACACTTGGCCGCGCCCTTTTATAACGGCAATGGAGGGGTGGGGGAAAAGTGGACTATAGGTTAAGGTCACCGTTGGAAAAAAACATTGGATTAAAAAAATACATCTAAACAAACACTTTAAATAAATATATCAACAAGCGTTAAGTTGGATAAATAAGGTTTATATTCAATAAATTGTTAAAAGATTAGGTTTTAAACACATTTATTTCATAAATGGTTTCTGGAATACTGACTGCACTGTAATATTCAAAAAACATGTATTATGAATAGTGTCACGAAATAATCATGTTTTTTTTACAACCTGTGATGGTTTTAATAAGAAATGCAGTCTGTACTGCAACCATTGCGGGTTTTATTCGTACCCACACGATCACTTCTTGTCTCAGTCCAAGGTCACCCTCTACTTCAACTTCTAGGTCAGCGGACTTTAACTCTAGCGAACCATCTAACTGCTATACCAATATACCAACAGTAAAATTTTCTAAGTGTTGGCTCAAACCTGGAGGTACTTCATTTACATCTACGAAAATATTCTAAGTCCAGAGGGGTGGGGACGGGGGCGGGGGTGCAGGGGCGGGGGCGGGGGCGCAGGGGGGGGGGGCTGGGCTGGGGCGGGGGCGGGGGCGCAGGGGTGATGGCGGGGGGGGGCAGGGGTGGAGGCGGGGGGGGGCAGTCTTTACTATATCTAGGTCAAGGTCACGGAGAAACTTTAAAAAATAAAGCCCCGCCTGGGGCATTTAGGTTGTCATCGCTGTAGCCTCCAAAGAGACCCAACTATGACAACAGCAAACATTCCAATGTTGTCTGACCTTCACCACGCAAGACTTTTAAGCATTTACTGCATTGCTAACAAATAACTTTTTCAATAGCTAACAGATTCATTTACATAATTTTGAGAGAGGTTGAGGACAGCCCTAGTGGCTTACGTCCTCGGTCCGAGTGCAGAGGCCGCCGCAATTTTGCCTGCCAGCGTACAAACGGACCGAGTCCCAAACCCAGCCGCAATAGTGCATGCCTTGAGAGGACCCATGCTAGCGTTGGTATAAAATTATTTTACACGGGGGCCTACTCCCGTTCCCTGTCTTTATTATTAAGTTTAGCAATGCAGTAAATTTGTACAAGTTCTTACTAGGTCAAGGCCAAACGAACATTAAAAAATTTCGGCCCCCGTACATCCATGGCGAACCACGAATGTTCGGGGGCCTTGGGGACAAAAACACAAATAGCTAACAAAGTTTCATTTACATAATTTTGAGTTTCCAGAAGGGAAACAGAGGTTGAGGACAGCCCTAGTGGCTTTACGTCCTCGGTCCGAGTGCAGAGGCCGCCGACTCAATTACCCTCATGCCAGCGTACAAACGGACCGGTTCCCAACCCAGCCGCATAATCGCATGCCTGAGAGGACCCATGCTAGCGTTGGTATAAAATTATTTTACACGGGGGCCTACTCCCGTTCCCTGTCTTTAAATTTTAATTTGAGCTGTGAAAAAGCTCAAGGGGGAGTGCTAAAACAAGCGTATACACATTAAATAAATATAACACACAGAATAAATAAACACATAAAGAATTATTATTACAGAATAAGTTTGGGGACAAAAACACAAATAACTAACAAAGTTTCATTTACATAATTTTGAGTTCCCAGAAGGGAAACAGAGGTTGAGGACAGCCCTAGTGGCTTTACGTCCTCGGTCCGAGTGCAGAGGCTGCCGACTCAATTACCCTCATGCCAGCGTACAAACGGACCGGTTCCCAACCCAGCCGCATAATCGCATGCCTGAGAGGACCCATGCTAGCGTTGGTATAAAATTATTTTACACGGGGGCCTACTCCCGTTCCCTGACTTTAAGATTTAATTTTGAGCTGTGAAATTGCTCAAGGAGAATACTTATTCTGTAATAACTTTCTATAATATAACACACTTACGGAATAAGTTGAGCTCAACATGGTAAATGCTGGAACATACACATTAAACACATAGGGTACAATTAAAAACACTCAAATATAAAACAATTCCCAACGCCAAAACCCAATATCTTAGAACTAATACAAGTCTTAAAACTAATACAAGTCTTAAAGTTAAAGTCTTAAAACTAATACAAGTCTTAAAGTTACATTAGACTTCGCTAAACAGTGAAGGCGCCTTTCAGTGTTTAGTGATGCCCATGGCGGTCCGTCCCGATCGTTCACGTTCAACGCTCGGGAGCGGACTGCGAGGCGGCTGTGGCCGGACCGCCTTATATCCCCACCGGTCGCCCCACGTCACTACGTCATGGGGCGGAGGCGGCCGGCATGGGGCGGGGGCGGGGCTCGCCCCTCGGGGGGGGGGGGTCCGCCCCTCGGGGGGGGGGGGGGGTCCGCTTCTCGGGGGGGGGTCCGCCCCTTAAAAAATGGAGACGGGGGGGGGGTCCGCCCCTCGGGGGGGGGGTCCGCCCCTCGGGGGGGGGGGGTCCGCCCCTTAAAAAATGGAGACGGGGGGGGGGTCCACCCCTCGGGGGGGGGGGTCCGCCCCTTAAAAAATTGAGACGGGGGGGGGGTCCGCCCCTCAAGGGTGGTTCAAGGTCACCGACTACACTTCTACTCTAAGTCTGGTTCAAGGTCACCCACTACACTTGTACTCTTAAGTATTGGCAGTACCCCCACCATAGTTGAGTCCCTATGCTACACGACAGTGCTCAACCAGTGTGTCTCAGGCTTGCATGCGGTAAGCATCGCTGTTCTCCAACTCTATACATGTAAGTATTTTTACAAGTTTTGAATCTAGGTCAATGCACTTTAACTCTGGGACTATATCAATTTGTAGTATTTCTGTGTTTTGACTCAAGGTCATCACACTTTGACTCTGGCACGTTGGTTATCATACCAGAGGTGCTCAACATACCAGAGGTGCTCAATAACCTAACTTGTCATGTTTAGGGTGGCGTTTGCACGCCACGTGGTATCGCCATGAATGTCCCGTCCAAATTTTAAGTTAGATTAATTTTACTATGATCTTTTCCATTTCCAATTCGTTTTGACTAAGAGTGAGATGTCGCTTTATAAAATGGTATTTCTCTAAAGTTATTGGGGATCGCAGGACTACAATTACTTTATTTATACGACTTTTCACCTTAGAGTTTTAACAGAACTTCTACTTTGACTTTTCTTCCTTGCCCCTCACAGCCTAAGCTGTACAGTAAAGTTTCTTCTAGTGCCACATCGGGCCGAGAGAACAGCGTGTTGACTGTAGGACAGCTTATGGTGAAGTGATGCGATACTCCGGCATACAGCCTTACCTTCCCCCACTCCTGCTGTTACCCCCACCACTTTTGCCTTGGCTCAATCGCTACCAACAGTCTCTCTCAGTATTGTGCGGACTTTTGTGAAGGGAAGCCATGTCGCGGAACACTTTAGGTAAGAAACTTAGCCGTGTTAGGTCTTTATTAGTTGCTCAGTGTCCACCGCTCAAGGTCAAGCGGGTTTCGACTTTAGCCAAGTGGCGTAAATTGTTGCGCGGACACCCTAAGTTTTATACCAAACAGACTAATATAAGTTTTACTGATGAGGATTTGTTTAAAATATTGGATGAAATGACTTTTCCTTGCAAAGTTCAGTTAGTTACACCCATTCCTGACAGTTTAGAGTCTTAGTCTCTCAAACCGATATACCTAGGGTACACAGAGCCTGACAGTCAGTCGCTCAGTGACTGTCGTGGGGTGCGCATCGCGGTTGCTACTCCAATTCCTAACAATTTGGTTTAGTTCAAGGTCACCACACTTTAACTCTGGCATCAAACAGTTGTACTAGTAAATTTTTTCTAAGTGTTGACTCAAATCTAAAGATTCTTTAGATACATCTTTAAAAACAATCCTAAGTCCCAATTTTACAGTCAACCTCAAGGTCATCACACTTTAACATGTAAATTTAAGGTAGCACCGAAACAGTGCTACCTAACTTGGCATTTTTAACTTTCCCAAGATCATCGCAATTCCCCCACCACTTCCCATATACCTGGAGTGCGCGGAGCCGGACAGTCAGTCGCTCGGTGTCTGTCGTAGGGTGCACATCGCGGTTGCAGTAATGGTTAAAGTAAGGCTTTTGGAACAGTTCAAGGTCACCCGAGCGGTGTCACATGACGGTTTAGGCAGAGTCACGTTGCAAACTTCAAGTTTCCTTAGCACTTTTGCTGTTTCTCATCGCAAATTCGCTCCAAGTCGTCAAGGTCACGATAACCTGACTGAAACTCGGAGCGTAGTGCGAGAAACAGCAAAAGTGCCAAAAAATTTTAGGTTTCAGCGTGACCTTGACCTTTGTGACATCGGTGACGTCATCTTGGTGACGTAAGGGGTGATGACGTCATCAGCACGTCATTTCTGTGACGTCATGGGTGTGACGTCAAGGAAGTGACGTCATTGGTGATGACGTCATCGATGATGCAATCGATGACGTCATCGCTCGTGTGACCTTGAACTGTTTTAAAAGCCTTACTTTTGCACTACTCCCGTCAAACTGTGGTAAGACCAACGTAATGTTAAACCTCCTTTTTTCTCCTCACGGGTTACATTTTAAAAATGTTTATGTTTTCTCAAAATCTCTTAATCAACCAAAATATAGATTTTTGAAATGTGTAATGAAAAATATAGAAGAAATAGGATTATACGTGTTTTCTGATAATGATGAAGTTTTACACCCCAACGAAATAAGGCCTAACTCCATAATGATTTTTGATGATGTAGCATGTGAAAAACAGCAAAACATAAGAAATTATTTTTCAATGGGAAGGCATAATAATGTTGATACGTTTTATATCTGTCAAACATATAGTTATATTCCAAAACAGTTAGTTAGAGACAATGCAAATTTTATTATTTTGTTCAAACAAGATTATCGCAATTTACAGCATATTTATCATGACCACGTGAACACTGATATGTCTTTTGATATGTTTAAGCAAATATGCACAAATGTATGGCGTAGTGGTAAAAATCAATTTGTTGTAATTGATAAAGATAGTGAAATGTCTAAAGGTCGTTATAGGAAAGGGTTAGATGTGTTTATTAATAATTAATTAAGTGGAGGGGAAATTTGATTTCAAATTAATATATATCGACCTCTACTATGCTGTTGAATCATTAGTGAACTGTTAACAGTGTAAGCAGCTGCTACCATCTCAAATGGCTGAAAACTACTATGATGATTGGACTAAAAATAAAACCAAAGAAGAAATAGTTAAGAAAATTAGTGAGTTAAGAAGAAATATTAAAAAGAAACACCAAGCTTTACAACGTCAATTAGTTGATACTAATGAAATGCTTGAAAAACAATGGAAGCCTGTGTCTGAACCGTTGATAAAACTCCTGGAAGGGCATGAAGAAATTAAATTAGAACAAAATGTTATAAATGATAGAAAAAGAAGGCGTAATAGCGATACTGAAGAGGTTATTCCTGCAAAACAATTTATACCCACGCCTGAGCAAGGAGAGAAAAGGAAGCGTAAAATTAATTTGCCAACCCACGATGGTTACGAGAGTGATTATGATTATGATGATGGTAATGTAGAACTTCCACAACCTAAACGCCTTGCAGCTGTTAGTGATAAACATGAAACGAGTGACATGGAGTTAGACGAAGAGGAACACGATTTACAAAGAGGTGAGGAGATGGAAGAAGAACCTATTGTTTATGAAACACAGCCAACAGCAGAAAACCTGTTAAGAACGCCCAAGGGAAAAAATCTCGCTAATCAGTTTGTAGAAAACACATTTACTGGTAATATATCTAAAGATTACTTTTTAAAATTAGTAAGGGGAGGAAAAGATATTGACCATAACTATGGTGTGCGTGTGGATGGAAACGATTGGATGATGGGTGATAAAAAATTGAAATTGATGAAAATGATATTATAATAAATGATGTTAAATATAATGGCACAAGGGGGCTTTATGAGTTAATATTTATGAATTCTCCAAATCCATATATTTACACAGAGGATGATTGAAAAATTATGCCACTATTTTAAGGGATACAAAAGTTTACAGAGTAAATTATTCGGAACTGGGTAAAAAGAGATCCAACAGAGGGCGCAAGTACTTAAACATAATTGCTCCTATGATAAACAAATGGGATGCAAGTGGAAGTGGAATTTCCCAGAATTCTGCAAAAAAGTTGCAAAGAAAAATGCCATTGCATGATTTTATAAAAAAAGAAAATCCTATGACTACATATTCAGATATGGTTTTACCCTCAACAAGTGGAAACGGTGTACCGCTTACCAATGATAAACTTGAGTATATTTATTTTGATGATCCAAATGAACTTGTTGACCGTCTTCGCCTTTTATATGGTTCACAAGAAGCTGGTAACAACAGCCATAAAAAGGAAATTGATTCAATAATAGAAGAATTATTGGAATTGGAAAATGAAGGTAAAATAAATGTATAAAACTGATTAATATTTTATTTTTAAATAAATGTTCACGTTATTTTTAATTCTTGTTTTTCCTTTCTTCCCTCATTTCCAATCTAGACTTCATCATGAGTGTAGATAAATTTGGTCGTTTCTCAAGCTCTAATTCTGTTTCACAAGCTACGCGAGGGCCAAAAGGTGAAGGCTTCAATCTTACTAAAGCAGGGGACTATGACATTCAGTTAAAAAGAATTTGTAATGTGGGTGCACCTACAGAAATAGGAGATGCTGTAAATTTAAATACTTTAAATGTTTCTACAGAAAAATGTCTATCGCGCAGTGAAGAAAATGTTTACGATGCGAAAGGTTTTAAGATAAGTAATATTGGTGTACCCATTAATGATGGTGACGCTGTTAATAAGCTTTATTTTATTTCAAACACTCCAAAAGAATTTAAAGATAGCTATTCTTTTCATCAGTATAGACTCCAAGATGTTGCTGTGCCTTTAGTTGGTGGAGACGCAGTAAATTTTGTCACATTTAACAATAAAGCTATAGTTATAAACAAAGGAAATTTTAGTGCTAAAGGATTGAAAATATCAAATGTTCATGACCCAAAGCTTGGTCAGGATGCTGTAAATCTGCGATATCTGCAGGCGAACACATTATTTTTAAAGGGTGATTACGATGCCAAAGGACATGGTATAAAAAATGTAGCTCCGCCTCTAGGTATGGGAGATGCTGTAAATTATGCATATTTAAGCGATGTGCTGGCTGAGATGTCTTATACTCTTCACAAAATATTGAAAAAAGAAAGTCCAAAACTTGCAAAGGAAGAGTGGAAAAAAAAGGTTACTAAATCATTGCATACTTGTGATTGGGGTTATTTGTTTGCAACAAGTGAAAATTCAGTGCTGCAACTAGTAGATGGTGCACCCACATCTGCTGTGATAAATAGAGGCAGCGCATATGTTATTGATCATTAATAAAATGAAACCCAGCACCGGACGCATCAGTTATCCCAGAGGCTCAGGCCTGTTAGGTAGTATTGCCGGTGTTGCTGGAAATCTTTTAAATAAAGCTATTGATATTCTACCAACCGAATTACACATTCCAGGCTATCAATATTGTGGTCCAGGCACGAATTTAAAAAAAAAAGATTAGCCAGAGGAGATCCCGGTGTAAACAAATTAGATTCTGCTTGTAAATTACATGATATAGCTTATTCAAAATATTCTGACAGCAAAAATAGGTTGATTGCTGACAGAGAGTTAGCAGAAAGAGCTTGGGAAAGAGTTAAGGCTTCAGACGCAAGTTTAAGTGAAAAAGCAGCAGCTTGGACTGTAACAAATATTATGAAAGCATAAAGTAAATTTGGTGGAGGCAAAAAGAAACTGCATGTAAAGAGAAAAAACACAAAATGCAAATGTAAAAAATCTTCTAAAGTTAACAAGAGGAAAGGGAAAGGATTGTATTTAAGACCCTACAAGGGTTCTGGTGTGAGTAAAAAAAAAACATCCTCTACACAACGAAGGAAATAAACTATATACCTTACAAACCACTGAATACTATGGATATATTAAAATGGGCTGAAATTTTAAGAATACCATATTTTAGAGGAGTATTTATGAGAGATTCTCTACCTTCTAGAATTAATGAACGGGAATGTGGAATTGTAAACTTAGACAGTATCAATAATAAAGGAACTCATTGGGTGTGTTATAAGAAAATTGGCTTAAATGTGCAATACTTTGACAGTTTTGGAAATCTGAAACCTCCAATTGAACTTCAGCGATATTTTAACAGTGGGCCATTCTATACTAATGTTCATTATAATTACTTTCCTCTTCAAAAAGACGATCAGGTTAATTGCGGCCATTTATGTTTAGACTTTCTGGCAAGTAACACATAATGATTTGTGTGAGAGGAAATACATCTCATATCCGATACACGTTATTTCCACCATTTGATCTGTCATCATCAAGTGAATGGGAAATGGGATTCCATGATCTACTAACATATAACTCAATTCCTAATATAGAGGAAAACGTAAATGATAAGATATGTTTTACAAATGGAGTCACAATATCCTTGCCAACAGGTTCATATGAAATAGATAGTATTAACGATTTTATTAGAAAGCAAATTGAAAGACAAAACTTGGGAATTGATTTTAAACTACATGCAAACAACAGCACATTAAAAAGTGAAATATTCTGTGATCATGGTATAGACTTTACTAAGGAACAAACAATAGGACCCCTACTGGGACAAGATCATAATTGACAAAGATCATAATTGAACCAAATAAATGGGTTGAATAAAAAAACCAAGTTTCCATTAATAAAGTAGATGTCATACGAATAACATGTAATGTTGTAAGGGGGTCATACATTGACGGCATTGAAGGCCACGTTTTGCATGAATTTTATCCTACAGTTGCTCCAGGTTTTAAAATTGTAGAAAAGCCAAATACTGTAACATATCTCCCAATAAATAAACAAAACAGTTTAGAAGAAATAGTTATTGCATTGGAAGATCAAAACGGGCAATTGGTAAATTTTAGAGGTGAAAACATCAACATACGTTTAGCTATACGGGAGAAACAGCGAAGATAACATGGGGCTGGTATTTTATGGAAGACAACTGTCAAACAGAATCCAAACTCTGCACAAATATCCAATCATTCATCATACAACCATTGGTGGAGAAACATCTCAGCGACCTGAGTGTGTAAGAAGTAAAACTGTTAAACAACTAACTCCTGAGATCCGACAGTTTTTAAAAAGTATTGGAATATTTAAAAATAAGAAATGAATCGAATTATAAATGTCAATGGTGAACTTAATGTTGACAATAGTATCACTGATTATCAATTTCATTCACATAATCCTTACTCTTCAAATACATTTGGAAATAGTGATGAGATAAGAATACCTATTCATCAACAAGATGTATATACATTACCAAGTGAAAGTTATTTATTAATTGAGGGTAAAATAAAAAAAACAGATGGAACAAATGATGATACTACAACAAATTTTGTAAATAACGCAATTGCTTTTTTATTCGACGAAATCAGATATGAATTATGTGGAACTGAAATTGATAGGGTGAAAAATGTTGGACTTACAACTACAATGAAAAATTTACTTATCACTCGACCTGGAGATGTATACTGGATGGAAAATGCTGGATGGAATTTGAAAACACTTGACAAACTTGGTGATAAAACAAGTTTTTCATTTTGTGTACCTCTTAAACTTCTACTAGGGTTTGCCGAAGATTTTAAAGAAATATTGTTGAACGTCAAGCAAGAGCTTGTATTACTAAGGTCTTCATCAGACAAAAATGCAATATTACAAGCTGCAGATTCAGTGCAAGATAGTAAATTTAATATTTCTAAGATTGTGTGAAAAATGCCTTATGTCAAAATTGATGATGAAATAAAATTGTCACTTTTAAAATTAGTAGAAAAGGATCAACCCTTGAGAATTGCATTTAGAAGGTGGCAGATACATGAATATCCAGTCTTGCCACAAACAGATACTCAGACATGGACTGTTAAAACTTTGTCAGTTATTGAGAAACCAAGGTATGTCATAGTAGGATTTCAGACTGATCGTAAGGACAAAAGTGATAAAAATGCATCGCAATTTGATTATTGTGATTTACAAAATATTAAACTGTACTTAAATGGAACTTACTATCCTTATGATCCAATGAATGGGAAAAAGTCTTTATTTTACCAATATTACACAAAGTTTCAATCATCATATTATGCTGGAACTGATGATCAACCATGTATAAGCAAAAATGATTTTCTTGACAAAACTCCACTATTTGTGTGTGATTGTTCCAAGCAATCAGAGTCTGTAAAAAGTGGAACCATTGATGTACGTTTAGAGTTTGAAACTTCAAAAGCAATTCCAGCAAACACTGCTGCTTACTGTTTGATTATTAGTGATTCATTAGTTTACTACTCTCCACTATCTGGAATTGTATAGAAAGTAATGTAATTTATTCTGATTTCAAATATATGTATATATAATATATTGTGTGTACTTTATTCATATGCAACTCTCCCCATTAAGACTCAAGGATTAATAAATACACAGTTTAATATTACATACAATGATTTATTTACAAATAACTTTTTCTACATAGCTTTCTTTTTACAGTTTTTTACATTCATAATTTCAAATTAATATTTACATAAGAAAATCTGAAGTTACAAATTACAAAAAGCTTTACCACATAACCTGTAATGGCCATAAGCTAAAGTGTTTATTTTATCATCTAATACCACTCTTTTGTCATCTTTTGAGTTTAATGCTACTTTATTTACAGTCACAGTGCTGGTAACATGATTTTTTTGTTTTGAAGGATGTTTGAAGTCTAGTCTTACAAAGTTTTTGATCAAATAAACATTCTTTAAAATCCTGCATTGTTATACTTTTTTCAACAACAGTTTTGTTAACCCCTTTTGCTCTTTTCTTTACAAGTGATTGAAAGATTTCGTAACAGTAAAGTTTTGGTCTTAATCCTACAAATTCAACAATAATTTTACCTGAACACTCATCCTTAAACTTTCCAAGAACTTTCTTATTTGCCATAGAAAAACAGAAATGTTTACTGTCATAATTGGATGTATCAAAATAATCTTTCAATTCAGGATTGTTCATATCAACATATACATCATTAGTTATTATCTCATAAAAAAAAGAGTCAGTATCAGAATACAACAATCTTATTTTAGAGCCAAAAAACTTTTTCATTATGTAGTAATGAAAGTGATACATGTGGGATTTACTAAGTTCTTGAACTGTAAATCCAATATATATGGGTTTGTTAAAGAGTACTGACTCCTTTTCACATGAAACTGCAGCTAAAGATTCACTATAAATAATTCTATTAAGAAAAATAGGTTTACATATTAGTTTATCTAACCTCTTTTGTGATGTAACAACTTCTAAATTCATACGACGGCGAATGTTTTCAATACTTTTACCATACAACGCGTTATTAATTTTTTTATAAAGATCTTCTTCAAACGGATTTCTAGCACATGTTCTTTTTTTCTGTGTTCCAATCAATGTAAGATTTTAAAAAAGGTTTCTGTTTGAACTGTAATACACGATGAATTTTTTTCAACTTTAAGCCTAGCTGAATAGCCTGCTTTAAATTCACATAATGACAGATGTATTTCTTCTTGTTTTCTAGAGTAGTTAATAGTTTCTTTTGCTTAGAATTAGGTGGAGCTTTATTTTCTGGTAATAATGGAAGATCATTGTGTTCATCATGCAAATGAACAGGATAATCAATATCAACTTCGCAAATGTATCCAATTGGAGAGTCATTTGAGATTTTTTCAACATCAAATGATTTCAATTCCCGTTTTTTTCATCCATCTAAACGACTTATAAGGTAATGGCATGCTCATGGCCAGCCCATATAGGTTGTTTGCATCAAGATACATAAGATATTTTGACTCAATATTAGGATTATAATCATCTCCCATATATTTATTGTTTGCTACTGAATGTCTTTTAGAACAAGTTGTTATTCCACCACGGACCCCGCGCTCTATAAACATGTACATATCATAATTTGTGAGAAGATCTAGCTTAATTTTAGTATACTTAAGCATAGCATCAAATGTAAGGCCTGGTAAAGAAAAGTAGTGCGCACAGTCCAACCCATAGTTGTCTATACAAAGTGATCTGAAATTTTCATAAGTGTCGCATAGTAACAGTACATCTATTTTCAAATATAAATCACCCACACCATTTTTGCATGTTCATATTCTGAGTCGTCAATTGGATCAAGTTGAAAATAGCAGTTTTCTTTTTCTGGGTCGGCCATTGACGGGTCCCCTATCCCCTTGTAGAAGCAGGATTTATCTGGTAAACATTTTTCTTTAAGTTTTTCCCAACTATCAGTATAATGATAGGGGTAAACTCCTTTGCGCGTGACTAAGGGTAATTCTGATTCAGAGAAAAACTTTCTAGTGTGTAGAAACTGTTCTTTTGGTAAATTATTAGCCAGTTCACTCAACGATCGGTCCATAAAACGAAAAGTGTCAATGAATCGTAAAGTGATTCCAGACTGAGTGTTTTTGGAAAAAGTAACAAACTTTTCGGTTGTATTTGGTATCACTCCTATTTTATAGTTGTCACATCCTAATTCACGAACAATTATATGATTGTCATAGTTTGAACTACCGTGCATGAAAACTGGCAAAAATTTTTGCGCTTGCCTCTTAAGATTACACGATGCACAAAGCACATTCCTGAACTTGCCACTGAAGTGGCAATGATCACGCACAGGAGTGTTCAACAATGTAAATTCAGAGTCACATAATTCACAGTGAGTAGCATTTTTAAAACGTTGACGCTCTTCATGCGTCAAAGGATGCATGGGTAAATTAATGTCTGTCAAGTCGCCTATTAAATTGGCAAGTGTTTTCAGATAATGTATGAATTTCTTTGCAGCATGTTCCCCCCTATAAATATATGGTTCTTTTGGCAAGTAATTTGTTATTGACTGAGGAAGCGTTTCATCATAAACTACATAAATTCCAAAGCTCATTGGTTCATGAACATTGTTTACAATAGTCTTTTTTGAAATTTTCTTATTTACTTTTACTAACAGACGTTCAAAGTCTGCATAAACAACTATGGGAAGTTTCAGGGAATGGTGATAATTCTTAAATTGCAAAATATTTGATGAACTTGAGGAAACATCTTTTACTTTTGAAGGCATTAAAACTCTCACAGGTTTCTGATTTGAACATTCTTGAATGTGAGACTTTAATTTTGATTTTCTATTCAATCCTTGATAATGCTTAAAGCACCGCTTGCAAATAGATATTTGACGAGTGTGAGTGGTCAATTGACTCCTAACCAGCCTGCTAAAATCTGATATGTAACAGTAATGGGAAATTCCACTTTTACTAATGAATAACAAATCAAAATGGTTTGGCTTTTCTTCTTTCGAAATTCGCAAAGGGAAAACTTTGTTTTGTCCATCAAGACCATATAAATTTATGCTCACTTTACTGTTCATTTGCTCAAACTTAGAAATCTGTTTGATAGGAGTTGGGAATGAAATTCCTGAAAAATTAAATTTATTTCTGTGTTCCAAAGATTTAGTTGTTATTCTGCAATCTTTAGTGTATTTTGAGATCAGCGCCCATTCAAAGCAATTGACGTCATGGAAATTTTTGGGATTTATGACCGCTCTCTTTTTTGCTATTACACTAGGCAGAGGAATGTAAGTACTACCTCTAAGTGGTCTGTATCGTGATGTTCTAATTAGAAACCCATCAACGCTAGATAAAGTCCATCCCGAACCCTTTCCCTCATATTCTTCCTCTTCTTTGCATGGCTTTTTGAACATTTTTCTTAAAACCGCTCCTACAAATGTGCTTGCTAATACTGATTTATTTTTTGTTTTGAAGTTTCTTTGTTGTAGCTCACCTGAGATCGGTTTCACGTAGGTGCATTCACAAACAATATTAAACTTAAGAGCCCCATATGAATCAAGCGTACTGTGAATAATTGTTTCTACATCTGGTTTAATATGGTTTAAAATCAAACATAAGTCTTTAATCTGTTCATTCCCATTCCTGTAGTAAAAGGTTTTTAATTTCCACTAAACGCGTTCCTCAATTCAAAAAATTCATTTAACGGCTCCCCATTGTAAAATCGAGAATTCACCTCTTCGCGTGGTAGCTTCATTTTCTGAATCAGTTTCCATGAAATCCCCCTCAGAGTCAACCTCCATCCTGTGAATTAATACAACGGTTTTAATATCTATAGTATTGAACTAACTTGCAAAAATGTTATAATTTGGAACACGGAAAAATTTAAAATTTGTTTGGCAAAAGTATTGAAAATATTCTTACAAATATTTAGTACGAAGCTTTTCTATCAAGCTTTATTTCTTCACACTCTACACCTTCAGTTTTGGTGATTTTACTACCTACATCATAGAGCATTTTTTCAACATTTTGTAAGTTACTGACTTTGGGTCTGTCACAAATACAGCTTAGTAGATATATATATACATATATATATATATATATATATATATATATATATATATATATATATATATATATATACAGGGTGATTCAGACCACCCGTCCACTATTTATAGCAGGAGAAAGGTTTGAGATAAAATCATGAAATAAAGTTTTTTCCCACTAAATCGCATATGGGCTTTCCAATAAAAATATTTCCATCAATGCCAGTATACAGGGTGTTCCAAAACTGGAGGTCACGGGTTCGAATCTCAAAATTTTCTTAAATAAACATGCAGATTTTTTTACATAATTTTAAACGTATTAGTCAAAGAAACATTTCGTGAAAACAGAATGAATTTATCTTTTTCCGTTTCAAAATGGCGGCCATTTTTGTAAGAAAAATCAACATTTACGGAATACCCTGTAATTCTTTTATTATTTGTCATAAATGACTCCTGATTCAATATCCTTATTTGAATGAGCTAAGCTTTACAATGATATGTCACAAGACCACATTTATTAAAAAACTAAAAATTCCAAAATTTTATAATTTTAAAAATTTTAACTTAGACAAAACTAAAAAATTCTAAAAGTAAACATATGTCATATTGTATATCATCTTAAAGCTCTCATTTAACTGAGCAACTTTGTAATTTACACTATTACCGTATCTCTTGTGGTTTTGTAGTAATAACGTAAAAATGTCATTTTCCCATATGATTTGCATGTTAATTGTTCAGGGCTTTATAGTATGGAAGTCCTCCTCTGATTGTTGCCATAACATTGAATTAACATGCAGGTTATATGGAAAAAATGCATTTTCACGTTATTACTACAAAACCTCAAGAGATACGGTAATAGTGTAAATTACAAAGTTGCTCAGTTAAATGAGAGCTTTAAGATGATATACAATATGACATATGTTTACATTTTGAATTTTTAATTTTTGTCTAAGTTAAAATTTTTAAAATTATAAAATTTTGGAATTTTAGTTTTTTAATAAATGTGGTCTTGTGACATATCATTGTAAAGCTTAGCTTATTTCAATAAGGATATTGAATCAGGAGTCATTTATGACAAATAATAAAAGAATTACAGGGTATTCCGTAAATGTTGATTTTTCTTACAAAAATGGCCGCCATTTTGAAACGGAAAAAGATAAATTCATTCTGTTTTCACGAAAATGCTTCTTTGACTAATACATTTAAAATTATGTAAAAAAATCTGCATGTTTATCAAGAAAATTTTGAGATTTGAACCCATGACCTCCAGTTTTGGAACACCCTGTATACTGGCATTGATGAAAATATTTTTATTGGAAAGCCCATATGCAATTTAGTGGGGAAAAACTTTATTTCATGATTTTATCTCAAACCGTTCTCCTGCTATTAATAGTGGACGGGTGGTCTGAATCACCCTGTATATATATATATATATATATATATATATATATATATATATATATGCATAAATAAATATAATAAAGTTAAAAACTCCCACAGAGGTTACCATGAACGATCTTGATGTTCTTTTATTGTTTTTTATGGTTACTATCAGTGGATTACCCATACTGGATTGAACTTAAATTTTCAGATGTAATTGGGGGGTTGTGACCGTCATTTCACAGTAGCTATTAGTTTTAAACACATGACCACAATCAATTTTTCGTTATCATTATCCATTTGTAATTTATTTGGGATTTAAAAAATGTTGTATCAAGGTTATTTTTAACAGCAAAAACTGCTTATATTCTAGGGTTGTGGCCTTTTATGTAACACTAGCTTTTAAATCTAAACACAATTTTGAAACCCGTCAAATTTGGTACACATTTACTCAATAATAAGATCTAATTTCGTACCGAGTTTCAGGTTTCTACTTTGAACTAATTCAAAGTGGCGGTCATATTAATTTTTAAAAGCCCAATATCTTATAATCTGTAAATTTTACGAAAATTTACAAGAGACAAAAAAATTGCGCCATTTAATTCTCTAAAAGGTCATATAAAGGTCATTAAGATCGGATTACAATTAACGGAGTTATTGCAATTCTTCTGAAAATAAATGAGAAACTTTGCTATGGATGACAATTAAATAAGAACGTATTTTTAGGAAAAATTGCAATAACTTCATTAATTGTAATCCGATCTTAATAAATTGTATATGACCTTTTAGAGAATTAAATTGCGCAACTTTTTTGTCTCTTGTAAATTCTTCGTTGTGTATTAATTCTATTGTGAAGTATTGTAAAACGCATAATTATCGCAAAAAACTGTAACATGCTAAAAATGAGGTAACCGCTAACCAACAAAGGTTTAGCGGTGTTTTTAAGTTGATATCTGAAAAATTATAGAGAAAATTAAGGGGGGACTATAAAAACTCACTCAGAATGAAGGAAAAAACTAGTGTGTTATCATAAAGGATAGCACTTACTTTTTGTCGAGTCTATGAGCTGTAGTCAGTGTAGTTTAGAGTTGGGTTCATTATTTCTCACACTGTGAGCCAGGTTGTGTTGTCGTTTTCCTCTTGTCCTTTTCTTCGCATGTAGTTTTTTCCTCTCTTCGAAAGTAGTTGGTCTGCCAGACTGAATTCTCTTCCCACCTCCATTTGAAATTCCTCTATCTTTTCTTCTAGAAATAGATGTTGGTTGAACTCTGATTTTTTTAGTTTTCATTTAGATTAGCTTTTCTCGCAAAAAACTTATGACTTGGGTTGGTGTTTTTATATTTTTTATTTTACTTACCGTTTTATTCAGGACATATACGCTAACGGTATCTGAATTGGTTTCCAATAAGTCCACAATGCGATTTAATTCTGCCCGTAAGCATTTTGTTGATGATCGGAAATTACTATCTTCCACAACTACAGTTGAATGTCCTTCGTTTGTTTCTAGATCAATACGGCGTTCTTCATGTGATGAAAAGTTGTTTTGCATTATTTCTTCATCATCCGTATACTTTGATTTCATGTCCATGAAAAAGTCTGTCGATACACTATCACCAACAGCCAATTTCGCAAATTTAACTTTCTCTTCCAATAACAAGAGGGGGCGATTAGACATCTGAATGTTGTACTTTACTTCCACTGCACAGGTATGCTTACAGAAACGCCCGCCCCTTCCATATAAACAGTCACATGTTTCCCACTTTGTGTTAACTGTGTAAACATCAGTTTGACACGAGGAAGTCGCTTTAAACTCATGTTCATTTCGTCGAACTATTTCACTGGTGTCGTTTTTTTTTCAAAAACTTAGAATAATGCGTCTGGAGTTTTTGATCCCTTCTTGAAGTTAATGCGTCTGGAGTTTTTTTTATCCCTTCTTGAATTAGCGAATTCAAGCAATCTTCGTTTGTGGTAGGAATCGAAAACATTGCAAATAAAATCCACAAGAGCGCATGAATTAAACGCCTTGCATCTCTGTAGTACGATGTCTTTGAATATTCGTATGGAAGCTTCACAGAAATTGTTCGTGTTATTCCCGCGTGTGATTATACCTTCCCTAAATGCGAAGCACCACTCATCTCTTCTATTCCACAGCGATTCGAAATGTTCTTTCGCATTTATGTACTTTTCTTCAACTGTTCTTAGTAACTTTTGATACTCAATATTTGCGGCTGTTGTTGTGTCAGAGTATAACACTTGCTGGAACTGTTCCATAATAGTTTTCCGGTGTTCTTTGTCAATGTTATGGTTTCTGTCCCATAGCCAACGCCACAAAGCTTGACACACATGGAAAGCACATAATAAGAGCCTAGCTTCGGGAAATATTTTTTTAAGGGCGTTTCTCTCTGCATCACAGTCATCGGTCATAATGACAGAAGGATTGAACTTTTTATTTCCAGTACGTTCAATTGCTTCTTTAAACAGCAGTAGTGGTTTTTGGCCACTTTTAAAACCGACCACGTGCCCACCGAGCCACGTGCCGCGGCAGCTGGCGCCAGCTGCCATGTCACATAGCTTCCGGTGGGGGATGGAGGGTATATATGAGATGCTGTAGTTATATTTTATGCCATATAGGTTGGGGTGGAGATGGCGATAGTGTTGGCGTTAGGGTGAAGTGAATTTGCGCATAAAATTAAAATTAAAAGTTAGTTCAAAATTGAAATTCGTCGGTGTTAACGAAACTCTAACAGTTGAAGAAAAATTAAGAGTTAGTTGAAAATTGAAATTCAAACTTATAACTGAGATGTGGAAAATATGTCAAGGTCATCCAGAGTAAGTTTTAAAAATTCTATCCAACTATCACCAGAAATAGTTTTAAGTTGAAGTAGTTGGTGATAGCGGGATAATTGATTCGTGCCATGGGAGAGGTGTTTCTCGTTTGAAAGTTGGCGATCGAATGAGAAGCGCCGCCTAGGGAGAGGGCTTATAAAACGGCAACCTTCCCCCACCACCCCTTCCCCCACTCCTTTAGACCAATAACCGGTCGCCGACTCTATGTGGTGAAACTGAACTAGACATGGCGGCCGCAATGGATAATTCTAACCTCAAATCTTAGCTCAGCTGAAGAGAATAGAGGAGCATGAAGTAGGAATTGTGGTGACAGCGCTTATATGAGGAATAGTAGGGGTAAAATAAAAAAACTTGTTGAACACAGTCGATAGGTGTAACAAGTTCAAAGTTGTTGAATTGTAACATAGAATGCAAAATGTTGTAAATAACACTATCATCAACATTAACCTGCGAAGTCTTTGAAGAGTATAATGGGTTAAAACTGTACTTCTTCCTAACTCTATTTAAATTAGTTCTACACTTTGAAATTGAAGGTTTAGAAGTACTTTGTAATATGTGTTGTGTTCGCAAAAGCTTTAATTTTAAACATTGTGCAGTCATCATAACCGATGTGTTAAGTTCAGAGGTTAAAAGAAGACTGAGATATAAAATGAAGTGTAAAAGAAATTGAAACAGAAAGCCAGAGTAGTAATTTTATAGGTTAGAATTTACAAAGGCTATTCCATGGATAATTCTAACCTCAAACCTAGTAAGTAAAGTAGTCATAACATAAAACTAACGAGAGATGATGACCGAGCGGATGCGAGGCAATGAATGTTTGTAGCGCGATAAACTACCCACCTTTATAGAGGCAATAACTCCAGCCAGATGGCGGCAGATGGCAAGCAAATGACTGGTTGACCGACTTTCACCTGAGTAGTAAGAGAAGTAGGGTTCTGTGTCTATCCCTACTCCTTGGGGTCAATGACCGACCGGAAAGGTCAATGACCCCCCCCCTCCCCCCCTCCCCCCCCCTCCCCCCCCCCTCCCCCCCCCCTCCCCCCCCTCCCCCCCCCGAAAAAATGGAGCCCCCCCCCCCCTTCCCCCACTCCTTCCCCTACTCCTCTGGGTCAATGGCCGGTCACCACCTTTCCCTACTCCTTCTAGGCCAATGACCGGTCACCACCGGTTGCTGACTCTTTGTGGTGAAACCAGACCAAACATGGCAGCTGCCATGGATAATTCTAACCTCAAACCTGCTGCGCATACAACGAGTTCTCCGGACCGGAATCAGTCCATGCTATGCGCATGCGCCTAGTCCTGTATTACTCACTTTAGCGCTACTGCACATGGATAATTCTAACCTCAAACCTTGGTTTTGTGTTGTTGCGCATGCGTCGCTCCCCACTCCTTTGCCTTCCTTTTACACTGCTGCGAACTGTACTGGATTGAACACTGTACTGGAGTGAAACAACTTCCCCCACTACTCGAGAATCCGAGGAGCAATACGAGCCTGATCTTAGCGTCAGTCGTCAACAAACTTTCATAGCGAAAGGTTGTTGGCGACTCAGCAAGAGGTTTCAAATATATAGTAGGCCTATATATATTTGAACTTCTTCTACTACGTTGCGTTTTTTAATGCAATGTGGTATGTGTGTGTGTGTGTTTAGTTTTAAGTTGTATTTAATTTAAGAAATAATTTGCGCATTGCGATGTTAGTTATATGTTGGGTTTAGCATTAAGGTGTATTAATTTTAAGAGGTGTTTAGCATTAAGGTGTATTAATTTTAAGAATAATGATGGTATTTGGTTGTGTTGAATTATTTGGTTTTTAATAATGATGTGTTGGTACTAATAATTTATGTTTGTTTTGCCTTACAGCTAGATGTTAGGGGGTAGATTAACTGTAAATTCAGAAGTTCAGTTGAACTTCATTTAAAATGGGTGGGACATCCGCAAGCCGGACTTTTTTTGCATTTTGTTTAGGAATATGATGGGTGGGATTAGTTTGGGTGGGGTTAGAGTTGCGTTTCTGCATTAACTGTTCCAGTTTCCCTGAAATTAATGGTTACGCTTTGATGCGGACGGGAAGTTACGCTTTGATGCGGACGGCCCAGGGACCTCCCTTGCAGAACGTAACTAGTGGGTTGGGAGTGGGAACCGTTAGGCAAACAGGGTGGTGGGAACAGTATTACTGTTCCCATCACCTTGGATCATTATAAATCTTGAATGACCTTGACCCACTTTCGGAAGGGTCAATGACCCCCCCCCCTCCCCCCCCCCTCCCCCCCCCTCCCCCCCCCCGAAAAAATGGAGCCCCCCCCCCCTCCCCCCCCCCGAAAAAATGGAGCCCCCCCCCCCCTTCCCCCACTCCTACCCCCACTCCTTCCCCCACTTCTCCGGGTGAATGACCGATCATGACCTGAAAAATTAAAATGGCTATAACTTGATAACGGATTGACGGATTTGGACAAGCGATACATCATTGAAAAAGTCTATGTAAGACAAACATTTTGGTAAAAGAAGAATTTGGTTATTTTATTTTAGTCAAAAGTTATGCGAATTATTTTAAATAAATACCTTCTCTTTCCCCTTTTCCCCCACCTCCCAGGTCAATAATCAGTCTCGGCCAGCTGCTACCCCTCTCATTTGCATATTGTTATAAAAGACGCGCCGACTGCGGCTAACATTTCATTCTGATTCCAGACGTTACGCTGCGAACTTGGAGCCACAACCATGTCATCTCTGCCAACTACAACTTCTACTTTAACTTCTACTTCTACTTCAACTTCTACTACGGCTGTTACTGCACCTAAGAAAACTCTTCGTCTGAAAAATCCTCCTGACTGGTACAAGAAGCAACTTGGATCCCAACCTTCAACTTCTGGAGCTATTCTTCCGCCAACTAACACTTCTAGACTTCGCAGTATTTTTTCACCACCTTCACCTTCGCCTTCAAACGACTCCGCACCACCATCAACTATGATGCCGCCACCGCAGAAGCCAGTTCCCCGTCTTAATACCCCTTCAATTGAAACTATTGTTCATCGCCTTAGTACACCCATCATCCCACTATCACCATTGCCTCCTACCCCACCACTTACTATGCCTGAAGACCACACATATCATAAAACTAAATCCACTAAGCCTACTCCCAAACCTGCTCCGAAGCCTGCTCCTTCAGAGCAATTTCAATTATTACAAGAAGAGCGTCGTAGGGCATTTAGCCGTCCCACTACTTGCCCTGAAGTGCTCACTAGGGGAATTAAGAAAGGATCAGCTTGTGGTAGGAAATGTGTTAAAAACGAAAGTTTTTGCCATGTACATGTCGTAAAACACCTTTCTGAACCACAACTGACAGAAACCCCCACTATTGAATACCAATCCAAAATTATTGGTGTGAAAGGAAATAGGCTTAAGAGAGGTTGTGTTTATTTTTTTAAAAGTGTTATTGACAACGAACACATTTTGGCAAGTTGTAATGGCGAAAAATATAATATTAAAGTAATTGAATCCTTGCGCAAAGAGAAATCTGTTTATGAGTTAGACTCTAAAGACTATCTCCTCAGACACAAAGTGGATGGTATTACAAGGTGGGGGCGTAGAAAGTAAATTCACATAGTTTTTTTCCAAATTGTTGTTTAAAAAATAATGGGGGAGAAACACAATGCGTTATAGCGTTGTGTTTCTCCCCATTATTTTTTAATACTCTAAGTCTTGTGACCTACTAAACTACTTCCATCCGAGTAGTAAGAAAAGTACTTTCCCCCACTCCTTTGGGTGGATGTCTGGTCACGGTCAGCTCTTACCCCTCATTTGCATACTATTATAAAAGCGGAGCGAGCGTTGGTCACTCCTTCATTTTGCTTCTACATGTTGCTCTTGTCGTTTCGTCTCTGCTGTTTACAATATTTCTTGCTTCAAAATGCCTCCTCATGTGAATGAAAATTTTAATTCTTCTGAAATTTCTGATGTTTTTGAACAATCTGAAGACACTTTAAGTAACAACAGTGAAAGTGAAGATGATGAGGACGATGATGATTATACTGTTGAACTTAGTGAAGAACGTAAAGTTATAGCAATTGATCCACAATTTCCATTTGATACAATAGAAAAGTTTATGGCTGAAGCTAATAAATGGTTGGACTCAGGATGTTATGTACGAATTGACTCTTTTATATTGTATGGTGATAGTCATTCTTTCCTTGTCACACCAAATGATAGAGACCGCATGTTGCAGTGGGCACAATCTATGATGGAGTGCTATGAACAAGGTGTGGACACTGGCGGCTATTTTCTTGCACAACTAGTGTAATAACAAAATTACCCTTCCCCCACCCTACACCCTATCCCTTTCAAATCCTATAAAGAAGGGGGAAAGGAGTGGGGATTATAAAATGGTGGGGGAATGTGTATAAATGCAGGTTGTTTGAAGAGACTTTTATTATTGTGGCTTTAGCAGAAACAACATGGAGTTTAAATCTTCAGCAAAAATAAGGAACAACATAATAAAGAGAGAAATTCGCAAGAAAGAAAAGATTGAACTTATAAAATTACAACTTATAATTCCTTCCATTGAAATTGGATGTAGCAAAATTGGTGAAAACTAACGAATATTTGTTACAATTGCTAAAAACAATTGAAGAGTTGAAGAGCAAGAATGGACATTCTACATAGTAAAATTTGAAAATTTTAATATCAATAAGTAAACCCAAAAAAGTAGATGTAGAATAGAGAGCGAGGAATAGATCACTTTGTGGTAATGGACTAACATGCCACTTAGTGCTCTATTCCTCGTTCTCGCGTTAAATTGGATTACCTTGACCTATTTGTTCGACTGTTAGAATTTGGTTAACACTGTTGAATTTCAGTTTTGAACTAACGTTTATTTTTGTTCAACTGTAAGAGTTTTTTTTTAATACTGTCAAATTTTAGTTTTGAACTAACTTTTAATTTATGCGAATTTTTAGTTTAACTTTAGTTAATTTATGCACAAATTTAGTTTAACCAAGTGTCTGTGCTGTAGCCATTTTCACCTAAAAGTAACTACAATTAGTTGGGTGGGGGAAAGTTCGTTAAAGCTTGAATATAAAGAAGTATATACTAAAACTCCAATGGGAATAAAGAACACGAATGAACAATTAGTTTGTAGAAGGTTAATATTTTGTTGAAAATGTTTGATTTTCTAGGATAGTGAAGAGGATGAAATAGTGGTGGGGGAACCATTATAATAGGAGGAACGTGAGAGCCCACTTCATTTCTTGGTGAAATTTCGAAGAGTAAACATCTCAACATGTATCGTTGCGATAAATGTTCGGAATCGTTTCACGATGAAATTCTATTAGACTGTCATAAAGAACTAATTCACAACAACCCAGAAGAAAAACAAGAACAACAAGAACAACAAGAAGAACAAGAAGAACAAGAAGAACAAGAAGAACAAGAAGAACAAGAAGAACAAGATGAAATAACTGCAACATCTTCAACTACTTTACCGAATCTACAAGTATTTGCATTACCCGGTAAAGTAGTAATGCATCATAAGATTCAAAATGAAAACTTGAAGCTAGAAGAATTTATTAGAGAAGCAAAACCAATCATAAGTAAAACTTTAAAAGAAGAATTAAAAAGATTAAACTTTCTTAAATTTGGTTTACTATTAGAAGCTATGTTTATAAATGTACAAGAAGAATTATCACCAAGAGGATTCATAACAAAAAACCGAACTATCATGGAAAGTTCAGACATTGATTCAATAGTTGAAAACTGTATAGAAGAAATATTAACCAAAATTCAGGAACACGAAGGAAGAGGATCCGGATGGAGTCTTACAAGTATTGAAGTATTAGATATAAGAGTTCACAAACATGGATATGGACTAATGGGATCTAGTTACATTCCTTTGCCCAAAAGAATTAAGGATACAAGATCATGTATTAATGTGAAAAATCAAGATAATGAATGTTTTAGATATGCGATGACATCTAAGTTTGTACCAAATCATTTTGATAAACCTAACCAACACTATGAAAATCAAAGACATAGGTACAATTTTCAAGGAATTACTTACCCTGTATCACTGAAAGATATATCAAAATTTGAGAAGAAAAATCCTGGTACATCTATCAATGTTTTTGCATTAGATAGTTCAAACAAAGTGTTTCCTTTACGTGTCGTAAAAGAAGAGCTACCAGATCATACGGATTTACTACTACTAACGCGAGGAGATGTGTCTCATTATGTGTACATAAAAAAATTTGACTCTCTTGTTAACAAGCAGCTTTCTAAAGATCGACACAGAAAGATAATTTGCAAGAGATGTTTTAATTTTAAACGAGAAGGAAGACAAGGAAGAGAATGGTTACAAGAGCACAAAAGACTATGTAACAATAATTATGAAGCAAAGATTAATTTACCTTCGGAAAACAGAGCATTTGTTACATTTGAAAAGGTTCATCATCAATACCGTATCCCTATAGTTGTATATGCGGACTTTGAATCAACACTAATTCCTATAGAAGATGAAAATTGTGAAGCTAGAAAAAGTGTCAAATATCAAATGCACAAACCAAATAGTTTTTGTTTAATGGTTAAATCAACATTATCAGAAGAACATTTAAACCAATATGGATTAACTTCAGAACCTTTAGTATATCGTGGTGAAAATGTGGAAACAATATTTCTTGACCATTTATATTTAATAGCTGAAAATGTACAAAGATTATATACGAATATCGTACCAATGAAACCGATGGAGGAAGAAGAGGAAATTCAACATGAAAATGCAACTCATTGTTTCTTATGTAAAAATGAATTTACCATTGACAATTATAAAGTTAAAGATCATGACCACCTTACAGGTTATTACAGGGGTGCTGCTTGTAATAAATGCAATTTGAGCTATCGTTTACCACTATTTATTCCTGTGGTTCTGCATAACCTCAGTGGGTACGATGCTCATTTTATAATACCTGAATTAGGAAGAGACAATGGTTCAATAGATGTGTTGGCTGAAACTTCAGAAAAATTTATAAGTTTCTCTAAAACAGTTGGAAATGTAAAATTAAGATTCTTAGACTCCTACCGATTTATGCCGTCAAGTTTGTCTAAACTTTCTGAAAATTTAAGGAAACAAGATTTTATTGAAACAAAGAAGATTGTAAGTAACGACAAACTGGATCTCGTACTTCGAAAAGGTATTTTCCCATATGATTATATAGACAGTTTAGAAAGATTTAATGAAACATCACTTCCGCCAAAAGAAGAATTCAAAAGTAAACTATACGACATGGACATATCTCAAGAGGATTATGATCATGCATGTAAAGTATGGAATGAATTAGGATTTACAACATTGGGAGAATATTCAGATTTTTATGTTAAATTAGATGTAACTTTATTATGTGATATAATGGAAGAATTTAGAAATACATGTTTTACAGCATATGGATTGGACCCTCTTCATTCATACACTTCACCTGGACTAGCATGGCAAGCCATGTTGAAAGAAACAAATTGTAAATTACAACTTCTTACTGATATAGATATGGTTTTGATGTTAGAATCAGGAGTTCGAGGGGGATTGACACAAAGTGTAACCAGACATGTTAAGGCGAATAACAAGTATCTGCCAGATTATGATGCATCAAAACCAACAACATTCCTAGGTTATTTCGATGCAAATAACTTATACGGATGGGCAATGTCAAATCCCCTTCCATATGATAATTTTAAATGGATAGATCCAGAATCGATTGGAAACATTATGGATTTACCAAAGCATGGTGAAACTGGTTACATTTTTGATGTTGATTTTGAATATCCTGAACATCTTCACGATCATCATTACGATTTACCACTTCTTCCAAAGACTGAAATTTCCCCTACTGGAAGATGGCCAAAATTAATGATGACTTTAACCGACAAGTCTCGATATGTTGGACACTACTGGATGATACAACAAGCTTTAGACTTAGGATTGAGAATTACAAAAATTAATCGAGTACTACAATTTTCTCAATCTTGTTGGTTAAAATCTTACATCGACAACAACACAAGAAGAAGAGCCACCGCTACATCAAGTTTTCAAAAAGATTTTTTCAAATTAATGAATAACGCAATATTTGGCAAGACTTTGGAAAACAAAAGGAAACATAAGGATATCAAATTGGTAACTGATCCAGTAAAATTACAGAAATTGGTGCAACAACCAAACTTTGGTTCATCTATAATTATTAATGAAAATCTAGTTGTTATTTCCATGAACAAGAAGTCAGTTACAATGGATCGTCCTTTGTATCTTGGAATGTCAATCTTGGATATTTCAAAAACACATATGTACGAGTTTCATTATAAGAAGATGGTTAACTATTATGGAAGAGAGAACATTGGTATTGCATATATGGACACGGATGCACTAATTTACTGGATTAAAACAAATGATATGTATGAAGATCTACGCACCTTTATATATAAAGATGATTTCGACTTTTCCGATTATCCTAAGGATCATCCAAATTACGACTATGACAGAAATAAGAAAGTATTGGGAAAATTTAAAGATGAAACAAATGGTGTGCCGATGATGGAAATTGTAGCATTAATGTCCAAACTGTATTCATTTCAACTGTACATAAACGAAAGGAACGAACATCAAGTCACGAAAAAGGCCAAAGGAATAAAAACTTCTTTCCTGAAGAAGAACGTACAGTTTGAACATTATAAAAGATGTTTGTTTGAAAATGTTGAAACAACTGCAACGTTCAACACTATTAGAAGTTATAATCATCAACTTTTTAGTGTCAAACAAACAAAGTGGGCATTAAGCTACAAAGATGACAAGCGTCATATTTTAGAAGATAAAATTAATACTTTACCATTCGGCCACTACTCTCTAAACCCTATCGACCAGTAAACCTATTCTTCGTCCTCTACCTTCTTCCTTTTTCCTTTCCGTAAAGAAGAGGGGACATGGCAAGCCCAATGCCATGTTCCCTCTTTTTTACACTAATATGAAATGGCCTTGACCTATATTCAAACTATATAAATGAGAATAAACTATTCTATGGATCAGTATTTTTACATGCAGTGTACAAGCAACATCTGAAGATGGAAAGTGTGAAGGACAAGATTGTAAATGAACTACATAAACCAGCAAGAAGAAGATTTCCAAGAAGAAGTACAATCATTAAAGGAATGAATGATCTTTATCAAGCTGATCTCATTGAAATGATACCGCACAGTAAATTAAATAAAGGATTTAAATATATTTTAACAATTATAGACTGTTTTACTAAAATAGCTGACGCTTTACCAATGAAGGATAAGACTGGTAAAAGTGTTACAAAAGCTATGGAAACCACAATACAAAGAAATAAATTTAAAATTAAACATCTACAGACCGATGATGGAAAAGAATATTTTAATAAAGACTTTGGAGCTTTGATGAAGAAATATCAAATAAATCATTATTCTACAAATTCTGAAGTTAAAGCTTCAATAATTGAAAGATTCAATAAAACATTAAAAAGTGCGATGTATAAACAATTTTCAAAAAGAGGATCATACGTGTGGTATGACATATTACCACAACTTATAAAAGAGTATAACAACAAATATCATCGTACCATTGGAATGAAACCTATCCAGGTAAATAGTGCTAATGCCAAAATTGTATTACAACGCATTAAAAATAATACAACACCGAAATTGGAAAAATTGCAACCAAAGAAGTTCAAGGTCAACGATAAAGTTCGTATAAGCAAATACAAAGGTGTATTTAGTAAAAGATATCTACCAAATTGGACTAATGAAGTATTTACAATTTATAAAGTGCAACCAACTATACCTGAAACCTATTTATTAAAGGATAACAAGGGTGAATTACTTCAAGGTGGATTTTACGGACACGAATTGTTGAAATCAACAGTCGGTGATGTATATCTTGTCGAGAAGATTTTACAAAGGAAAAAGGATATGGTTAAAGTCCGGTGGTTAGGGTTTGATAAAAGTGAAGACTCTTGGATTCCTTCAAAAGACTTAGTATAGTTGTTTAATAGCTCATTGTGTGTTTAACCTTTATACAAGATGGAGATTGTACAACAAAAAGACCGATTTAATATCAATAACATTGATGAATTGACAGTTGACAATGATAAGTTAAATCATGGAAAACATGGTGAATTACTACCAAATACGATAAGATGTCTAATAACTGGTCCTTCAAATTGTGGAAAAACTAATGTTGTTTTTAACCTTATAACTAATCCTAAAGGATTGCGTTTTAATAATATATACATTTTTTCAAAATCATTGCAACAACCAAAATATCAATTATTGGATAAAGTACTTGCAAGTGTACCTGAAGTGAATTTTTACAAGTTTAATGCCAGTGAAACAATTATGCAACCAAATGAAGCAAAACCATTTTCTATTTTTATATTTGACGATGTTTCTTGTGAAAATCATGACACAATAAGGAATTATTTTGCTATGGGAAGACATCATAATATTGATAGCATTTATATTGGTCAAACATACAGTAAAATTCCAAAACAACTTATAAGAGACAATGCAAATATGTTGATCATCTTCAAGCAAGATGAAACAAATTTAAAGCATATATATAATGATCATGTAAATGCGGATATGCCATTTGAAAAATTTAAAGAGATGTGTGGCAAAGCATGGAATGAGAAATATAGCTTTCTCGTTATTATGAAGGAAGAAGATATTAAAAATGGTAGATATCGTATAGGGTTGGATAAATTTGTATTTATGCGTTGAACTACCGATGCTACATCTAGTTACACGTTGAACTTCACAGTGTAAACATGGTGAATCAAGAAAAACTATTGAAAGAAATAAAATCACTCAGTGATTCTATTAGGATGAAGAATCGTGCATTGAGGATGGGTTTAAGTGAAAGAGAAGAATTTCTAGAGACTACCTTTAAACCTATTACGGAACCTTTAAAACAGATATCGGAAACTATTGGTAAACCTCGTTATGAAGGAGATGTTTTACTACCAGTTTCTAAACAAGAAGTACAAGCATTAAAAAAAGAAGAAGATGATGATTCATATACAAGTGCTAGTGAGCAAGAAGAAACAAAAGAAGAAGAACCAATTGTTGAAAAGGAAGAAGAACAGCCAATACCTGAAGCTGAACAATCTATTCCAAATTTAACTCAATTGAGTAGCGATATATTACAACATGGACCTCTTGGAAGAAAATATATAATGAAAATGCTACATGACATGAAATCAAACCCGAATTTGAGTAGATCACACGTATACGGAGCAAGAATTGATGGGAATGAATTGAAGATTGGCGATTCAAAGCTTGAAATAACACAAGACGATTACATCATTATTGGTGAGCATAGATATAAAGGAACAAAAGGATTATATGAATTAATTTTTAAAAACATACCACTAAGATATTCATCCAAAGATTTAAGTGTTTTTAAGGAGATTCTACAAAATACTAGCGCTCATAAAAGAAACTACTTAAAGGATGGAATGATTAATCGTTCACGTGCAACAAAATATAACATCGTTATAAAAAAGTTGTTTCCTCCACGAAAATTGCCAACATTACGTACTGCACCAGCGGTAAGACAACCACTGAAAAGAAAATCTTTATCACTTATGGATTTATCACTTCTTGAACAACATAGTAAAAAGAGTAAAGGAGATACTTCAACATCTGGTAAAGGATTGATGAAAAATCTATACAATACAAATGTGATTTACTACAATGACATCAATAAATTGGTTGATAGAATGAGACTATTGCATGAAGCCATGGAAGCTGGTCATACAGGTTTAAATAATGAATGGGTAGCTCTGATTGATGAACTCAGGAATCGCGACATAATTGTATAATTGTCCGCGGATATATAAGAGTTGCAGGTGTATAATGTGTCAGTTCTAACATGAGCGTCGACAAGTTCGGACGCTACTCCGCGTTAGGAGTGCAAGTTGGAGAAAACAGAAAAAGAAGTGGATTACCGCAAACACCCGAAGGTGACTATAACATAAATAATAAACGTTTAAAGTTTGTTAAAGATCCAGAAGAAGATGGAGATGCAACAAATTTAAAGACAGTAAAGGAGGAAACATCTACAAGTTTAAAACTCGACAACAACCAACTGTATGATGCAAAATCTCACAGGGTTATTAACGTTGCAAAACCAGTCAACAATGGAGATGTTGTTAATAAAGGCTATTTTCTATCTGCGATGGAATATGCTTTACTGTTGGAAAAGACTAAAAGTGGAAAAAAGTACAATGCTTTAAATTATAAAATAACTAATGTGGCAGATCCAACCGAGGATACAGATACAATTAATAAGCGTTATTTGCACTCTGTAATACCAGAAAAGAAAAAAGATGGATTTTCCTTCTATAAATATACTATAAACGATATTGGATATCCTAAAGAAGAAAGTGATGGTGTTAATATAAAATACATTAAAGATAATTGTATTTTATATAATAGTGCTGTTATTGATTGTCATGGAAAAGTGTTGTCCAATCTGGAAGATGGTTCAACTCCATCCGATGCTGCTACCGTGAGACAAATGAATGAAAGCTTGAAAAAAGGAACATCCGCTTTTGTTAAACAGAATCAGGTGGTGTCAAAGAAAGGTGATGAGTTTATGCAAGGCAGTGAAAAGTTTACCTTACTACAACTAAAAAATGACAAGTGGGATGGAAAAAATAAAAGATTGTCAAATATAAGTTTAGGCACGGAAGAACATGATGCTGTTATTTTAACACAAGTACCACAACTATCAGCTACTGGTGTTAATTTTATATGTAAAGGTAGACGATTAACCCAAGTTAAATCTGGTAAAGATGATCAGGATTGTGTTGTTGTAAAACAAACTATAGTTTTAGATAAAATAAATAACGTATATAATGGAAAAAATAAAAGAATATCTAACATATCAGCAGGAATAGCTCCGAATGATGTTGCTACTATTAATCAAGTTATAGCAACCTCTAATAACGATCCATCTGCGTATACATGTAATGGTAAACGTATCACATATCTTGATAATCCTACACGTAACAAAGATGCTACTAATGTAGAGTATGTAATGAATCTTGTAGGTAATGTAGTTATTGATATGCATAATCATTTGATTAATGCATCGATGAAACACAATAAAATCGAAGATTCTCAGAGAAACCAATGGATTAAAGATGAAATCATTGATAGATACTAGTAAAACTTATGAATATTTAAGTATGGAATATACAAAAAAGGATTCATTAGCATAAAGTATTTCATAGAGTGAAGACGTTGGTTACATAAAACAGCATAATGAAGACCGTATCGCTCAGTCGTCGTCAAGACAGCGGCAAGAGAGGACGTGGTTTAACATCAGCTGCATTATCCCTGCTCAGACGGATTCCAATTGGTGCTGTTGTGAATCGAGCGATAGACGCTTTACCATACGAATTACATCTGCCCGGAGGTTATCAATATTGTGGACCTGGAACTAAGTTGGCAAAACGTTTAGCAAGAGGAGATCCTGGAATTAATAAATTAGATCAAGCTTGCAAAGAACACGATATAGCATATTCAAAGTATAAAGATTCAACAAATAGATCAATAGCAGATAAAATTCTAGCAGAAAAAGCTTGGCAAAGAGTAAAATCAAGTGACGCAAGTATTGCAGAAAAAGCAGCGGCTTGGGCAGTAACTACAGCCATGAAGACGAAAGCAAAGTTAGGTGGTGGAAAACGTCGCAGAGGAAGACCTGCAAAGAGAGGCACACCCAAAAGAGGTGGAAACATTAAAAAAGGACGTCGTAGAACTCATAAAGCAAGTATAAAGAAAACTTCTGTTTGGCAAATGGTAAAAAACGGAGCAGGTTTATACCTAAGACCATACCGTGTGTACTAAATAAGAAGAATCAATTAATAATTCCAAATAAAGCCCTAACAAATCATCAGTTAAATGATTATGTAAAATGTTTGAAAATACCATTCTTTCGAGGAGTTTTTATGAAAGATGCATTACCAACTAAAATATGGAAAAATGAAACTGGAATAGTAAATTTGGATTCCACCTATGGTCCAGGTACTCATTGGGTATGCTATAAAAAGCTCGGACAAACCATTTACTACTTTGACAGTTTTGGCAATCTACCACCGCCAAAAGAACTTCAACATTATTTTCGAAACTCAAAAAACATTTTTTACAATTACAAAAGAGAACAACCTAACAATACTGAAATATGTGGGCATTTATGTTTGGAGTTTCTAGCGAAAAGTGTCAGTCAGCTTTAAGATGTCATCGTATACAGTGTCATTGAGTGGAAATTCATCCACATTAAAAAGTACGCTGTTCCCAGCATTGCGTCTATCCAAGGAACGATTATGGGAAGCGGCATTACTTGATTTGACTACCTACAACTCAATTCCTAATGTTACGGAAGGGAAGAACAATTTACTACATTATTATGAAACTAAGGATGCTGCAGGAAAATACTCAGAATTGAAAATAATTACATTTCCTACTGGAGCTTATGAAATTGATGATATAAACCAATTATTACAGAAACAACTCGGAGAAGACAATATCACCGTTAAAGGAAACAATAATACTTTAAAAGCAGAAATAACTTCAAAATATTATATTGATGTCAGCTTGGAACAGTCGATTGGCAGTTTACTTGGATTTACAGATACAAAAAAGAAAATCTTAACTCCTGGAACTACTCATTCAGGTGATTCAACTGTAACAATATTGAAAGTAAATAGTATTGATGTCACGTGCAACATTATACACGGATCGTATAGAGATGGAGTTAATCAACATATTTTACATACATTTTATCCAACAGTGGCTCCCGGTTTTAAAATTGTTGAGAAGCCACAAAACTTGATATACCTACCGTTAAACACCAGTTTCATTTCAGACATCGTACTGAACATATTGGATCAAGACGGTCATAGTGTTAACTTTAGAGGAGAAACAATTACTATACGGATACACATCAGAGCAGCAACATAAAAGTCAACATGGGATTATCATTTAAATCGCAACGGAAGAGTCGGGAGCTCAGTAGCTCCTCGACATTGGAAGAGTTAACATCGGAAAACATTCGTTTTCTACAGAAGATTGGATTGAAACTTAACAGCAATGGATATCCTGGATATATCTCAAGGACCAACGTTCGACGAAACACTATGGGAGAAGGAATATCACACACACAACCCTTACACTTCATCAAAATTAAACAATAACGATGAAATAAGGATCCCCATTCAACAACAAGATATTTACACTTTACCGTGTGAAAGTTACTTGTACATCGAAGGACGGGTATTAAAATTGGATGGAAAAACTGCTTCAACAGTTCCTTTTATAAATAACCCGATGGCATATCTTTTTGATGAAATAAGATATGAAATATCAGGGGTGACGGTTGATTCAACAAAAAAGGTTGGTTTAACAACGACATTGAAAGGATTAACATCATTAACACCGCATGAGAAGAATTCAATAGTCACTGCCGGATGGGTTGCCCCCGATAAAGACACTATAACACCAGCTTCCAACGGTCACTTTGATTTTCATGTACCTTTACGATTGCTTTTGGGATTCGCTGAAGATTACAAACGGGTAATAATAAATGTCAAACAAGAATTAGTATTACTCAGATCTTCAACTAATAAGGACTTGATACTTGCAGACCCTGCAACTACGGAAGATAAACTGGAATGGCAACTACAGTTGGATAAAGTTGTTTGGAGAGTACCTCATGTAAGATTGGCTGATGAACATAGAATCCTATTATTGAGAAAGTTGAAATCTGACCGTGATATTGTGATGCCATTCCGAAGTTGGGAATTTCATGAATACCCTACACTACCTCAGACAGAACGACAAACATGGACCGTCAAGACATCAACTTACTTGGAACGAGCAAGGTACATAATACTCGGTTTTCAAACTAAGCGAAAAGATGTTATCACTGCAAATGCTGGTCAATTTGATCACTGTAAAATAAAGAATTGTAAAGTTTTCCTAAACTCTCAATTCTTTCCCTATGACAATTTGAATGTCATGTTCAGCAATAAACGTTTTTCCATTTTATACGATATGTATGCAAGATTTCAATCATCATATTATGGAAAGACTAATACACCACTATTATCACCTGACCAGTATTATTCCAAGGCTCCAATAATTGTAATCGATTGTTCAAAACAAAATGAATCGGTAAAATCATCAAGTGTGGATATAAAAATTGAAATGGAATTTGAAGAACCAGTAGCGGATGGAACTTCGGCATACTGTCTAATTCTACATGATAAAATAGTTACTTACACACCGCTGACCGGAATTGTGAAGAATGTACTTTAAGAAGAATTGTACAACAACTGCAAATTTTTGAGGTTAGAATTATCTGCTTTAATTTTTGAGGTTAGAATTTCATTTGTGAAAGACAAGTTGAAAACAAACAATTATGTAATTGTATAAATTTCAAGGATTTACGAAAAATATAAAAGCGAGAAAATAATTAGTAGAAACTTCATTCTATCTTCAACCGTCGTATGGGAAACATCATTCGCAAGATGAATTCTACTAACGGAGAAGAAAATACACCTCCAATGGATGATAATAGTTCAGATATAGAAAAACAAGTTGAACGAGAAATGGACGAGTTCCTAAAATTCAACAAACATAAGAAGAGAGAAGAAGAAAAAGCTGAAAAAGAAGTAAAAAGGAAGAAGGTTGAAGTTAACATTACAACCAATATTTTAACAGAAGTATTTCTTCGGATTATCTACCCAATTTCTTCATGCATGACAAAAAGTATATCAGTTGGAATTTTAAAATCAATGGATTATTCACCAATTGTTATTTTAAATCATGGAAACAAAATGGTTACTTTCAGTGAAACTACTTGGGAATCTCTCATGAAACATTTACATCTTTTGGAGTGCTATTTAAGTAACAACACATTTGGAAGAAGAACAAGATTAAGTTTATTGGAATCAAATATTGAAGTTGATATAGTAAAACATCGTGGAGGACAAATTGTTCGCTTCAGAGATTTAACTACACATAATGTTAAATTATATTTCACTAAAGAAGAATTTTACACTTTAAGTTGTACTACCGGTCCCGTCACCAGATATTTGAAACAACTAATATTTTCAAGTGCAATAATTAAAGACTATCTAATTGATACATTGGACAAAAAACCTTTTGTTCCAATTTTATACGGTCCCTTGGATACTTCAATCTTTAATAGAATACCTCAAGAAGTTGAAATGTGGAGACAATTAAACAACTATCACACCAATTTTAATATTGATGAAGTGGCACAAGAAGTGAAAGAAGAAGAACAATCCTGTCTGTTATAAACATCGGCTCATTCAATTTTTAAGTCAGTTGTTAGTAAGACTTCATCATGAATAAACGGGTTTCGTTTTCTAATGCGCCACATATAATGGAAGTTAAAAGAGGTATAATTGAATTTCAAGCTTTCCGAGGAAATGATGGTAATTTTATTATTAAAGAATTAGTAATCTTGGACATGAACACATCAGTAGTTTATCATTATTTGTTCAAACCTCCAGTACCATTTAATAGACTAACAACTAAAGCTAAAGTTACAAACAAATGGTTGAACAAACATTTTCACAACTTAAGATGGGATGAAGGTTTCATTAATTATAACATGATGCCGCATATTATGAATCATTATTGCAAAGAGTTTAAAATTATCTACACAAGGGGATTGGAAAAAGCAAATTGGATACAATCATTTACAAGCAACGAAGTGATTAATGCAATAATTGATAAACATTTCCAATGCTACTTCAACGAACTTTGTATTTCATCAAAAAGTTTTAAACATCGAAGGTCGCAGTGCGCTTTAAAGAATGCCTACCGCTTGAATAATTTCCTTCAACAAACTGGTGGGGGTAGTGTCAGTGGTGGGGGTAGTGTCGATTATAAAAGTGAGAGCGCTACCATGACACAGCATGAGTATTACTCAAACCTCCGAAGAGACAACATCTCCGACGGACATTCTTATTAACAAGAAGATTAACAACAACATCAATATGGCATCACAAAACTTACTTCAAAGTTTAGTTGATCAGTTCAACGCTCATTCTAAATCATCAATTCTACCTACAAAGAAATGTTCTGAACTAAAAGAAGAAAAACACTACATCATTCATACTATTAAGAAAATGGAAACTTCAGTAGGTGATGCTATAAATTGCACTTTGAGCGAGGCACCTTATACAATTGGTGATGAAGCAAAATTTCAGATCTTCTTACCAAAGCGCTTCGTACAACTACTTCAAAATGAAGATCTTCGTATAATTCAACCCGGCGCACTCTATTTGGTATCACATGGACCCAGTGGAAACAACTCTACTGAACTTACAATTCATGTAACACCTACTACTGATTAATTTGTACATAACATTGTAAATATTTCTTTGTATTTGTTTTTTCAATAAATATGATATAAAACAAAACAAAAAATAAAAATAAAAAAAGCAACATATTGTAATGTCTTTGTACATTACAATATGTTGCTTTTTTTAAAAATTCCACAGGATGACCTTGACCCAATTTTGTATAATTATAAAAGGGGAAATGTACTTGCAAAATTCATCAGTCTACTGCTACCTTTCATACCGTACACATCTCGCTCTTAATCCCTGAATATAAAACTGCAACATGTCCCTAAAGATTAAGTGTGCATCTTATGATACCAACACCATAACTACTTTTGAACAACTTGAAGATTTAACTAACGAAATGCGAGTTTTACTTACCGGTGGTTATCACTTAACTGTTGATGTTAGTGCTACTAATACAAGGATGTTCACTAAAACAAAATATTGCGATGATGAAATATTTTTTTCTACACAACCTACAACTTCTTCATCGCCAGCTGGTCAACATAACGTCAAGTTCCAGAAGTATTACCAATGTTGAATAACTTTTGACAGACAAAACTACAACTAAAGAATCACATGATCAATATGAGTTAATAAAAAGGATGTGATACTTGTATAAATAATCATTTGCTTCTCAGCTCTCACCACGACAAGACGTATTTAAGAAAATGTTGTACAGAATGATGATTCAACTTGATGGAAAAATCTATGGAAAAGACTACGACACCATTGAACAAATGACCCAAGATTTAGATGTATTAACTAAAGAAGGATATCAAGCTAAATTAATTTTAAAATTTCCTGAAGTACATCCATTATCAACAGAAGAACTTGTTGCTATGGCTAAGGCGGAGAGAGAGAAAAAGTCTGAAGAAAACAAAGAGAAACAAACTTCCTAAATTTTAATAATCCTTACACTTGTAAGGTATAATTTTTTAAAACTCCATTTGGATGACCTTGAAATTACCCCCACCACTTTTCACAGTACATAAAACTCACTATTCAACACTATACACTCTTATTCTTTCACTGGACTCCGCAGCGTCAACATGGAAGAGCAAAAATACAAGTACAAACCTCGTTACTGTTGTGAACAACAGTGTACAGATTTAGGACCAATGATGGTGGATGGGTTAGCTTGTACTAAATGTGAATTCTTCGGATCTTGTTATTGCAAATGCAAAACAAAACAACTACCACCACCGGAATTGCGAACTTTAAAATTTTACAAATCAAGATATTTTCATACATGTTGTCCTCAAAGATGTTTCAAATTTCACCCTCTAGATCTTGCTCATTGTCAACGCACCAATTCTCATCAAGATGATTTTTGTACACATATGATAAAAAGATGTAAATACAGATCAGATTGGTATTCCGATCCTGTAGAACCATCAAATGTGTAATTTCAGTTTTACACTCTTTTTTAAAACTTCATTTGGATGACCTTGAGATTTCCCCCACCACTAGTTCTAATTTTTATATAATATTAAATCATTCCACTTCCAACACTCTAACTAACAACATGGAAAACAAATTTATCAAATTTGAACATATAATAACTGACAGGGAGGAGATGGAAGAATTGTTTCAAAACTTACTTTCTGTCATTGACGAATATCCTATAAGATGGTTCAGAATTGTAGTTCAATATTTAAATCCTGGTGAATTGTTTTCTTCATCAAGTGAAGAAGATGAAACAACTACTTCGGTTCAAATAATTGAATTAAAAGATGGAGAAGAAGAACTAAACGTTTTATTCAATCATAAGCTCAAGGTTCCCTATATTAAAGCCCCCTCCCTAGACAGCCCCCCTCCCTAGACGCCTGCTCAAGGTCACCATTATATAAGCCCCCTCCCTATGCGCCGATCCTCATTCCATCACCGACTCTCCAATAATGAACAACTCTCCATTGGCCCGAATGAATTCTAGTTTTGAAATAAACTCTAAAGAAGAGTTATAAGACATTTTTAATATTTTACAAGAACTTGTAGATAATTTTACAACCATCAAAATGAATTTGGAAATAACATACGATTGTCCTATTTGTGATAAGATTGAAAGTTCGGACGAAGACAGTTTACTAAATCTAACTCCTGCACCATCTGACACTACTGATGGTAATAATGAACAGCAAAATATTTCCCCCACCACTTCTTTGTAATTCTTCGTTCCCCCCACCACTTCTTTATTTAACTAACATTTCTCGCTTTCACTTCTCATTCCGTCTTCAACTTTTGAACTATCAACATCACTTGTTTTAAAATTTCAAACACTACAAAATCATGATGGATATGATGGATGAAGTTCCCTTCGTAACTAAAATGGAAGAGGATAAATTGAAATTGGAAATTAAACGATTGGAAATGGAACGGGAAAACCAACTTGAAATGTTACATTTGTTCAAGCTTTTCAAATACATCATCTGGGGACTCTGCATTTACCTTCTCATCGTCGTCGGTGTTTGCATTTACAACTCTGTAATTCATCACAAAAGTTCAACTTGTTTAAACTCTGCTGTTGCACATTAATTGTATGTTCACTAATAAAATTCAAAAGTTACTTCAACCTATCCTACTATCACCAACTAGTTCAACTTAGAACTATTTCTGGTGGTAGTTGGGTAGGCTTTTTTAAAACTTACTCTGGATGACCTTGACATACTTTCCAGATCCTATTTATAAATTTGAATTTCAGTTTTAAACTAACTTTTAGTTTTGTTCAACTATTAACAGTTTTGTTAACACCGTCAAATTTCAGTTTTTAACTAACTTTTAATTTATGTATACTTTTAGTTCAACCCTAATTACTTTATTCACAAATTCAGTTCAACCGACCGCCAACGCTATTGCCATCTCCACCCCAATATTTTAACATTTCTGCCCCCAACACCTGCCCGAACATCTGTTCGGTTTTAAAAATATAAAAGAAAGGTAAAGGAGTGGGGGTGGCTCATGCTCACCAATGCAAAACTAAGGTTTGAGGTTAGAATTATCCATGGCGGCCGCCATGTCTGGTTCAGTTTCACCACATAGAGTCGGCGACCGGTTATTGGTCTAAAGGAGTGGGGGAAGGGGTGGTGGGGGGAAGGTTGCCATTTTATAAGCCCTCTCCCTAGGCGGCGCTTCTCATTCGATTGCCAACTTTCAAACGAGAAACACCTCTCCCATGGCACGGATGAATTATCCCGCTATCACCAACTACTTCAACTTAAAACTATTTCTGGTGATAGTTGGATAGGATTTTTAAAAACTTACTCTGGATGACCTTGACATATTTTCCACATCTCAGTTATAAGTTTGAATTTCACTTTTGAACTAACTCTTAATTTTTCTTCAACTGTTGTAGTTTTGTTAACACCGACGAATTTCAATTTTGAACTAACTTTTAATTTATGCGTACTTTTAGTTCAACCCCACTTTATGCGCAAATTCACTTCACCCTAACGCCAACACTATCGCCATCTCCACCCCAACCTATATGGCATAAAATATAACTACAGCATCTCATATATACCCTCCATCCCCCACCGGAAGCTATGTGACATGGCAGCTGGCGCCAGCTGCCGCGGCACGTGGCTCGGTGGGCACGTGGTCGGTTTTAAAAGTGGCCAAAAACCACTACTAACAGCCTAAAGCTATTTAGGTAACAGTCTTCCGAGAGTGAAGTTTAAATTATATACTCCCGCATGTGTAACTGACTAACTCACTCACTCACTCATCGTGGTATCAGAAATTCCAAGTGTCGGTAAGGCAGATTAAGGGGTAATGTAGTACAGCCGTGGTAACGTAGATCACTTAACAGGTTTAGTTCTCGTACTCATATTTTTGAACAAATTTAACCACACTCCAGTAAGTTCTTTCGTCCTTGAGAAATATCAACGTTAATCATTTTATGGGTAGAGCTGTATGTCAGAGAATCTCATATGTGTGCGCTTCTTGTGAAAGCCCCGCACTGATAGATCGGCTAAAGCAAATTCTTAAAGCATAGCATAGGGTGAAATATTTTAGCCTGTACCTTAACGTGGAATTGCCTTTGGTCAATTTTCATACATTTGTCTAGTAATGTTGTGACTTTTAATTCTGAGATATATATTTTTCCTCCACCTACTATCTAAAGCCGTATTTTACTCCTTGGAATAGAGTAGTAAAGTACTAATTTCTATCCCATGTGACTTGAATACTTAATCTTTCTACCTAGGGAAAACTCGAGTTTTTTTTGTACCACGGGGCTAAAGTTAGTTACATAAGAATAACATTAAAAGAGAGATTAAAAAGAACATGAGCCACAGTCAGCTGTTACTTGTATTTGTTTCGTTACTCATTGTTGACTAATAGCAGCTGTAGCTGCTGCTCACCCACTGCTGACCATTCAGTCAGCAGTGGGTGAGCAGCATCTCTAGTATTAGAAATGGCCGTGGCAGTGTAGGTGTTTGTTTACATTTTGCTTGGTTAGGCTATTAACCTAAGAAGTCCAAAACATAAGTGTAAAACTTTTGACTAGGCTTAAATTATATTTTGTTTTTTCGTGTTCTTCAAAATTGATATGGCCTACCTTGTGTGTTTTTTATGTTGATGTGACAGATCCAGCTTGACGGAGCAAGGGATCATATGAAGGTAAAGTTAAATTATCTACGGTAGGCCTATTAGGCCTAAATTTTATTCGTGTAGGTGGAGGAAAAATGTTGTGTGCATCAAGGGACTAAAGTACATTTCTCCCTCAGGGAAATTGTCGCCCTCGGCTTCGCCTTCGGGCGACAACACTTTCCCTTCAGGGAGAAAACATTGTACTTTAGTCCCTAGAAGCACAAATAACTATTATATTTTATTTATATACTGTATAAATCTCTAAATTTACTAATAATAATCGTAACTCATTTGTTCCAACAGTCAATAACTCGCTTCAACTTTTACACGTTCATTACTTAAAAATATAATCCGTACATTATTTCAAATTCAACCCCCTCTAAAAATATAGGTTGATGAACTTAGATATAAATATCGATTTGTATCGTTTCTTGTTTAGCTCTCTCAAGGCAAACTTATCGAAAGAACATTAAATTACTCCAATTTATGTTTTCTTTTAAACAAAAAATTTGACATAATGCTGTATCATTCTCCGCCAATCGCCAAGATATACAAGTTTTTTGTACTGCTTTTGTAGATCTACTGAAAACCGTTTTATTTAATTTAGCTGTATTTAGCTGAATATTGCAGTTTGCTTCCCCATAAGCTTTATGTTTTGTATTAACTTAGCTTGACATTAATACTTCACTGTATTTAAAAGTGTGACAGTATAAAAAAAATGGAACTTAAAAATAATTCATAAATAAAGCCATTTAATATTGTGTGTTATTATATAACGTTTTGTTGGTCCTTAACCCTCCAGTACGTTTTTTAACGTTAACTTATTTATTTATGTGAGAGGTTTACCCTATGTAGATGTAATTTTTTTGTAACTACAGTAATATTCTTTAGATCCTTCGAAATTACGCATGCACATATCTTGGTCAACACCGATATCAATAATAGTATCAAACATAAAAAATAATTGTGACGAATGCTAATATTATGTCTTTTTATTATGCCTGTTAGGCGGAACTGATTGTTTTATAATTGATTGTTAGGCAACTGATTGTTTTACATTGCTTGTTACTTAGTGATTTTTAACTTTGTTTGTTACTTACTGGCCCAAAACATCGGTCTCCTACTAATTGAGGTAATGTTTGCAATGTTTTTATGGGGTTTCAAAGGGGTCAAAAATGGGTTTTTAGTATTTTTGGACCTCAATTTTCAAAATTCAACAATTTGAACTAAAACCATTTAAAAGAGCTTCAAAAACTAACAATTTGGTATTTTGAATTTGTAACTTGGCTTAACGGGTTACGGAGAAAATCCACATAACATGCTAGCTATAATATAAGGTCTAAGACGAATTTGAGTATCGCATAGACTTGTGATTTCCATTTTAAGGGCGGTATTTCCTAGATATGTGCTGTGCATCTAAAGTCGGCCATTTGAGCACCTGTAAGTGGCATGTAAAAAAAACTTGATTATAGTCGCGGCCACGAAATCAGGCGGGTGAATGATTTTGCAACGTTGCCAAATTTCCAGTGGTTAGTAATTTAATCATATGTTTTATACTTTTGACAATGTTTTTATCTGTTTTATTAGATGAACTTATTTTGATCATTTTTATAAAATGCACATTCAACATACGGTCTAGGCAACGCTGGATGATCAGTGTTGCCAGTTTATGCATCAACTTACGCAATCTTCGACAATCTCTTTCATCTTTTGGTTCCATTTGACAACATTGCGTTTTCAATCACCCGCCTGATTTCGTGGCCGCTACTATAGTTATTGCTTCCCTTAACCCTATGTCCATATGATTATTAGTTTTGAAATTATAAACCCATTAAATCGGATGATTCTTTTTGATGCATCCTGTATTTTTGTGAATAATAGGGGGGGGGGGGGGGGTATTTGGCAGGTTCCAAACCGTTTGTTCATGTTTCCTATTTTTGTTTCAGTAAAATTATTTATTTCTTCATTGATCTTCAAAATATTTGATTTAGCTTATTCATTCTACATTGTCATCTTTTTTATTGAGTTTATTTATTTCATACTGTTTGCGCTTGGAGGGAGAGGCAAGGCATGGCGTCAAATTCCCGACGATTCGTTTACTACAGTATAGTTGTTTTTTTAAATCCATAACAATTTCAATTAAAAATATTATGGGAAGATCTTAAAAGTTTGACGCTTGGTAAACTACAACTAATTCGGCGGACACGACGAGGGGATATGGATGCGAAGGCCAAAACTAGCCTTTTCAGTGCTTTAGATTTTTACAGTAATTTACAAATAGGGGCAACTAATTAGGGGGCAAAGAGGTAGAGGCTCCATACAGCATAATACCTAGAACATTAGCATAGGTAGTTGATTATGAATTTACAACTCTCAATTTTACGAATTAAGGGGAAGTAGGAGGTGGTTTTTAAAACTATCCATATACGACTTTCAATGCTTTTCATTATTGTTGATTATGTGTTGAGTGTATTAGCCGGTTTACTTACCGTCTTGATTGTGAATTTTGTGTACTTTTTTGTTGCTGTCTTGGCTGACTAGGTCATCCGTGTAACTACCTATTTAATTTTTTACTTTTGATTATTCTGCGAATTTAGGGCAACCCCTAAGTTGGTATGGGGGCGGAGCCCCCATCGAGCCGTAGGCGAATGTGAAGAATACACTCTAAAGGGAGAGCGCCAGTTTTGCTCCCACAAAAAATAAAAGTAACACATGTGTTAGTTTGGTCGCAAGAACCACTAGTGTCTATGAACACCATTTCATTGGCTTGATCAAGCGTAAACACTCTTTTCATTATGGGTGTTATTACAACTACAGTCATTGACTCTGAGTCTATTAATATGTCATTACCATTTTCTTTCAACGTTTCCTTCCTATTATTTAAAGTCTGAAGAACACTTTCCGGCCGTCGATCACTATATTTATTCTTACGCCAAATTTCAAATAAATGAATTACTTGCCTCAAAGCAGGGTTTATTTGTGCATTAGCTAATGCATTTAGCATATAAGTATCGTCCTCAGAATTTTCAATTAATTGTACTTCGTGGTAGTTTTTTGCAGCTGAAGGAGTCATTCGTGAATCAAAGTAAGAAAGAAATGTATCTGATGTTTCTTTGGAACACCTAAGATAACTGAATGACTCAGCCGCCAAGACTGCATAATTGTGATTAAACTTAATTTCAACTATGCAATTTAAACCAGCTTTAAGATTCGCATCATTCTTCCAAGTGGCCTTGTTAACTTCTTTAAACTTAACATCAATTAAAGCCTCGCAGGTTTGGTTTCTAATTCGGTTTTTGTATTTTCTTGATCCAATTACTTTATTTAGAGTAGAGTGTTGACATTTGAACGTTTTTCGGAATAAATCCCTTTTTAGATTTCCATACCTCTTGTATACTATCCAGTTTGAGTTAGTTTCCTTTGGAAATGCGTCCAAGAAATGAGCACATTTGGAGTCATAGTCCTCTCCTTCTGCTTCTATCTTACAGTACACTTTTGCCTCGAAGTTCTCCCTGCCGTCACTCAAAAACTTATCAAGGCGAATATTCTTTATAAACAGTTTGTAAAAAAACACTCAGCTAACTTTCGTTCATCTCGCTGTCACAACATAAACATCTGAAACAATGAAAAAACACTACTGCACTGGAGAAACGCACACACTAGCAACAAGAAGTAATACAACTAAAATTTTCAGGTTGAAACCTGAACAACGGCACGGCGCCGTTAGCGGGTAGGGAGGGGGGAAGGTCTGGTGCGCTGAATTAGTAGGGGGGAAGGTCTGGTGCGCTGAATTAGTAGGGGGATTGTAGTGCCACTGCGACTCTTGCACTACAATCCCCCTACGAGGTCAGCACGCGGCGGGGGTGGGGGCTGCGGCGGGGGCCGTGGCCGGGGCTGCGGCGGGGGCCGTGGCCGGGGCTGCGGCGGGGGCGGGGGCTGCTGCGGGGGCTTCGACGGGGGCTTCGGTGGGGGCTGGATAAATATGGCCACGAAGCTACTATACCGCCGGCCTCTGCGACCTGGAATTTGAGGTTGGGGAACCTGAGGGCAAAAACATATTAATTATTTGGATTAAAGTCATATCACAATTTGATTGTCCTTATATACGACCGTTGCAATATCCTATACTATAATACGAGCAATGTCTGAAGGGATGTGTGTTCCACGATCTCGAAATCTATCGGTTAGATTTTGCTTAAACTTTGCATTTTTTAGCGTTTTAGCCCAAAAATAAGTTTAGAAACAGCCTGGATCCCAGGAAAAATCGAATTTGGTCTATATTTAAGTTTAAAAATATGAATTTTTAACATTGGTCTTATGGGATGCTATTTTGACAACGAAATAACAACGAAAGGTACTAAAATAAAGGAACAGTAGTGAAAAGCAGACGTTTTGAAACAGCTGTTAACTGTGAAGAGGTATAGTTGGTTGTTGGTGGAAATTTAATACGGTAGCTTTATTACCATGACACTATATGAAAACTGAATTAAAACCAACGAGCAAGGCTCGGTTAACCTGGTACTATATCATAAGTAGCATCATAAAGAGGTACGTTATTAGACCGAATTTAAACATGTTGCTTTAATAAGGACTTAAACCTACAGGTTGCACATTAAAATACACACTCTAGACCAATTAGAGATCGGAATTTGGCAAAAGTAAAGTTACATTAGAAATTGGAAAATTCTATTTTATTACACTTAATTTGAGTGATATATGTTTATGTTGTTGTGATTTTTTAGTTTCTTGATGATGTGTGTACCCTAAAAAAAATGTGAACATAAATGAGAATGGACGGCAGTCAACGGACATTGGGCTATAAAACGGATGTGGCAACGTTTTGGATCTGATCACTCATAACCTATAAATTAATATTATACATATAATATATGTATAATATTAATATTATTTATACTATAATATAATATTATTTATTACTACTATGATTTGCCCAAGTTAAGTTGGTCGCATAGTTAAAGTAGTGTATTCAAAGATTTTTTCATCCTTAATAATGCAATTGTTGCATTAAATACTATTTAACACCATTTAACTCATGCAATTTAGTTCTCCCTTTAATTAACTTTATTTGCAATATCGCGGAAAAATATACAGCTAATATAATTTACTAGTGGCTCATAGGGGCAAAAGCCCCTAATCATGAAATTGAAATGGCATGAACCATAGCGGATTACCAGTTCTTCACTACGAAAGTTTCCAGAAAATGTTTATTTAAATAATATTTTTACAATACCGTTTAAACAGACCATTCGCCCCCAAAGCACTCTTTACAATCCTGTACTATTCGGCCCATTTGTAAATGCTTCATTTTGTCTTTTGTTAAACTTATATCGATCTTTGAAAATAAATTTTGAAAGAAGTAATAATTTCTTCGATCTATGACGGCTTTTTAATACAATATAGAAAAGCGGCAATGAGAAAAAAAAACATGACGTATGTTCAGTACCCATTTAAGAGTCAATAAACTTTCAATACTTTGTTTCCCCTTTCATTGTCTTTTTTGTCCTAAAATTAAATGATGTTTTTAGCACCTATCCGATTTTTATTATTTTTTTGTCACTAAATATAAACACAGCGCCTCAAAATAGATTATCTTCTCTTACTGTCAATATTCGTCCGTCCTAATAAAAAATCTTGACTTTGTGTAAACAGAGTAGACTTTTTTTTTAAATCACTATACATGGAGAATCTTTAAAGGAGAATATTACAGAAAATAATCCTTTTAATAATTTTCTCATTTTGTTGCAATGTTTTTGACCTGCTACATTTCCCCCTAGTATGCAAGACAAACGTCTCTTCTAAAATTCTACAATCTATGAAAATGACCAAAATGTTTCTGGGAAATTCAGCTAACAGAATACCAACACTTTGTTGAATGATACACTTTAAGTTTCAGTTAATGTATCCTCGTCACTCAGCATGATCATTTACACTTTTCGTCTTAAAATAAACCAAAACATGTTTAATGTAATAAATGCAGGCGTTTCTCAAACCACAATTCATCGCCCATTGCGTCCCTATTACGATCAATGTATTTTATGATTTGCATACACACTCAGTTTTTTACAATTTAAATTATTACAACAACAGTAAAAATCAGCAGTCAATTTGTAATAGTTTGTAAGGTTGGTAACGCAATTATTTTAAGTAGAACTTTTAGTAGCTCAAAGTTGCTCAAAGCCACTAAACGTCTTATTATAGTATTACAACTCTTGGTATATTTTTGTCATTTGGTTATTAAAAACTCTTCACTCAATACTATCATCTGGTCTCTCGTTTTAAAATCAAAACTGTAACATATGTTTTAATGTATACACAAAGCACACTTTTTTCGAATCCCTATGCTACACGAAATTCTTATGGAAGACGTTTTACGCGATTTTTCATTTCCTGTTAACATTAAGGACACGCCGATAATTTTCCCTTTCGTATGAGACAGAGACCTTTAATTTGAGACCCTTTTCCTCCTTTCTGCAATTTGTATAACTCTCGCAGTTTTGCGCAATAAATTTCGCTTACCTAATTATACATTTAGATATAAATAGATTGCTTCTCTGGGTGTGAATTATTTTATCATCTGTGTCCCGTTTGAAAATTAAACCATAACACATGTTTTAATGTACACAAAGCAGACGTTTTTCGAATCCCCATGCTATTCTTATGGAGGACGTTTTACGTGATTTCTCATTTCCTGTTAACATTATGGATACGCCGATAGTTTTCCCTCGTGTATGGGACCGAGACCTTTAATTTGAGACCCCTCCCATCATTCTGCGATTTGTATAACTCTCACAATTTCGCTCAAGAAATTTCGCTTACAGAATTATATATATAGATGCGTTTATATCATATGTTTTCTCCATATATGCAGATATTGTTATAGGAAAAAAATCACCCTGTTTACCTCGATCGCAGGTTCTGCCACATTCCGGTCGTACGGTCGTCGTGGTTGCCCGACGACCGTACGACCGGAATGTGGCAGTCGTGTGGTTGTGTGGTTGTCGTGGTATATCCCTAAAAACTTATGGTGACGGGGATCTATTTTTAACTGGTGGAAACCAGATTTCAAGTCGATCTTAACTAAAAAGGCTCCATGAGGGATATCCCTGACAGCTGCTCCAGCAGTAAGAAGAGAAAAACGAGGAGTTACAATATAATCTGTCCAAGGTGACAGGTCAATGATGGGCCTTATGCCATTATCCGGTTTAGGTACTAGAAACATTGCAAAAGCATGCCTCAAACCTGGGTTCGGGACGAGCAGGCCGGCGTCCTTCACAGGGCCGCGGCGAGCAAATTGAATGGCTGGGATGTATGGGAAATCATCATCCTCCTCAATTTGAATCTGCAGATGTAGAAAGTTATAGATATAATCTATAACGTCCCACAATCGGACTGTAGGATTTTTCGCAGTACTAGCTACAATACTACTTGCTAGTATATAGTGCTAGCTACAAACGATTCCTCATGGCCAAACATCCCATTGCTAAGGGATTTTTGTGTAGAGAACTCCTCCTACAATTTTCTACCGATTTTCAAGTTTTTGTTGTCGTTGGATATGGCTTGGTCTGTAGTTGTTTCCGCAAAAAAATTATGAGAATCAGCTTAAAATAAGGACGCTATCCACAAATTAAATTTGAAATTTGCCCATTAGAATAACATTGAGCATTTTAAACATCTCTGTTACCGGTAACGTGCATCAGCTATAGTTTTTGGTACTGATAGTCACAATATTGTATTGGTTGGATTTCATTGATTTTAAATGTAACTTTTGTATTGTATCAAAGTAAATTACCATGATAAATAAATAAACACGCACTAGTAGGCCTAAATACACGTTGTCACAATAAAGTGTGATGGGATTATATCGGACCTGATTCTACATGCAAATGCAAAACTAAGTCAAACGTGAAGAGTTACATTTTTTTATTCCGGCTTAGTTATCCGTAATCCGCAATTTTGTTTTTTTTACACATAATAATTTTTATTTCCTTGACTGTTCGTTGTATTAAGTTCATAATTGGCATGACTACTAAGTTCATAATTGGTACTCCCTGGTAAGTTTTTATATGGTAATACTATCCGGAATGATCAGTCAGGCATATGAGAAATAAAATAAACATTGCAAATTCGATACCTACCTCAATAAGTGGTTTCAGAGGACCTTATTCAAGACGCCCTGCCACAGCATCAATCTAAAAATAGAGGTACAGAATGATACACGGGAGACGGAATGTTTTTATTTAAATAGTACATTGATAATTTTAAAATTAATTCAGTTAGTTATACTAAATCAAAGCTTATTGTTTGGCATTTTACTTAACGAAGATAATTAACTGCCAGTTATTAGTGTAAAATAATGCCGACAAAGTGATACAGTTTGTACAAATGTCTGTCTCCTTTTAGTTCAAAACTATAATTATTGTCAAAATTTCCCTCGTAAACCACGCCCGTTTTGAAGAATCTTTATTTTGAGTTATAGACCCTAATGTTCAGATTACAAATAAAAGACTTATAAAGTTTCAAGTGTAATATTGCTCTTGTCAAGAAGAGACGCAATCTAGTTTGGCTCCAACGCTATATCTTTGTGGAGTGTGCAATTTCAGTAGTCCTATATGGTGATGCTCCCAGCGAGAGAATTGGAGAGCGATCTTCTTTATTAATTAATTTTTTTAGTACCAGGGGGACCGAGCTTAAGCTCGGTAAAATTATTATTTTCGTTTCTCACACAAAGCTCGTTCGCTCCGCTCACTCGCCAGGCGGAAGGTTTGCTGCACATTGGTATGATTTTCCTAAAACCACAGGTTAAAGATGTAACACATTGGTTTATTTTATCTACAGTTATCAGCTGATTTTTGTTCAGTTAAAAAATTTCCATAAGGATAACATGGGATCTTTGAAGGGCTCTAGCGCGAAAACCGGATTTTTCCCAGCTATGGGACCAGCTCCAATCGATTTCTGGTGGCCAAAACCCCCATATTCCAAAATTTGAAGGAAATCGTCGGAGCCGTTTTTGAGATAATTGTGCAAGCAAGCAAACAAGCAAACATTGCTCGTATAAGAGTATAGGATTTATTGATATTGGTAACAAAAACAAAGCCTTTTGCAATGCCTAGAGATCGCCGTCTGATCGAAATTAGACCAAAATTTCTGTTGATCTGGACCCAAAAAGTTTAAAAAACCTATTTATACATAGATACTTTAACAAAGAGAATAAAAATCAAGGCAAGGGTCGGCAAAACAATTACTCTTCATTTCATTTTATAATGGATTATGGTTGACTCCAAATAAATGGCATGGCTATTCAAAATGAGGTTATTAAATACGTTAAATAACATTTTGACACGACTTAGAGAAAGCTTACAGAATTGTGTACGATCCTGAATACGTACCGGTGCCGGTGCCGGTGCCGGTGGTGGAGGTGCGGGCAGGAGGTACAGCGGCATCACGGGGTCCGCGGCTAGCGGAAGATCCGCCACACCGGCTCCGCGCCTCCTCTCGCCCCTCAGTGCTCTCATGAGGTTGTCCGTTGAATGGGACACCCTCTTGAGGAATTGTGCAACATTAAGTCTTCCTTGGGTCAACATCAACGATGCTTCATGGATGACCCTGTCCTACGCAACGTACCCTCTCGCACGTGCCCTTCTGACATTGACGTTTCTGGCCAACCGCTCCAACTCCAGACACTGTTCCGCTTCCACAGCCCGCAGTTTCTCTGTTAATAATAACCGGTAACTTATAAAACATTTTACTCAGTATACAACATGCGTAAGATAATTTAAACACTAACCCTTGCCCAATTTGTTCACAGAAGTTATTTTAATGATATGTTCTGTAATGCTAAATTCTAATAGGCCTACTAGTAAGGTATAATGTACTTTCAAGTATGCTTACATGCATAAAACCTCTCGATATATATATATATATATATATATATATATATATATATATATATATTCACAATTATATAAATATATATATATAAAATAAATTAAATAATATAAAATAAAATAAATTTACATGAATGCTACACTTCAAAAGGCATTAACAACGCCTAGCCTGATGCCGACCCAAACACAAACGTTCTCCAACTAAGAAATGTGTGTAGAAACAGCGCATCAATTAATCTTAAAATCCCGGCAACCAGACGGTCTGAACATTTAGTTAATTCTGTATAGTCATTCCCTTAGTCTTGATTGCAGCCATGTATATGGAAATTTTCATTTATAAATAGAGGGTTTTAAACTCTACTTATGTTGTTATTAATGATTTACTCACTGTGAAAGATCCATACACCAGGACGTTCTCCCATTTTTCTTCTCAATTGTTTGTAAAAGTTTTCAATCATATTGTTAGTGCGATGGCATTCTCCGAACACGCTAAACTGACGGGCCCCAACCACCCGGATCCAATAATTATCCATGTAACTGTAATAAGGTTAAATATTTCATACTTAATTGTTATTTATCAATTATGTTAGTAAACATTAATAAAGTAATTGTAAAATAATAACAAGAAAGAACAATAATAATTTAAGGAATTATTAACAATGTAATGGAGGAATTGGATGGTACTGTAATAAAAACATTAAATACCTAAGTTAACAAATAACGCAAAATTCATGAGATTATAAATAAATATGATTTTAATTTATTTTAGCTAACATTTATATATGTATGGAGACATTTTCTTCTGTAAAAAATTGAAATTATTAAATGGAGTTCCGACCCGACAAATAACATAAAAAATAACAAATTAAGAGTCGATTATCTAACACTCAAACAACAAGTATTCGTAACTGTTCATTTACATATTTTGCGAAAAAATATCTAAAGTTAGTTAAGAAAACGACAGTGTGAGCGTTTAGGGTGGGGGGTTGGACGTACAGGTGTAGGCCTTGCCAGGCGGGTGTACGTGCCGTTACTATAGCAACGGCCGCAAGGTCGTGCAGCCACTACTCCCGCGTTCTATTTTATAGCTGGGGAGCAATGAGTCATCATGCGTACCACGCCGGCGCGTCCTAACTGCTTGTTCTATTATTTGTCAGATACTACGCAATTTTGTGGTATTTACTTAATTACCCATAATGCAAAAAATATACCTAAACTGGTTAGAGCAAAGAAATAACAATTGATATTGGTTTAAAACAAATTTAGATTAAACAAAAAATTTTTGAAAATACTCAAAAAGAAGGGAATTGCCTCCCAAAAATGCTCTTAACATAATTTTGTGACAAATATAAAACAATATTTAATACCATTGTGAAATTAAATTAACAGCCACTTTTTACGCTTCCAGACCAACAGGTATATCGTTGGCCGGAAGCAATGCAACTGCCCATCAACTGCCCATCAACATACGCAATGCCATGTTGGCCTCGGCGTTGGTCTGCGTCAATGCTGTCATTCTAAGTTTCTGGCTCATTCTATAAATAGCCTGCAAATATAATTCATTTCTGTTAATGATATCATTAAATATTCAAGTAGATAGTCTTGAACAAGTAGACATCGCCCAATGGTCAAAGTGCTACCTAAAGTCAGTTGATATAAACTTAATGTTAAAAAATACATTCTTAAACAAAACCATCTGTAATACCAGGGACCATGTTATTTAACTAAAAAGGGACCATGTAATGCTGCCAAGTCGACAAGAAGTATTATATGCAATAAAATCGATGAAAATGGATTCAGCTCCTGGTCCAGACAAAGTTGTCATTACAACATTAAACCTGAAGAGGAATCTACTATAGCAACGGCCGCAAGGTCGTGCAGCCACTACTCCCGCGTTCTATTTTATAGCTGGGAAGCAATGAGTCATCATGCGTACCACGCCGGCGCGTCCTAACTGCTTGTTCTATTATTTGTCAGATACTACGCAATTTTATGGTATTTACTTTATTACCCATAATGCAAAAAATATACCTAAACTGGTTAGAGCAAAGAAATAACAATTGATATTGGTTTAAAACAAATTTAGATTAAACAAAAAAATTTTGAAAATACTCAAAAAGAAGGGAATTGCCTCCCAAAAATGCTCTTAACATAATTTTGTGACAAATATAAAACAATATTTAATAACATTGTGAAATTAAATTAACAGCCACTTTTTACGTACCCCATCAACGCACGAAAACTTCCATACAATTGGTTCTGCCTCAAGTAGAACCTTACTACTACCAGACCAACAGGTATATCGTTGGCCGGAAGCAATGCAACTGCCCATCAACATACGCAATGCCATGTTGGCCTCGGCGTTGGTCTGCGTCAATTCTGTCATTCTAAGTTTCTGGCTCATTCTATAAATAGCCTGCAAATATAATTCATTTCTGTTAATGATATCATTAAATATTCAAGTAGATAGTCTTGAACAAGTAGACATCGCCCAATGGTCAAAGTGCTACCCAAAGTCAGTTGATATAAACTTAATGAGTTAAAAAAATACATTCTTAAAACAAAACCATCTGTAATACCAGGGACCATGTTATTTAACTAAAAAGGGACCATGTAATGCTGCCAAGTCGACAAGAAGTATTATATGCAATAAAATCGATGAAAATGGATTCAGCTCCTGGTCCAGACAAAGTTATCATTAGAACATTAAACCTGAAGAGGAATCTAAAATATTATCCCTTATATTCACAACGATTCATAGAAATCAAAAAAAATTCCTAGTCTACTTTTAAAAGCGAGGACTATTCTTCTTGATAAAAGTGGTGACATAACAAAAGTTTCAAATTGGAGACCTATTTTCATATGCTCAGCGTTAAGAAGAGTTTACGAAAGAATATTAGACAAACGCTTAAAGGAGTAGATTTCATTTAATAACAGCCAGAAAGGAAGTACCAGTGTTCTAGGGACATGCATAAATTCAAACATTTTGGACTCAGTAATACAGAATGCCAAGCAAGAAAAGAAGGACTGTTGTATTATGTTTTTAGATATTGTAAACGCATATGACAATGTCGGCCATGACCACCTTGACAAAGTCCTGGAATCATTACCCATTCCCATGATTCTAGCGGAAAATATGAAAAACTTGCAACGAGGAAATGAAACACAAATAGAGACTATTAAAGGAAAAATTTAACCAATCATTATAAATCGAGGAGTACTACTCCAAGGAGCTCCTCTATCTCCTACTTTGTTTAATTTGTTTATCAATCATATACTGGATGAACTTAATGAACCTAAGATTTTAGAGTCATATGGATATAAATTTAAAGACACAATTCAGCCATATCGGTCCAAAGCTTCGCTGATGACACTGTAGTGATTGGTAAATACCCCCATCGCAGCAGACCTGTGTACTCAGCGAATTTCCAATGGAATTTCAGATTATTTACTTTCCCCATAAAAACACCATAGGATCGAGTATGCAGGTTTGCTGCCATGGGGTGTTGTTAGAAAATCTAAGTTAATCAATAATTGGTGAATGTAAATACAGAATTGTATCAAGCTCTGGCAATTTTTTATTTTCCCCATAAACCCCATGGTGGTGAGTATGTAGGTTTGCTGCCATATGGGTTTGGTAAGCAATTATAATTTAAGCCCTATCTAGATAATGTACATACCAAATTTGATTAAGTTATGTCAACAAATGAGCAAGATATAGGGGTTTCTTGATTTCCCATAAGAATAACATGGAAAACACATTTTTGGATTTTCCCCGTAACCAGTTATGCTAAGATAAAAATTCAAAATAACAAATTGTTTGTTTTTTAAGCTCTTTTAAATGGTTTCAGTTAAAATTGATGAATTTTGAAAATTGAGGTCAAAAAATGCCAAAAACCCATTTTTGACCCCTTTGAAACCCCATAAAACCCCGTTCCCATAACCCGACAATGCTGGTTTGCGAACTCATGAAAATAGACCTGGTCTTACACCTTCATACAAAATTTCATCAAAATCGGAGGTTCCCTTCAAAAGTTATCGGTACCACGGACACACACACACACACACACACACACATATATATATATATATATATATATATATATATATATATATATATATATACAGGGTGTCCCGGAACTCTCTGGAACCCTTTTGTATATTTGTTCCTTGCATCGAGACAAGAAAAAAACATCGTAGAAATAGGGGTCTAAAATACATCGTTTAGCCGCTAGCTGCCATTTTGTTTTTTTCACGTAATAATTTTTATTTCCGTAACGGATGATTGTATTAAGTTCATATTTGGTATGAATCTTTATCATACTAATGTACATTTTCAGGAAAAAAATTAATTTTTTCCACCGGGTATTTTCAAAATGGCGGCCATTTTCAATTTTCAAACTAAAATATCTCAAATTCTGTGAATTTTTTAAAAATTTTACTCTGTACTAAAAAGTTGCTAAATTAAATTATCTAACCAACGGTACCAAGTTTGCAAGGATCTGATAGCAAATAACGGAGTTATTGCAATTTTTCTGTGAAAATGGCCATAATTTGCATTAATTTGAATGTAAAATCAATGTTTTTTTGGAGAAAAATCGCAATAACTCCGTTATTTGTAATCAGATCCTTACAAACTTGGTACTGTTGGTTAGATAATTAAATTTGCCAACTTTTTTGTACGAAGTAAATTTTTTTTGATATTTACCAAATTTGAGATATTTGAGTTTGAAAATTTAAAATGGCCGCCATTTTGAAAATACACAGTGGAAAAAATTAATTTTTTTCCTGAAAGTGTACATTAGTATGATAAAGAGTCATACCAAATATGATCTGAATACAACCATCCGTTATGGAAATAAAAATTATTACGTGAAAAAAAACAAAATGGCGGCTAGCGGCTAAACGATGGATTTTAGACCTAATTTCTATGATGTTTTTTTCTTGTCTCGATGCAAGGAACAAATATACAAAAGGGTTCCAGAGAGTTCCGGGACACCCTGTATATATATATATATATATATATATATACATACATATATATATGAAAATGGTTTTTTTGGCTTCTGGGGACCTCAAAATTAAAAAGTAAAGTGGTGCCGGGCTTAGGTCTTATCATGGCTACTACCGTAATAGCGTATTCCCTATAGGGAAATTCGCTAAAACAAGGACGCCGCAAAATCTCTTTATGATATGACCATTAATCGATTTCAAAATATCGGTTTAACTGTAAATGTCAACAAAACGAATGTAATTAGCATTTATCAGGGGCATCTTACTTCAGAACAATTTCTAATTGATGGCAATAAAATTAAATCAATTAGTAAGCACGACAAAATAAAATACTAAGGTGTGAACTTTAATGATTAAATTATACTAGAGATCGCCCACTGGTCGAAATTCGACCAAAAACTCAGTTCATCTTGAGCCAATTCGATTTCAAATGCTTTATAACTGAAACATCTGTTCTTCCTTCCTGATTTGCTAGCATTTGTTATCACAACAGCTGTCAAATTATTAAATCAGCTACCCTTCTTCCATAAGATTAACATTGAAACTTTGAAAGCCTGTAGGGCATAGCCCTGGGGATCAATTAAAATTAAAATGGGATTCTGCTCATCTACAGGACAATACCTTTCTAACGGTATGCACAGTTTTCTCCTACGATGCACACAAGCTGAGAAAAAAGGAGGAAACGAAACATGCTTGCCTATAAATATATAGATTGGACAAAGAAACTTTAGTTAAAACCCTTACGGACAAAATTATAAATGTAGTTGTATTCCCATATTAAAAATCAGTTAAAAAAAAACTTTTAGTCCTCAACAATGATGTCTGGCTAACTTCAATTTTTCCATTTCAGCGTGCCCCATTAAACAAAATTAGCCAGATCTTTCTTCATGACATAGATTTGATAATAAGATCATCAATTAAATAGGTTTTAGAGCTTCGTAATAATATCCCAAATTCCATGGTATATTCTGGAAAGGATTATAAGGGTTTGGGTATCATAAGAGTGTCATAGGAAGCCTTTATTCAACAAAGTAACATTTGTATTTTTCTAAAGAAAGAGGATATCTCACAGTACAGAAGTTATGATAATGAAATTAAAGATTGATTTCTAAAATTACAACTAACAGATATAGAACGAAATTCCTGTTTGGAACCAAAATACATTCGGCGTCAACTTAAAAATTTAGAGTTTGAAAATTTGTGTCCCCTTGAACAGAAATTAAAAGAAGTACGTGTATTCAAAGAATGTACGGCGATAAAAAAAACTGCACGATCTTGAAGGCCTGAATGATTCTGAATTTTAAGATTACATTGAAACTGTGTCAAATGTAGCTCCAGTTAGAGGATTAGAGCTAAAAAAGAACACATTGCAAGCCACTTTTTCAAAAACTAAAAATTTTAACGTTACCATCTATTTATATTTTACAAATTATTTTAAATGTCAAACAACAAATGAAAAATCTGTCTTAGAATTATAGTACACATAAACATGAAACAAGAAACAATCTTAAATTGAAAACATATCACTGCAAATATAAAAAATCTCAAAGAAATATTGAATATATGGAAATTAAATTATTTAATACATTGCCCATTACTTGGTTGAAAATAACAAAAAAATCATTAAAGAAAAAATTAACTGAACAATTAATTAAGAAAGCACCATACAAAATTCAAGAATGCTCATTTAAAAACTTTTGGATTTCTTGGACTAATATTAAAAATGTTTGTTTACTTAACTATTGCTATGTATATAAATACCGATGCAATATAGTATATATATAGTAAGTTACGAACAGTACTTTTCATCATACCACCTTAAATAAATATACAGTTTGGATAAAAATTAATAAATTTTAACCTATATACCTCTCTTACGATGTTATTTGTTTATCTTGTATTTGAACTATTTACAACTAAACAATCAGCTGTTTGACATTTATATATTGGAGTCAACGAGACTTAAGCAATGTATACACATTGGCTTAAGTTACTGTAAGCAGAATATCAGCGCTAGTGGTGTCAAACATTGGAATTCCGGCCTAGTCCCGAAAACCACTGTTTCGAGGACTAGTCCCGAAAACTTTGTTTACCAACACGTTTATCCAACCCACCGGGAATCTAATAGTTTCGATCACAGCTGACGGTTCCGAAAACAACGTTTATCGCAGTGGTATGATGAAAAAATATTATTATTATTATTATTATTACCGGGAAAGTCCAGAGACGGCAACGGGTGTAGACATTGTCCTACAACCGAGAACTATACCTTGAAACGTGTCCTTGGACAGTGTCCACACGGTAACCTCTTAAAATATATATCCTACACAGCAGAATCAGATCAATAATTGCAGACAAATTTAGGTCAAAGTCGTATGAAGTGTATACGGCAGATAATGACTTAAAATCATACTAATTTCCTCTGAAAGTTTTTCGTAGATAGAGTGGGACAGTCCTGTTGCTTTAGTTAGTTCAAGAACTGATATTTTTCTTAAGATTTTTGAGATTGGTATTAAAACTTGTCATTTGTTGATTTCTTAAAAGATGAGCGAGGGAAAGCTAGATGATAAAAATGTACAATGAACATCATTATGTTCAAAGCTTATTTCTTCAATCTGAGCCAACCATCATTGTCTATCGTAGACCCAAACAACTGTGTCATTCACTTCTAAGAACAAGAGAACAATTTTTCTTATGCAATGGTCTTCACAAATGTCAGTTTTTTATGTTCTATAGCAACGGACTTAACTTTCGGAAATCGCATGACATTTATTAAATGTCGTTGATCCCATAATCCTTAAACAATTTTAAAATCTTTTGAAGTTTCTCAAAATAAGAGATAACTTCTTATTTTCTCACAATGAATTACGTGAAAAACACAACGACAATTCTATAAACATTCACAGTTTAAACAATTTTGAGAGTCCAATATAAAATAAACATTACAATAACTCTTGGTAGATGGGACCCATACTTCCAATTCTTATCGCGGGGTCTATTGTCTGGTACTACGTGCGGTCGGATGCCTGTGGTGAGGGGGCGGCCGGAATAATGTAGACATGAGTCTTGGTCCTAAATAAAATTTCTAAATCTAATACGTTAATAATCGCAAATAAACAAATACTACTTATTTTTATGTCCTGGTGCTTAATCCACCGCTGATACCTGGTGCATGACACCGCTGTACAATACGAATATAGAAGGCCTACTTTAAATTTGACTAAAAGTTTCGTTATTATTTTCTCTTCCTAGCGAAACTTATCAAAAAATTCAAAGGGAAAGTGGGGGCATTTTTTCACTTGGACAAATAAAACAAATAAATAAGTTTTGAATTTAAAATGCACTTGAAAATATACAAATAAATTTTAAAAATAAATCACTTACCAATCGTAAAGAAGGAGAGCATTCGTTTTACAGATGTCAGAAATCGTATACTGGCATTCAAGTATCCTAATAATATATACTTAATTGTTTAGTTCGTGTTTTTTTACATATTAAATTAAGTATGTACAACAATTGCAGTCTATTTACAAACTTAATCCTACTGTAATTTACAACTTCTCCAAACTAGAGATTTTTTCATCAATTAAGGTCGCTTGTTTTCTTGCTTCTTCAATTATTTTAGCCTTTTTGGCCTCAACCTCTTTCTTTTCGAGTTCTGCTTTTCTTTTTAGTTTTTCTGACTTTTCCTATTCATTTGCTTCCTTTTCTCTTTTTTTTTGAGGTACTCTGAATTCAACGAATGTGCATTTCTAGCAGAGTGAATTACAAAGTCCTTCACGGAACTACCAGATGCGTGAATGCCGTAATAAACCTGACGCATAACCAGACTTTCTTGCTTCATGTTTTCTACGACGCATTCGGAGTTCATAGGAAATCCTCTTTCCACGGTAGAGTTTCTATGTGAAATGGTGAGGAGTATGCTATAAAAACCACGAAACCAAAACTCCTCAAGCCTGCATTCGTTGCGCTTGAACTGTTTGCACTGTTCTAAGACACCAGGAGACGTGTACAACTCTTTGAATTGGCGTTTAACATAATCGGCTTTCAATCCTGATACCCAATGTTTTGATTATAGAGTTTCCAAACAGTGGTTTAGCCTGGTTTTTGCTATTTTTCATCAAAACTAATAACATTAGGATCCAAGCAAGAAATAGATTTTGTTAATTTGTAATGGAGTGGAGACTTCTCCATTATCTTCTTGATCAATGTAACATTAACTGTTCGGCACTCTTGTCTAAATGTTACGACATCCAACTGTTTCCTGTCCTTGTTAGAGTTTCTTAAGGCATCACGTGTAGCAAAGCCAATATCAATAACCTTTGCTGGCTTGAGATTTTCAGGTGTCAGTTAGATTTTCTCTACTTGGTTTTTGACGTTTCTCAACATGTCTTCCTTGACCACTCTCTCCATCAATCACAAAACAAGAGAGTTTAATTCCGAATAAAGGAAGGGTGCCATTGGTTGGTCACTTTGAAATTCCCCAAAAAAAGGGTTCTACCACAGATGCGACTGATGGAAAAAATGCTAATTTAGGAGCTAACAGTAGTGGGGAAAGGGGAACTCTGGGACGTGACGTCACCGTGATGACTTCACTGACGTTAATTATGTCAAGGTCACGCAAAAGTACCAAAAACCTTTTTTGCACTTTTGCGATTCCTCGAATTTTGCTGAGAAAATCAAATATTTCTCAAGGAATCGTAAAAGTGCAAAAAAAGTGCAAATTTTTTTTCCTAGCGATCTGACTCTCGACCTAATATATCCGCCAGAGGTTCAGCCCCAGAGCTCCCTAAAAAAATATTAAATAATAATATTATATCACTTACCCACCGAGAGACCCGAAATATAAATTTTTCAAACACCCGACAGAATACGAATGATACGAGATGCGAACAGGACCGCTTCCGGGTGGACACTGACTTGGACAGACCGAGTATCCCAGGTACCCGGCCGCGTGTTGGGGATAAGGAGGTGAAGTGGTCAGATGGAAGAAAAATTTTAGTTTTGCCAACAACTCATCCGAGTTTGTCCTTTACTAGACTTCCATCACTGGGAGTGGAAATATTTCCTGAGAAATATGTATTTTTATATTCTTTCTCAGGTGACCTTGGGACTTGTGTAATTTCAACCATACGAAAAGTAGAATTTTTTAAACGAGTTTAAACACTTAAGAAATGTGTAAATTGTAGCTAAATATTTAATTTTGAAACCAAGTTAAGTAAATTGAGCGTAAAAGTGTGAAGTGCGCTCTACAAGAGTCGAACACCGACTGACCAACCGCTCCGCGCATCCCAGGTGCCCGGCTGTGTGTACCCGGTAGTGGGTGGTGGGGGTAAGGTGTTAGGAATGAAGAAATATTTTTATTTTTACCAACCATCTAACCGAGTTTGTCCTTCATAATTTTTGTTCCGTGAGTTAAAATTACTGTAGGTGAATAGTCAGTTGATTTCATAACTCCAATCAAATCACTTTTATCCCAACTGGAAAAAAGTGGTCCGTGGCGTGTTGCTGTCCATTCATGTCCAAAAATTCTGAAATTTATTTGTCTAAATCGCATTCCGTTGTACCGCCAGTAGAAACCACATTAAAGATGATGCTACCCATACGACGTCAGGCAACAAACTGACCAGGAGCGGCCTGCGCGCTCCACTTTTATATCCGCGCCCGTGATTGAAATTTTACAAAACCGGTCTTTATAAAATATTTTTAACTATTCCGGTGAAAGGTGTGTAAGTGACAATTTTATCGTGTAAAATCAAACAATATGGGGTAGTATTTGCAGGTATCGCTTTGCTAAATTCCATTTCTATCTTTATATCCACACTTGATGACTTTACCGATTTATTTTGTTTAGAACAATCGATTACAACCATCAGGTATTTATCTAATTAATTTTCAGGTGATAGTAATGGTGTATTTGTTTTACAGTAATATGAATTTTGGAATCTCGCATGCATATCGTATAATAAACTATACTTTTTATTTTCAAACGACACATTTAAATTGTCGTATAGGAAAAATGGGTATTTAAATAAACTTTTTTATTTTTTAAGTCACAATGATCAAATTGGCCTGCATGTTTAGTGATAGCGTGTTTTCTACCTGTTTGTAAACCAAATATAATATACCTGGCTCGTTCCACATAATTTGATGTTTTAACAGTCCAAGTATGTCGATCTGTAGTAGGTAAACAGGGATGTTCATGGAATTCCAACTTCTAAACGGAATTACAATGTCACGATTGCCTTTTAACTTTCTTAATAGTAGCATTCTATGCTTGTCAGCTAATTTAACATGTGGAACTCTCTATACCATTTTGTCCCATTTTAATTTCCATTGTAAAGTTGCATCCGTTGTACCATCTGCAGCTTTAATAATATCTTTATTGTTTGAAGATCTCAACAAAACTAATTCTTGTTTAACGTTTAATTTTATTTTCTTATTATCTTCAGCAAAACCAAGCAACAAACGTAACGTAATATAGAAATCAAAACGTCCATTTGAATTTTGAGTGATTGTATCAATTGTAGGTGTAACCCATCCGGTAGGTTGTAACAAATTGGTTTCATTAGGTGATATGGTATACCTATGGATGAGATAGATAGCCAATGGTAGGGCAACATAAATTTAATTTAGATATTGAATCAGAAACCAATGTAGTTATAGCCTAGAGTACAGGATTTTCAGGTGAGAAGCATAACTTCGATGGATATTCCAAGTAGGATTTTATTATAAATAAATTCAAATGCAATAAAGAGCCTCAAAATTTCTTAATCCTAAACCCATATACCAAATATTCATAGGGCAGATCTTACTTTTGGTTTGAGTGGAAGTCACTGGGTCTTTACTCCAGACGTAACCTTGAACCTCGTCTGGAAATAAAACAAAATTCCCAAACACATTAATATCTAGGTAATCTCAAGTTAATTAATTATTTCTTTATTACTTTTAATATTCTTGATTTTAAAGAACACTTGAAAAATTCCAAACAATTTCAAACAGGCAATAGTGAACAAAGATATTTGTCTCATTTAAATAGAAGTTAATTATTTACAATGCAATGTTTGTAAGACAACAGAAACATTAAATGAGTTATTGTACAAAATTTAAAACATAATCAACTTAGTTATATTTTATAATTAACAATTCAACTTATTATTTCAACGATTAGGTACAAATTCGTTAGACACCAGTTTTCCAATGAATAAAGTTTGACAAGGCAGTTTTTGACGCAACGAGCTTCTATTGCAAGTGAGCTAACACGACAAAATGAATTTGCTTATCAGGTAACAAGGTAACTAATTATTTATATGCATAAATATGATTTTCACTTTGACATTATGCATAATAAACAATCCCAACCAGTATCAATTTTCCCTGCCTTCATCAAAATTTCTATGTGAAAATTATAGAAACATATTCTACTTATCCGCCTTATTGCTTAACAAATAATACATTAACAAATGAAACTGAATTATTCTCCTTCTCAAATATAACAAAACAATTGATTTACTACCTACCTATGCACTTCAAATAGATTAATTTACGCGGTTATTTTACAACAGAACACTCTAGCGGTCAACATTTAAATTATCAGCCTGTAGTACTTACTTTTGCCGCTAGATCGCATACAAATGCTCAATCCACAGCTAAACTTCAATCACAAGATTTTCTTTACTTCAAACAATGATCATTTGACAATTATCGAACTATAATTTTTAATCAAACAAAACAATCTTTACCAAATCATAGAACATTTTGTTACCTTTACATAAATTCACAAATTAAAATAATAACATTCTTGAACTGGTTAGTCTAGGGAAAGTACAGCAATAAACTCTTTATGGCTCACTGCAGAAACCAGACTTGTCCAAAAACCAAACTTTACAAGAGAGCCAAAAAAACTGTTTTTCTCGCAAAAAAATTTTTTTTAGCAAAAATAAAATTATGATGAACTGTAGGTTTGGTATATACATGATGTGGTCGAAATAGAAAAAAAACACATCTTGCATTTATTCATTTTTTTATCTTTTTAACAATGGACATGTCTGGTTTTTGTGGTTAAAACGGTAAGTCACTTAAAAAGTGCTTAGAAAAGTATTATAATACAAACATTTTGACAAAAATACAAAGGAAACTGTATTTCAAAATGTTTTAGAATACATAATATGAATGGGAGTATATACCGTAGAAAATATTACTTGACATTTCAAAAGCAAGTCCTTAGACCAATTCTTCTTTTTCGTTCTCCACCATCGGCCACATGAAAATTTCTTCCCAGAAATTCCTATGTTCAAAGGGAATGTAGGGTTCAGTTTTCTTTAAGTCGTTCATTTTTTTAAGATTAATTGGTAGTTTTTCACTGTAGGATAGTTTTTGAGGGAGTTCGATGGTTTCTTTTTTGTTTCTCAGACAAAAAACATCTCGTGTCAAACCATCAATGAAGGCACTACACGAAACTTGTTTAGGACGATCACTTTCAACCTTAAAGTCATAATATTTCGATATTTGCAATTTTTTCTTCTGTTGTATTGGAACAGATTTTCCAAAGGAATCGATGCTCAAAGTAGTTTTTTTGTAGTACTCGGGCCACCAAGAATTGAAATCCACAAAATCTTCATGTTCCATCATAACCGCTATAAACCTTTCAATCTGTGTTGAGGCAGTAACAATGGCTACAACTACTTCGTCAACATTGTAGTATCTTTCAAGTTTGCGAAGTTTCCTTTTGATAACACCAAAATCTCTGTCGTTAGGCATAAATGAGTGGCCTCTTTGGGGATAGTACAAAGTTACTGTCTTAAATCTCTTCGTTTCTGCTAGTGCCATCACGAAACGTAAAAGTGTGTGATTTTTGTTCTGTCCTGAACAATTATCACCAAAAATATAAAGGTTTTCGACGTCACTTTTGATAACATTATCAATGTACCACTTAATCATGGTACACACATCATTAGCGCCTTTCCCACCATTTCCTTCATGATAGACAAAGGTAGTCATTTTGTGTGTGCCTAAATCGTGTATTCCAAAAACATTTACGGTAAGCTGCCGAAAGTAATAAATGTCTTGCACAGGGATAGTGGGTAAGGAAACATTAGCCATGAAATCAACCGAAATGCCCACAGTCTTTTGGTCATTTTTACAAATTTCAGTGATGGATTTTATCTTGTTGTAAAATTTTTTTGATTTCCTCTTATGGACAAGAAGTTCAGCTACAGCAGCCTTTTTAGCGTTTTCATTTAAAACTGGGCTTTTGATTTTGGTTTGCAATTCCTCGCAAGTAACACAGGCGTCAACTTGTGGTCTACCAAATCCCAAATCATAGTTTGTTTGAAAATATTCACAAAAAAATTTGTACGAGAAACGTTTCTCACTTCCAAGTGTTAGCAGTAAAAAGTCCCTCTCCTTTTCCACAAACATGTCGTACAAGGTCTTCCTGTTAAGATTAGCAGCTAAATAACGTCTTTCGCTGTCAGAATAGTGCGAGACTTTTGTCGGGAAACTTTCAATATGTTGTCTAAGTTTGGACAATACGCTTTCAGGTATTGAGTTTGCAGAGGTGCCTTTCCCTCTTTTGTCTTCAGGTGTTTTGTTTAGCTTTACTAGATGTGATAGCCTCTCGATTTGATTCTTTGTATAGTTGTATGTCTGCATGAATGCTTTCTTACATACTCTACTACGTACCCCATTCAGCTGAATGTAGTAATTCACATTGAAGGCCTTTCGTTTCGATGTTTCACTGGTAGCTCTTGGTCTCTTCCTTGTTATTGGCTCCAACTCCATCAATGACTGGATGTAAATATCTTGTTCCGTCTTTGAGCTGAAGCTATGGAGATGATTGAAAATTTCTAGCATGTTGTCCTCTGTAAAGTTCTTCAGGCACTCGTATCGGCATCTAAAAACCATAACAACAAAGGATAATAGCTTTGTTTAGGTTTAGGTTTATGTTAGGTTAACCTGCAGTCAGGTTAGGTTAGGTTAGGTTCGGTTTAGGTTAGGCTATGTTTAATACACAATATTAAAAATGGTAAATAGACTTAGGCCTAGGCCTTTTTGTCTGAGGCTAGTTACAAATCGTTGAGACTAATAACATTGTTTTCAAAACTTTATTACTTTACTAGAACTAATATTAGCCTATGGCCAGGATTTTATTTATCTACAAAACAACACTTAACCTATTATCATTGTAAGTAAAAAGCTTACCCGCAGTCTGTAGATCAGGGTTTCTTTGCTTGCACAATTTTGCCACGCCAGTTAACATGTTCTTCTCCTTTTACTTTTGCAGTTTTTTACTAAATTCCTTTTATAACTTTCTACATTTAAAACTCCCTTCTTTCTTTTACGAGAGTGATTAACACTTCCTTCACCTTCTAAATAACTCATCTTTGTAAATTAAATAGAATACCATCAAACTAAACAACAACTGGAATTGAGGTTATTGAAGCTAAGCAGCTGACACGGCTGACAATACAAAAAATGAACAGCAGCCACAAGTCACAGCCATAGAGCAACCAGCATAGAGTTAACGGCAGAAGTCAGACTTGTCCGGGACATGTCTGCTATCTGCAGTTAAAGCAAATTTCAATTTAGCTTAACTCCTATATGACTAAAAGAACATGTCTGGCTCTTGCGGTAAAAGACGCGCCTATCTTTGGAGATTCAAAAAATATAAAATATGCAATTTCGGATATTTTGGACAAGTCTGGTTTCTGCAGTGAGCCATTCTTATGCATGGGTTTTTCCACCAATAAATACCAACTATATCCTGTTGTCCTCAGTTCCCGGTCAGTCGTCAAACGGGTGTGAAGTAGTGTGTCGTGATTTTGTGCTACATGTAGCTCTGCTACATAGTGTAAACCTACCTTTAGGCCTCACAATAACGTGAGTGAGTGAGAGCGTTCCATTGGTTTAAATGGGAAGCATTGCGAGCGTTCGGGGCGACGCTCGGGACGGCGTACAGAGCAAAATTGACCCTGACACACTACCGTACCCCGTATCTTTTATTTGATGTTTCGCCAGGAAACCGCCTCCAGACCGTTCGGCTCGACGTTTGGTACGGTGCTCGGTCCGGCGGCGTCTGATACTGTGTACGGAACCATGACACACTACCGGACCTGCGCTTTTTGTTCGGTACGATGCTCGGTCTGATGTCTGATGCAATGTAAAATCCGGTAAAAAGTCCGGTAGTAGTGTGTCGCCGGCCTTACACGCACCGACTTGTCGTTACCACGCACCAACGTTTTACCCCAAGACATTTTGTGAAATTTTCCACAAACCCTCCAATCTGGCTCCAATTCAGGCAAGAGTTCTTTTCAATTAGCTCGACCACATATCACTTTTTAATTTAGAGGTAAAACTATTATGAAACCAATATTTTTCAAAGAAACTACTGTATAAGTATTTTAATATACAGCTTAACTTTCAAACGTTTTAAAACGTTCAGTTTGGTCATTAGTTTTTCGCTTACACGACTACAAATATGAAGAAGTTAATCACCACTCACTAGTACAGGTAGGCCTACAGTATGCAAACAAAGCGGCGACGACATAGCGACACACAGGACAGAGAATGACTGCGTGACCTTGGCCTTGTTACTGAGGAGCCGGGGGGGTAAGGAGGAAGAGTCTTATCGCTTCCAGACAGACAACAACAATAGATAAAATACTCCCTTCTACTAATTTTGTTGTCCTGACCAGGTAACCCGACGCACCGAATTAAAATTGAGGTGTGATCGAGCTAATTTGAAAGTACAGTATCCAGACGTGTCGTAACTACTGTACTTGCGGCTGACACGTTCCGTCATTTTTAAGAGCACAGATGTGAAACAGTTTTCCACTTCCACGTTTTCGGTGTGGTCGTCGAAGAATGTGGAGTTCGATCCAGACGCAGAATTCGGAAGAGAGTGACCAGAGTTATATTCAGAGTACATGGATTGGATTTTCCTCATTTCCAAATCGTAAAAATTTTTGTTTATCGTCGTTTTTGGATTGTTCTTCCAAGGTTGAAGACAACTTTTTCATCGTTTGTTAGGCCTCTTCTTCCATTTGTGTTGGTTTCCTTTTTTCGGTTCTGATTTGGCTTGGGGTTGTTTCAAAATTTGTTGCTCTGCCACTTCTGCTGCTTTTGAAGGACCGGAGTTGGAGTTAATGCTTTCATCATCTTCCTGGAGCTAAAAAAGTGTGTATATATATGTATATATAAAGTAAAAGGTTAAACAAATTTTACGAGCAACTGTTTGTAGTACATATAAACTACGTGTAAAAAGGCAACTGAGTTATGATGCAATATAACTCAAAATCATGAACAAGTTTGTATCTGGTCAGATATAAAATTCAGATCTGCCAGATAAGGTTTTCATCCCATAAAAACCCTATCTGACAGATCTAGCCCAGATCTGGAATATCAGGACCAGATATGACACCCAGATCCCGTATATCAGTTAGTGTAAAAAAACGTCAGTGTTGGCTGCTGAAATTAGGGATGAAATCGCACGCTACTTTACTAGTAGCGAAGGATCTGTACCCTGGAAAAATTAATATGCGTAAAAGGGAAAACGAAAAATATAGAATAACAAGTCATATTAATGTAATTATTGTATAACTATCAAGAATACGCCACTGTTATGATTTTTTGATTTGTAATAAAACATTTACGTCCATACTATAGTTTTTGTTGCTTTATTTATTTTCTTAAAGTGATGAGGTAAAATATTAACAACATGAATGGTGAATTTATTTATTAAAAAATTACAACTTTTAGAAGAACGAAGGCCTAATTTGTATCTCTGCCACTCTATTCTATGAATGCCATAATTCTAGAACATACTTCAAAGAAATTAATTATTTTGTATATAGCTTTTTAATAGCTTAAGTATTTACTTGGAGTAACTATTTATATGTACTGAAATCCACTTACCAAGCTATCCTCATTTGCATCTGTTGTCAGTCCGGACTCGCAGTAGCTCCTTGGCTCACACATGTTCTTAAAAAAACGCGAACTTGTTAACATACGGCCATTTAGGGTCCCCATCTGCTCCCGCGCCACTTCTTGCAGTTTCGTTGCGTTGGTATTGGCCATACTAAATCGACATCCCAAGCTGCCATGAGAACATTGGAGACTGCTAGAAAAATCTGGATAAAAGAAGAAATAAATTACTTGTAAAAAAAAGTTGAAAAGAACTTCTGATTCAATGGAAAAGACTTTTGAAGATGTGACCAAACCATATCATAGCGAAAGTATAGAAGAAATTCTTCTAAATATCTCAAACTGGATAAAACCTTTAATTATGAAGAAAAGATCTACTCATGAAAAGAAAATACAAAATTTGCTTCAAATACAAAAGGAAAGAGAATTAAAACCCTATGAAAAGTTTCAAACCCAGTTCTCCCCAGCTTTGCAAAACCTCACAGAAATTGATTTTACAGAAGATGAGACAACCTTACTGAACAAATCGATTAAATACAACATCAACCTTGATGACTCAAAGAGAATAATTGAAGAAGATCTTATGGATATTGAAGTCGCTATAAGGAAGAAAAACCCAAACATCCAGGACCCTATTAGGTATAACTTAATTCATGAAATAGAAGAAAACAAATCATTGAAACTAAAGCCGAACTTGAAGAAAAAAAGCTAAAGAAGAAATGAAGTTAGTACGTTCCGTATCAAGGAAACTAAAAGACAATAACTCGATGATTGCCAAAGCAGACAAAGGTAATGCGATTGTAATTATGGATGAAAATGAATATGATTCTAAAGGAGAAGATTTTCTAAAGGATGACAACTTTGAAATACTGACCTCAGACCCAACTGACAGTTATATCAAATCAACGAATGCTGTAATCGTAAAGTGCAAAACATTATCAAGAAGAGAAAAAGCTGAACTAAAAATGGAAAAACCTAAAGCGCCATTGTTGAGAGGCCAATTAAAAACACACAAACAAGGTATTCCCATTAGACCTGTTGTAAATTTTCAAACTGTACCTACTTATAAACTTTGTAAATACTTACAAGTTAAAATAAAGAACTGCATTACCTGGGAAAACAGATTTGATATCACAAACACTTATGACCTTATTCATAAAATCAAAGAAATCGAAATACCACAAAACTCGCTATTTATATCATTTGATATAAAAAACATGCATACAAATATCCCGATACATGAAACTTTAATATACTGAAGTCTGACCTAACTGAAAGTAAATCTTTAAAGAAAAATGAAATCAAACATCTAATTAATTTGACAAGAACAGCATTAACTCAAAACTACTTTAAATATAATTCCTCCTTCTATTTTCAAAAAGATGGACTCCCAATGGGATCCCCTCTGTCAGGGTTATTAGCCAAAATATTTCTCCATGATCTAGAAGTAAGAAAAATTATCAATGAAGATAACCCTATATACAACAAAATAACATACTGCTTCAGATATGTTGATGATGTGATTTGCCTTTTTGAAGGAACCATAAAAGAATCAAATGAACTTCTATTGTACCTCAATTCACTGTCCAAAACAATCAAATTCAAACCTGAAATCCAGACAAACTAAATAAACTTTCTAGATTTAACTATATCCAACGAAAAAGGTAAACATTCATTTCAAATATTCCGAAAACCAACAACCACTGGCATAGTAATACCATCGGATTCAAACCACCCATGGTCTCAAAAAATGGCTAGTTTTCACTCCATGATTTATAGACTTGAAAGTCCCAATGAGTAAGACAAATTACAATAGAGAAAAGGAAATAATTAAATATATTGCAAAGAAAAATGGCTACAAAACAAAAATTATAGATAAAATGATAAAAAACAAACAAAGTAAAATTGAGAACAAAAACGAGTCAAGAACAAACCAAGACGAAAAAAAAGATTACATATGCATGCCACATAATACAACTCTTAATAAATCAATAAGGCAAACGTTCAAGAATTCAACAACATAAGTAAGCTATAAAACCAAAACAATTCACTCAAAATGATACAAAATAATCTACCAGGAAATGAAAGGATAACCAAAGACGCTGACAATTATGACAAAGCTGGTATATACCAAATCCAGTGTAACAACTGTGATAAAGTATATAGAGGTCAAACAAAGAGAAGCTTTAACATACGATTTAAAGAACATATACAAGCATACAATTCTAAGAACCTAACGTCGATGAAATCTAACTACGCAGAACACCTCCTGAAATCTAATCACGGCTACACAAGCATCAATGCTAATCTGAAAGTGCTCGAATATGAAAATAATAAAGATAAACTCAATTTCAAAGAAGAATTTTGGATTTACATGAACACTAAAAAATGAACGGATAAACTACTTAATACCATGAATATTAATTATGAAAACGCAATTTTAAAGAAACTATATCATATGAAACAAAACGATTAAAAAATTAATACTTTATATAATATGACTTAAATAATAAGAAGAAAATCAAGAAAACAGATGTTATGAATGTTATCAGATGATAAGATAAAAATTTGTTATCTTTAGTTTTTAAGGTTATTGTATTTGTTAAATCGACATGAAAATGGTCTAAGACCGAAACTAGTTGTCGATAAAATAAAACAATATAATGAAAAAGGGTAATTGTTTTAAAATGTTTTTTATATAAACATTATATATATATATATATATATATATATATATATATATATATATATTTATATATATATATACTAGCTGTTTCCGGTCACGGCTTCGCCCGTGACTGAATTTATTTTTTAGGTAATAAAATCTTTAAAAGAGGAAAAAAATGTTCCTCCTTAAGAATGACATTGAAACAACAAATTACTAAGTGTTGAGATCTGAAGGAATTTTGCAAAACATTTTCATAATGAGAACCATTGAGCAAAAAAAGGACAACCATGTCAAATTTCAACCCCGTAGGCCCTATACAGTCATTTTAAAATCATGTAAAGCGGAGCCCTAAAGAACATAAAAAACTATATTTCTAAAACTGTTTCTTAGTAAACAAACACCTATAAGCAAAACTGAACATAAACGTTAAATTTCAACACCATAGGATTTATGGTAATTTTGAGGATTTGTGGGGGGAAACTCCTGGAATAATTTTGAAGTCCAATGGGGCAGAAAAGAAATTCGAAAACTATATTTGCAAGGCCGTTTCCAAGTGAGCACCTATTTGGAAAACGGAGCATCTCCGTTAGATTTTAATCCCTTAGCATATATAGTAATTTTGATGTTCTTTGGGGTGGAGTCCTAAAGTAAATTTGCTAAATTGTTTCTTAGTGAGAAATTTTAATTTTCAAGACTTCTGGGAGGAAGCCCTAAAGAATTTCAAAATATACACTTTTTTTAAATTCTTAAGTTAAGGGGAACGTCCATGTCAAATTTCAACCCCGAAGTCCTGTTAAGCAGAGCCCTAAAGAACTTCGAAAACCATATTTGCAAAACCAATTCTTAGTAAGCACCCATGAGCAAAGAGGAATGTCCATGTCAAATTTCATCCCCGTGAAGACCCCAATGTAATTCTGAAATGCAGAGGGGTAGAGCCCTAAAGTGCTTTAAAAACTATATTTGCAAACCCTTTTCTTAGTGAGTACCCAAGGGTACTCCAAGAGTAAGCCAAGGGAATCCTATATCATATTTCAACCCCGTGGGCCCACGGGGTCATGAGCAAAGAGGAACGTCCATGTCAAAAATTTCAACTCTGCGAATGCCCTAAGGTAATTTTGAAATGCAGTGTGGTGGAGCCCTTAAGTGCTTCAAAAACTATATTTGCAAAACAGTTTGTTAGTACGAAATAAAGTTAACTGCATTTAATACAACCAAAGTACACCAGACTAAAATTAATAGTAAATCACTATAATCTTGACAATGTCAAACATAAATAAATATTATATCTCACACCTGGTTACTTCTATGCTTATAAGCATTTTCTTGCATGAATTATCATGTGGCAGAAGTAAACAAACCTAATTCAATTTCCATAATCATATGTTAGAATACAAAAATGTTGCTTCCATAAGAATAACATGGTAACTTTGAGGACGTCTAGGGCGTAGCCTTTTGTGAATATTAATATGAAAATAGTCAGACTTTCCTATTTTGAACCTAAAGAATGAGTATACCAAATTTCAGCACTCTAGCTAGTCGGGAAGTTGGAGAATTAGTGATGTGTGAGTGAGTGAGTGAGGGCTTTGCCTTTTATAGATATAGATAGATAACAAAAAATGTCAATGGAATAGAAAGTAAGTATATTAATTTTATTGTAAGGCCAAAGGATAAACAATGTTTTTGTCTTTTTATTTGGTGTATAAATGTTAAAATTGTCAGTTGTACCAACTCGTAAGCACACCACATATAACTGGCCGTGCGAAAAACAGGCATTTTCCAAATTTAATCCCGCAATAGTCAAAGATTACCCTTGTGCCTTATAGATCTTATAGCGGAGCCCAAAAGTGCTTAAAAAATATATTTGCAATACCGTTCCTTATTGAGTACCTATGCGCAAAGAGGCACGTCCATGTCAAATTTTAACCCTGGTGGTCATAAAGTAATTTTGAAGTCTACTGGGGCGGAGCCCTAAAGTACTTAAAAAACTATATTTGCAAAACTGTTTCATAGTGAGCACCTATCAGCAAAGAGAATAGTCATTAAAAGTTCAACCCTGGTGGCCCTTAAGTAATTTTTAAGTCCATTGGGGCGTAGCCCTAAAGATCTTAAAAAACTATATTTGCAAAACCTTTTCCTGGTGATTACCTTTAAGCAAAGAGAATCGTCCATCAAATTTCAACCTAAGCGGGCCTAAAAAAAATTTGAAGTCCAGTGGGACGGAGCCTTAAAGTACTTAAAAAACTACAATTGCAAAACCGTTTCATAGTGAGCACCTATCAGCAAAGAGAATCGTCATTCCAATTTCAACCTTGGTGGCTCTTAAGTAATTGTTAAGTCCATTGGGGCGTAGCCCTAAAGAGCTTCAAAAACTATATTTGCAAAACCTTTTCCTGGTGATTACCTTTGAGCAAAGAGAATCGTCTATCAAATTTCAACCCCAGTGGCCCTAAAGTAATTTTGAAGTCCAGTGGGGTGGAGCCCTAAAGTAATTAAAAAACTATATTTGCAATATACCGTTTCATAGTGAGCACCTATCAGCAAAGAGAATCGTCATTCCAATTTCAACCCTGGTGGCCCTTAAGTAATTTTGAAGTCCATTGGGGTGCAGCCCTAAAGAGTTTCAAAAACTATATTTGCAAAACCTTTTACTGGTGAGTACCTTTAAGCAAAGAGAATAGTCCATCAAATTTCAACCCCAGTGGCCCTAAAGCAATTTTGAAGTCCAGTGTGGCGGAACCCTTAAAAGCGTCAAAAACTATATTTGCAAAACCGTTTCCTAGTGAGTACCTATGAGCAAAGAGGCACGTCCATGTCAAATTTCAACCCCGGAGACCCTAAAGTAATTTTGAAGTCCAGTGGGGCGTAGCCCTTAAGACAACATAAACATTTTACTTCTCACCTAATTACTTCTATGATTATAAGCATTTGATTGAATGAAACTTTCAATTTTTTTAATTATAGCAGTTAATTTTGTGAACACTATATTTCTAAAACCCGACACTGCACCATTATATGCCCTCTGGACAGATTTGCACTAAATTGCACCCAAACCATCCTTGAATAATGCTTAATAATGCCTAAAAGTTTCATTGCAATCTGTCGAGCAGTTTCGGAGTCAACATACACATATATATATATATATATATATATATATATATATATATATATATATATATATATATATAATTATTAAAAGAATAAAAATTCCAAAGTAACCTTTAAATTTCATTTTAATTCACACAACGCGTTTCGGCATTTAAACAGAATAACTTAAAATAAATAAATAAATAAAAATCTTAAATTAATAAAACATATGACTATAGTATAATGCATATAGACATTTAGAAATTTCTTGTTTTCCTAAGTGGACTTTGTATTTTTATGTCTTTTTTGCATTATTTCTTCAACTTTGTCAAAAATCGGGTTTTCTTTATCAACATGCATGATATTTAATATATTATTAGCTTCTGATTTCTTTTTGCAATATATATGATACTCTTCTAGAACATTCATTTTCTCGCCTTTCTTTTCTAAATTTAATACTTCCATATTTTCTTTCATATTTTTATATTCGTGTAAGGTATCGAGAATTTGTTCTGCAAATGAAGATTTCTGTGAGGTTTGATTGTTGGATCTTATTGCTTGAATATGCTCTTGAAACCTGCACTTAAAACTTCTGCCCGTTTGGCCAATGTAAAATTTATGGCAGTCGCTACACTTTATTTGATATATTCCACTCTTGTTATATATGTTATCGTTTTGTTGTTCCGGTTTGTTTGATAATCTTTGTATCATTTTAAATGAATTATTTTTTGTCCGGTAGCTTATGTTAAAATTTGTGCCTTCAAATGTTTTCCTTATTCCTTTGTTTAGCACCGTGTTGTAGGGCATGCACATATATTCTTGTTTCATCTCATCTCTTTTGGTATGTTTGTTATTCTTTTTATTTTTCATTTTATTTATTATGTTATCAATCATCTTTGTCTTGTATCCATTTCTGATTGCAATAGTTTTGATACGCTGTTTTTCTTTCTCAAAATTTTCTTTTTCCAGAGGAACATTTATGAGTCTATGAATCATAGCTCTAAAACTTGCTGTTTTTTGTTGCCACGGGTGGTTGGATTTGGCATGTATTACAAGATCGGTTTCCGTTTCTTTATGAAAAATCTTAAACGAGTGTTTCTTATTGTTCTTATAAATGGTCAAGTCAAGGAAATTTATAGCATTGCCGTCATCTTCATGTTCCATAGTGAACTTTATGCTATTTGATATGGTATTCAGATATTCTAGTAATTCTTTACATTTTGTTTTGTCGCCTTTGAGAAGACAAATAACATCATCCACATATCTGTACCAATAAATTATTTCTTTTTTAAGTGGATTTACATCGTTTAATATTTTTTTCTTTTCTAATTCGTGCATATATATGTCTGCTAGTAATCCCGATAGTGGGGAACCCATTGCCAATCCTTCATTTTGGTGATAGTATTTAGAATTAAATTCTAAATAGTTCTGAGATAATGCCGTTTTAGTAAGTTTTAAAATATCATCTATTTTATTTTTGTTCAGATCATTGTTTTTTGACATTAATTCTTTCAATATGGAAAGTGTTTCTGTTGTTGGGATATTGGTATACATGTTTGATACATCAAAAGAAACAAACATGCTCTTTTCAGGTATTTCAATCTCTTTGATTTGATCAATTAATTCAAATCGGTTTTTGACACTATAAGTTTCTATCAGGTTTAAGTTGTTGGAAATTTTCTTATTTAAAAACTTACATAGTTTATATGATGGAGCAGTTGTAAAATTGACAATCGGTCTTATAGGTATATTTTGTTTATGGATTTTTGGTTGTCCTCTGAGTACAGGTGCTGATGGATTGATCGACTTAAGATGACTTTTTTCGGCATTAGATAATGTTTTGCATTTAGATATTATTTTATTCATTTCTTTATTGTACTCTTGTGTAGGGTCTTTCTTTAATTCTTGGAATTTATTTCCGAGTAGGAATTCTTCTACTTTGTTGGTATAATCATTTGTATTGATTATAACAACCGTATTACCTTTATCTGCTTTTGTAATCTTTGCGTCGTTTTCTTTTAATTTATTTGATATTGACTTAATGGTGTTCATTTCTGTATAAGAAGTCCTAATCATCTTTTTATTTTTCATTTCAATACTGTTTTTGTTAATCTCATGGATAAGGTTGTATCTAATCGGATCTTGTAGTTCTTTGTCTTTTTTCCGGATCGCAACATCGATATCCAACAAGTCATCTTGAAGGATTTTTTTCTTATTATCAACATTAATATTGTATTTAATGGATTTTTCTAACATGTCTGTTTCGTTCTTATCAAATTCTATTTTTGTTAGGTTTTTAATTCTTGTGTAAAACTCAAGTTGATTCTTATTATCATCTTGTTTGTCCTTTGGAAGCTGTACATCTAATAAATTAGCTAACTTCTTTGCATGTGTCACTTTTTTCTTCTTAATTTTAGGCTTTGTCCAGTTTTTAATATATTCTTCAAATTCTTCCAAGGAGTCAGGGTGATAGTTTTTAATCATTTCTTCTTTCAATTTATTTGCAGTTTTGTTCAGGTTGTTGAGTTTTGCATATAAGCTATTTATTTCTTCCTTTACCCAAATCTTTTTGGCTACTTTCAGTGTTTTGAGTGCTGCAACTGTAGTTGATCTGGTATTTATTTGAACGTAATTTGGAGTAATATCTTTTTCTAAGCAACTTTAATTAAAATTGATGTCTTCTTTGGTTGTTGCAATTCTTAGTTTGACATATTTCAATTTGTGAACTATTGGTGGTTGGTAGACCATTTCTTGAAGAATTTTATTTTTGTTCACATTTAGGGCTACTAATAATGTAATTATTAAAAGAATAAAAATTCCAAAGTACCCTTTAAATTTCATTTTAATTCACACAACGCGTTTCGGCATTTATGCCATTTTCAAGTGTGTAAACAGAATAACTTAAAATAAATAAATAAATAAAAATCTTAAATTAATAAAACATATGACTATAGTATAATGCATATAGACATTTAGAAATTTCTTGTTTTCCTAAGTGGACTTTGTATTTTTATGTCTTTTTTGCATTATTTCTTCAACTTTGTCAAAAATCGGGTTTTTTTTATCAACATGCATGATATTTAATATATTATTAGCTTCTGATTTCTTTTTGCAATATATATGATACTCTTCTAGAACATTCATTTTCTCGCCTTTCTTTGCTAAATTTAATACTTCCATATTTTCTTTCATATTTTTATATTCGTGTAAGGTATCGAGAATATGTTCTGCAAATGAAGATTTCTGTGAGGATTGATTGTTGGATCTTATTGCTTGAATATGCTCTTGAAACCTGCACTTAAAACTTCTGCCCGTTTGGCCAATGTAAAATTTATGGCAGTCGCTACACTTTATTTGATATATTCCACTCTTGTTATTTTAAATGAATTATTTTTTGTCCGGTAGCTTATGTTAAAATTTGTGCCTTCAAATGTTTTCCTTATTCCTTTGTTTAGCACCGTGTTGTAGGGCATGCACATATATTCTTGTTTCATCTCATCTCTTTTGGTATGTTTGTTATTCTTTTTATTTTTCATTTTATTTATTATGTTATCAATCATCTTTGTCTTGTATCCATTTCTGATTGCAATAGTTTTGATACGCTGTTTTTCTTTCTCAAAATTTTCTTTTTCCAGAGGAACATTTATGAGTCTATGTATATATGTATATATATATATACATAATTCCTCTTTTATAGATACAGATATGGGGTTGGCTTAGAAATATAACAGCTGATAAGACCTACTGAAAGACACTATAATTTATTAAAAACGTCATTTAAGGAAATCTGAATCTCGTACATGTTTGTCATGAGTTTAAATTTTTTGTTTAGTTTAAATCTCTCTCCCACCCCAATATTCTCGAGAAGGATCAAGTTTAAAAAATGAACTATAGAGTGCAGCTCCTTATGCCTAATTTAACCAGGACTGGGGAAAACTGCTGTAATGTAAACTTTTGTTTATAAGTTCTCCTGTAATTTAACGGTCCTGAAAGGCGGTAATTCAACATGTGTTTTAACAAAATTTCACGAGAGTGCAGCATCCGTAGGCCTACATTGAAACAGTCTGAAAGCACAGTAAAAGGAAGCTGAAAGGCGAGTGAGCGAAGCGAACGAGCGCGTTTTAAACAAGAAAAAAAGCCTCTTTGCATTGGGTTTTTTAACGCACTGTCTGTAAATGATATTACGATAAAAAATATTACTCTTTAAGTTTACCGAGCTAATGCTTGGCCCCCAGATACTGAAAATTATTAACCTAATATCAAAGTACATCATGGTACGGTAATGTAAATATTTTATTTGATGTCAATAAAGACACACAGCTAAAAGCCTGTAAAGGATTAAGGGAAGATTGGTAATATAAAACTAAAGCATATTATAGAACCTGACGACGAGTGAGGGAGGGTAGTGAACGAGATCACCCGAAGGGCAATTTTGTATTAATATAAACTTAACATATCATTATTCTATGATAGAATTGTTTTAATACCAGAACACGTACATAAAATAACAAAATAATAAAAAATAACGTAAATAAAATAATTGTGTACGTAGGAGTACTTTTCCGGGGGTAGGATTCCGGGTCTAGTCCATTGGGGGTAGTTTTGCTGGGGGGTAGTAATCCGGGGTAGAATTCCGGGGGTAGAAAACCGGCTGGTGTTTGGTTTGCTATAATGTTAATTTAGAGAAACCAAATTAAATAATAATGTATTTATAAAACTGGGTGTACTTTTCCGGCCGCGAGCAAAACTCCATGCCACTTTAGGCTGTAGGCCACTTCATCCGATTTTTGAGGTGTTTTGAAAACCGTACATTTCATCCGAGGGTCAGGTCAAGCATAAAAGGGTCATTAGTACGATCCAAATGGAGCTGCCAAAATAGTACACTTCATCCGACGGCCGGCGGTCGGCGGTTAACCGCCGCAGTAGGCTACACCACCGCGGTAAAGTAATCAATCTTAGCTTAGAGGGGTGTGTCGCACTGGCTTTATTAAATAACCATCTACAATGGGAACTGTATTACATTAATTTAAATTACGTTGTTATCCTGTATCCGTATTCAAATATAATTTTAAATATCCATGCTTCTGGAAGGAAGGGGTGGGGGGTTATACACTTGCCCTGGCTGAATGGGACGTGTTGCTTCTCAAACCCCGTTTAACGAAGGAATTTTCGATAAGAGCGATGATAAATATTGTACTAAATTATGAAATCCAAAAATTGTTTACATTACTTTTATTTTTAGAGAATTTTCCAATAGGGAATACGCTATTACATCCACGGTAAGACCTAAGCCAGGACCATGTTACTTTTTCATGTTGAGGTTCCCAGAGGCCACAAACACCATTTGTTCATTTGTATGTGTCCGTCGTAACTTTAACTTTAATGTGTAACTGATAACTTTTGAAGGGGAAACCGATTTTGATGAAATTTAGTATGAAGACCAGGTTTAATTTAATGTGTTCGCGTACCATGCAGCATGATCAGGTTATGGGAACGGGGTTTTATAGGGTTTCAACGTGGTCAAAAATAGGTTTAGGCATTTTCGACCTCAATTTTCAAACTTCAACGATTCAACTAAACCCGTTTTAAACCCGGGACAACTCGCGCTATCGAAAGTCCCGCGGTCACTCGCGCCGTTAGAGCGCTCCTAACATTTAACAGCATCTTACACTTCAAAGTAATTATTATAATATTTGTTTGGTAGATGAAATAAATAAATCGCTACACATTTAAAATAAAATAATAACATATTTATAGTAATTTACAACTTTTTTTTACTCAAAAAGTAAGACTCCGGCAGTTCCGCGATCACTCGCGCCGTTAGAACTATACTAACATGGAGAGTCACGCGAACGCTCGCGCAGTTAGGCGGGCGCTAACAGAATGGAGGTGCGAGCCTTTTTCCCTCTAAAACTACCCTCCCCACCACACTACCCACCCCAAACTGCTGTAGCGGGTGCATAGAATACTGAGGAAAGCATTCTTAAAAGCTCAGTCGCAAGAAATCATTATTAAAAAAATTTTCTTCAGAGGAACTAAAAATGTTAGAATCAATCTAATAGCGCGAGTGATCCCGGGTTAAAACCTTGAATACCCATACCCAACAATTTAGCATTTTGATATTTTACCTTGGCTTATCATTCTACGAAGAAAAGCCAAAAATAGGTTTCCCCTGAAAATCTTACGGGAAATCAACCCTGTCTCTCACTTATTTTTGACATAACTTGGTAAAATTTGGTTGTACATTCACTAGGTAGGGTTTCTTTGATATTTCCTTACAACACCCATTTCTATTGGATTACTGGAAAACATAATAATGTAATTTTCATTAATTTAATACAGTTTTAATGTAATATTTATTTAATAAACCCAGTGCGACACACCCCTCTAAGATAGAGTGGATTTTTCTTCCGCGGCAGTTAACTGCCGACCCACCGCCGCGGCCGTCGGATGAAGTGTACTATTTTGGCAGCTCTGTTTGGAGAGACTAATGACCCTTTTTTGCTCGACCTAACCCTCGGATGAAGTGTACGATTTTCACAACACCTTAAAAATCGGATGAAGTGGCGTACAGGCGCCACTTTAAGCTCCACCCCTCGTGACGTCAAAATAGGGTTTTTTCATGGGGGTACTTTTCCTGGGGGAGAATTCTGTTACCCCGGTTGCCCATTAGTCCCTTCAATGAAAATTATCGATTTATCGCTCCGTGAAATATATATACCTATGATTGACGGTTCTCAAATTAGAGTCCGCCCAAGTGGGGCTAGTTGTCGTTTGCTCACTCAACACTTATGACGTATCAATTCAGTAAATCGCTTCTCGCACAAGGGAGTGTCCAATTTGTGAGTATCACTGTGGATATTTATCTTACAAGTTAATAGACCATTAATTATTTACAACAATAACAGAAAACAATGATATTTCAATCTTTTGCGGCACAATATTGAGACTCTACAGTAAGTAATTTCCAACAAATTATGAAAATGGCTTACATTAGTACGATCTTCAGTAAATAATTTAAACGGCTTTTCACATTCACACACCAAATACTCTTTTAGTTTTTTTATGTCACTAGCTAGAGGAACAATGGTGATAGCATTCATTGTTTTTGAGTTCAAGTCGTCAGCTGCATGGTAAGAAATCTCATATCATCTCATATCTCATATAATTTGTTTTTACATAAAATATCATTGTTTCAAAATCTTTAACAACCTCTTTGATGTCAATTTTCTCCAGTATATGTTTAAATTTGTATATTTGAGTGATTGCTATTTCTAAGCATTCTTTAATAGACGTGAGTAGTTAAGTGGGTCACCTGAATTCTAACATGGGCTCTTATGGGGGAATAAATGAGGGTGCTTGTGTTGCTAAATAATTTTCTGGTACCTTAGACTTATAACTTCACCTTAGAGGCCATTTTTAACCTAACAAGCCTTATAGTCCACCATTAATTAAACTGTTATGAATAAAATTTATACATGGCGAGGTCAGGACTCGAACCCGGCCCGCTGGCGCGTGAGGTGCGAGCTTTACCTCTTAGCCACCGAGGTACTTGTTTGATGGTGGCGGAAATGTGTCTGATAACGCGGTGTTTGCGATGGCGCGTTATTTAACAAACTAATGAAAAGAATGAAATAGCGCTATCAACAAAGTATTCGTTAACCTCTGTAACCTTTGATAGCGGCAATCACTAAACAACGGGAAAACTGTCTGCCCTTTATGACCTCAGATAAAGATAACTATATTTAAGTGTGCAAAGCATTTGTCAGTTTATCCAGTTAAACTTTCCTGGTATACTGTACGTTCCACAACCAACTTGCGCCTTGTTAGTTAGTGAGGTGTAAATTGGATTAATTGAATTTTGGGGTTTGTTGGAAAAATTACCCTTGATTAATTTCTCGAGTAAAAATGATACTTTTGGAGACACAATTTGGTTATCTCGTTTGTAGGGTTCATGAAATAATTAGTTTAACATAAATAAGCTCATTTTTGGCACACTAAAATAAAAAGAGGGGGAAACTCACCCCGAGGTCCATATTTTCAGTGCTTGGAGAAGACACTGCCGGTGACGCCATCATGCCCTGGATTGATGGACGCCAAGGAACCGCCGCCACAAGGGACCACAGTGGTGATTGTCTCTCTGGTCGAAGTATGTCCTCACTCACGTTCACGCACACGGAAATCTTGCTAAGATCGAACGTGAAGCAAAGTTCATAATAGGCCTAATCTTGAAGTACGCGATCGCGGAAGCCCGATCCAAAATTGCACTTGACACTGCTGCAAAACACTTTACAAAGGGAATTATTTTACTGTTCAAATAGAGAGATATTTAGCGATACAATAATTTTAGAGAATAAAATGCTCACTAAAGAGTTCGAGAGAGAGAGAGATTTATAATTATTAGAACCCAAATAAGGGTATAAGAGAATAAAATCGGAAATACACCGACAACGGCACAGAGTCAACCGTGAGAGAGAGACGCCGGAGAAGGACTCCTCAAACAGTAACGTTTTTCCGTGAGGAGAGGGAAAACTATATTTGGCGAAAACCCACCAATAGGGAAGAGCGTCATGCCTGTCAGCTGGATCAAGGCGGCAGTGGTTTGAATTTGAATTGTAATGATTTTGTCTTACTTTATAATTGTTAAATACTTAACACGCCTACAGTCCGTTCATGTTTCTATTGGACACTTTTGGTTTTTGTATCTCCCCCATTTATACTTCCACAGGGTTGTAACTTGGTATAGGGGTGCACATACAACATATAATTTTTATAAAATACCCTCTGGGGGTGAACTACCCCTGGAACAACCCCTAACTTAAAAAGTGCAAAATATCATAATAATCGTTTAAGACCCTTATTAGCATAGCGTCTAGCATTATTAACATTGAATCGCATGAAAATACCCAGTTTTTCGATCGGGGCTCATTTCAACCCTTAACTGTTTTACGCCTATTGCTCAGGTGTTTGAAGGCTGAGGTGAACCAGATTCGGGTTGTAGGTAGAAGCATGTGTGCTCTACATAATTTTTTAACCAAGTTTAACCATCATCCCTTATTTTTTTTAAATACACCCCTATAAGTTTTTTTGCATGACACGCTTACCGTTTGAGCAAAAATTCTGAAACATGGTATGTAGTTAGGTACTAGTGTCTAGTATTTTATACAATCTAATTCAGGCCTCCAAGGTCAAATGTTACGTAATAAAACACGTTAGAAATGGCCAAACTGAAAAAAGAAATTTCCCACCCCCTTGACTCACGTGGTCAAACACGTGGTAAAAGTGAGGTTAGAAAACATGGTCAAAAGTTTGGAAATTTCCCGCCAAAACAGTCGCCATCTTGACTCACGTGGTAAAAAGGCCTCCAAGGTCAAATGTTACGTAATAAAACACGTTAGAAATGGCCAAACTGAAAAAAGAAATTTCCCACCACCTTGACTCACGTGGTCAAACACGTGGTAAAAGTGAGGTTAGAAAACATGGTCAAAAGTTTGGAAATTTCTTGCCAAAACAGTCGCCATCTTGACTCACGTGGTAAAAGTGAGGTTAGATAGTTGTCATCTTTATTGTTTTAGTTTTAGACGTGGTACTCTACAGACGTGCTAGTCTTGCGTAACATAACCACACTTTTACTCTAGTATATGCTAGTAAAACTATAATGAGTCCCTAGTAAGTCCTATTAAACCAGAGTTAGCAGCTCTATTGGTTTAGTTTGGGTTTAGACGTGGTACTGTACAGATGTGCGGGTCTTATGTAACATAACCTCACACTGCACTTGCACTCTAATTAAATATCAGTAAATCCAGAGTGAGTCTCTAGTGAGCCTCTATAAAACCAGAGCTATCAGCTCTATTGGTTTAGTTTGGTTTCAGACGTGATACTGTTCAGACGTGCTAGTCTTGCGTAACATAACCTCACTTTTACTCTAGTATATACTAGTAAAACTAAAACGAGTTCCTAGTGAGTCCTATTAAACCAGAGTTAGCAGCTCTATTGCTTCAGTGTCTTTCCAGACGTGGTACTGTACAGACGTGCGGGTAACATAACCTCACTTTTACTATAAAATCCCATTTTCGCTTCATTATAAACTTAGTATTTTTATAAAAATGGAATCATCTTCTAAAATGGGTTCTCAAAATATGACTGAACCAATCCATTTCATTAGCGAAGACCGAACGTACATCAAAAAATTCAGGTTGTATGGTCTTAAAACTATTTTTAAGTTTACAAACCCCCCAGCCGGAACGTCTGAATTTGAATGGCTTAGACAAGGTTTTGCTCAAATTGTCGAGAGAGCGAAATCCGAATGCCATCCTAGTGATTACCTTGGCTTTACATTAGGTAGCATTAATTTGAAAACAAAAGAGTCGGGTTATATTGTTCCACGACCGGCTTCTGAAATTAACAGTGATGTCCTTTGGAGTGTGTTTGGAGGTATTGTTCAATCTAACTCTGAAAATATCAAATCAACTGACACGTTTAGAGTTGATGTGGTGAGAGTCAACGTGCCTGTAGGTCGTGGTAGAAAACGCCCTGGATTCTATAACACTTTCGAAGAAGAGTGTAAGTCGAGGCAGGGAATTGTTGTTATAAAAAACAAAGATAATTTGTGTCTTCCCAGGGCTTTGGTAGTGGCAAAAGCGTATGCGAAGAATGATCCCCAGACCTATGCTATTCGAGAGGATAAGGGGTTGAGACAAACACTTAGAGCTAAAAAACTAATAGCAAAGGCGAGAGTAGAGATCCCAGAGGAAGGCGCAGGCATTCCTGAGCTTGAGAAGCTTCAGGCTCATTTTAAAAAGTACAGGATAACTGTTTATAACTACAACTCTAAAGGCCGTGATGTATACTTTTCTGGTGGCAGTGAAGATGCTAACCTTAAAATTAACTTGCTTTTCCATAATGGCCATTATAATGTAATTACTAGTCTCACCGCTGCTTTTGCTTGTGTCTACTACTGTGAGACATGCCATTCCCCTCACAACACAAAGAGTGACCATCGTTGCTTAAACAAATGCTCTGCCTGTCATTCTATATCTCCTCCATGTAAGCTTGAACATGGTGGCCTTAGCTGCCGATTTTGTGGTCGCCATTTTAAAAACGAGCAGTGTTTGATAGCTCATCGTGGACAAGTTTGTAAATCTATTAAATTTTGCCATGATTGCCACAAAATGGTCTTTCCAACTAAACGTAAGTCAATCCACGTATGTGGTGAAGTCTTTTGTAGTACTTGCAAAGACTATAAACCGGCTGACCATCAGTGTTTCATGCGTGTAGATAAGCAAAGCCCTAAAGACCGCGATTTTTTGTTTATATTCTTTGACTTAGAGACTCGCCAAGATGAGTCATTGCCTTTTGATAGTGAAGCTAAAGTTCATAAAGTAAACTTGTGCGTGTCTCAGCAGTATTGCTTTAAGTGCATCAAAGGAGGGTTCGGATGAATTACAACAGTTGTGGATGAAACGCTGAACATAGGCAGTAACTGCTTGTAGACGTGTCCACGAGGAAAACTTGGTGAGTAGGTCCCATTCTTGATGCTGTACTGCAGTCAGTACGGTTAGAGGGGTTTGTTTGATTTCTTCGGTATTATTTAAATCTACCGGCGAAAATTTCGGAGTTGGCCAGTCAATTTTATTTAGATGAAGCCAAGAGGGGCCATTCCACCAGAGTGGGTGGTCGACAAGATCAGAGGCCAGAATTCCCCGAGAGGCACAATCAGCCGGGTTATGAGCACTTTGTACATGTCTCCAACAGTGCATTGGAATGAGTTCCTGAGTTTGTGAGACTCGGTTAGCCACAAACGTTTTTAGCCGGTATGGGGGAGTTTGCAGCCATGTTAGGACTACAGAAGAGTCACACCAGAGATGAGTGGCTGAGAAGGTTGTACGATCTTTAAAAACTTCGAAAACGTGTGCTACCAATTGGGCTAATAGATGAGCTCCACATAGTTCTAGGCGGGGCAAAGTCACTCTTTTCAGGGGGGCAACTCTAGTTTTCGAAATCACTTGGCGGACTATCACCTCGCCATTTGAAAGATGGTTGCGGAAATACACCACTGCTGCGTATCCGCTCTCTGAGGCATCGGAAAAGCCGTGAACTTCAATGTTCTTCGAGGAGCTGAGCATAAAAGCTCGAGGAATCTTAATTTTAGAGATATGACTCACACTAGATGTAAAGGTATTCCACTTATCAGCTAAGTCGGCGGGAAGAGGCTCATCCCATTTTAGACCAGTGGTCCATAAAAGCTGCATAAAGCATTTTGCAGTCATGATACATGGGGCGAGAAACCCGCAGGGGTCGTATATCTTGGCAATGGCACGCAGAACATTGCGCTTAGTGAGGGTACCGTGAGGAATATTTACAGAGTATGTAAAGTAGTCATTTTCCGGGGACCAATGAAGGCCCAGGACAGCAAAATGAGGCATTTGATCCTCTTGTAAGAACACCGGAGTCTCCAGATGGTCTTGAGGTAGTGTTTGAAGAAGTGCTTGAGAATTTGAGGCCCACTTCCGCAATTCGAATCCACCTTTTCCTAGGAGCAATTTCAACTGTTCCTGTAGTTTAAGGGCTTCTTCTATCGTGTCTGCACAGGAAATTACATCATCGACATAAGTTTGTGATCGTACAACACCAGCAGCCTCCGGATACGCACTTCCCTCGTCATTAGCCAGCTGATGGAGAGTGCGTATGGCTAAATATGGCGAACTGTTTATCCCAAACGTAACTCGAGTTAGTTTGTAAACTGACATTGGTTCAGCAGGGTTTTCTCGCCATAGGACGAGCTGAAAATTCTGATGTTCGGCTTCTACGAAAATTTGCAAATACATTTGTCGTATATCACATGTAAAAACAAAACGATGTGATCGAAAGTGCATGAGGATGTCACAAATGTCTGTTTGTAATTTACGACCGGTCATGAGAGTGTCATTGAGCGAGTTACCAGAACTAGTTTTACAGCTTGCATCATAGACTATTCTTAACTTGGTAGAGTTGCTGTTTTCTTTGAGTACCCCATGGTGAGGAAGAAAGTAGTGTGGCGAGGGGAGATTCGAATCGGTCACTTTGACCATGTGACCCTGGTCTATGTGCTCTCTCATCGCTTTCGAGTACAGCAACTTGAACTCAGGGTTTCGAGTGAATTTATTTTCAAGAGAATTGAACCGGCGTTCAGCAGCAACGAGTGAGTTACCAAGCTCAGGTTGACCTTCCTTAAAAGGAAGCTGTACAACGTACCGTCCGTCATTACGTCGGGAATGAGTGGAGTCAAAGTGCATGTCACACTGTTGTTCTTCGGTGGACTTTTTATTGGCTAATGGAGGTTCTTCCAATTGCCAAAATCTTTGGAGTGAGGCATGGAGTTCATCTGAGGTAGCAAGTAGAGAAACTGAGAAGTTACTTGCAGGTTGGTTATGATGGGCGGAAGGCGCCGAACCGATAATAACAAAGCCGAAGTGGGTCCCCATCACATGAGGCATATTGGGGCCCAATGATTGTGACTGATTTGTCAAGATCCGTGGCAAGAGAGAACCACCAATCAATAAGTCTATAGGCCCCGGAAGATGGAATGTGGGGTCTGCGAGGGTGTACGGCTTGACACGCTTTAACACATCTGCAGATATAGAAGTCCTAGGTAGGTCTACAGATATTTTTTCCAATACATGGACCTGATGCTGAGAGGCAATGTCCTTGCCTGAGAGAGTTCCTATATTGAGTATGACAGATCCTTTAGTGTGGGCTGCCATCTGGGAGAGTCCCTTTACTTTTAGATTCGAATGAATGCGAGGGGCAAGCAAGAGTTGTGCTGCCTTTTCTGATATGAACTCGCACATGCTGCCGCTATCTAGCAGTGCTCGGAACACGTGCGTGACACCATTCTGGGCTGTCAACTTTACTAATGTAGTGCCAAGAAGTACGGTTGTTCTACCGCAATGAGAGGGAGGAAGAGTTTGAGCAGATGAAACAGAGATGGTTTCCTCATGTTGTGCGGAATCGTCTGTTTTAAGAGAGAGAGGGGCTTCATTTTGACGAGAAGCTTTCGGACTTTGAGATTTATTTTTTGATTTCTCAAAGTGGAGAGAGGAGTGATGTCGCCCACGACATGTTTGGCATGTTGCCTGAGATTTGCACTCCTGCAATGAATGATTTCCTAAACAGGAAGTGCATCGCTTGGCTTCTTTAACCAGTTTATAGCGTTGGTTTGGAGTCCAAGTAGAGTAATTTGGACAACCATATACTTTATGGGTCCCCTGTTTGCACACAAAACAAGAGTATGACATAGATGGTGAATGTGAGCGGGGGGTGGATGTGGCCACCATAGAGACGGGATGAGAGGCGAAATGTACTCGCTTGCCCTGATTTGACTTTTGTTGAGCCGAGCTAGAGCCTGAGTGTGGTTTATTAGTGGAAACCGAGAGATTGTGAAGACTAGCATCCTCCACATGGTTGCATTCTTCACTGAGAAATTTAATAATGTCGGCTACTTCCGGGAGAGTGTGAGGAGTTTCGCCTTCTTCACGAGTAGATCGGTAAACTTCTAAGCGTTGCCTCAATGCATTATCCATTTTTCGGAGTATCAGAGCCGAGAGGAGAGGGTTTTGAGTAGTTATCTCACTATTAAGAGCCTTCAACGCCTGAGTATTTTCGTGATAGAGGTTCACGAAAGCCCTCATACTTTTGGGTGACGAAGCGGAGATATTCGGTAGGTCCAATACCTGGTTGAGGTGCAATGTGACTAGTCTCCTCGGTGAATGGTACCTATCTTGAAGCAGCTTATAGGCAACAACATAATTAGCTGCTGAGAGTGTGAGTGACCTTATTAAATTTAAAGGCTCGCCTGAGAGTACACTCAATAAGTATTGAAATTTAGCAACATTGCTGAGAGTAGGGTTGCTATGTATAGTCGAGTCAAAAAGATTTATAAATGAAATCCAAGACAATGGATCCCCTGAGAAGTGTTTCAATTCAAGCTTGGGTAGCCTTACACTCATGAGAGGTTGAGTGGCATGAGGTTCTAAAGAATGTACTGATGAGGGTGTTTGAGGCTCGGCCACTGGAGATAGAGCTTCGATCTTGCTCATAATAGTGGCGTAAAGGTCATTAATTGTATCCTGATCATTCGAGAGAACATCCATATCTGCATCCTCATTTTCTAAAACACGATGCACATTGCCGTCATAATCAGCCCGTTTTTTACTAAGTTCCTTACCAAAAGCGGATAAATTACGTAGCTGAGCCATTGTTGGCGGTTCGCCTTTTGCAGTGATTTCATCAACCGTTTCATTAATTTTCTTGAAACGATTCTTCGTTAATTCAGTACAACGAATGTAGGTAGTCCACTTTAAAACCTTAGCCATGATTACAAAATAAAATAGTCCAGAACAATACAAATGACGCAACTACACGAATAATAACACCTTAATTACTATTAAAAATTGAGTAACAACAGAGCTGAAGTGCTTAATTACCCTACACATTTACTCAAAATGAGTATCAATACATCTTATATTCATATAAAAATACAAATGGAAAATCAAAGAGAAAATATAACATAAAGTGTCAAAAAAAAGGAATTGTAACTATGCAAAAAAGAGTAGTAAACAATCTTTTATAAATACCAGATATTGATTATATTGAATAAAAGAGAATTTAAAGCTGTGAACTAGCTAATTAGGATAAAATATAATCAATAAAACCCCTTAATTATAAATAATTGTTGGATACAATGAGCTAATTAATTAGCTAAATCTACCTGTGTAGGGCCTAATTATTTTCAATTAAAAAATTGTCACATAAATACAATTGGTAACTAACAGAGAGACAATGAAAATATCTAATTATTATAACTCAAATATTGTTTAAGGAAAATATTCACAACAGTTTATAAAAATATTCACATGTGATATTAAATAATTATTTTAATTACAAGTACAATGAGTCGTGAGAATAGTGACAAGACTAAATATCAACTTCAAAATGTTTTAAAAGTAAAATAGGCTAACATTGCAACTATAAACAAGAGTGTGACATTGACCAGAGAATGAGATGTAAACAAACTATCAGCTGGGCCGTGTTATTTTGGGGATCACAGCTGACAGGATATACGCAGAGTGCCGTTTTGCGACAATAATGGAAGCGTCGCATAAAAATGTTAGAGCGAGAGGGCATACAACAATGTTAGAGAGAGACAGCGCTCGTATACAGCGAGCGTCTTCGGGAAGTGGACGAGTCTATTTTGACCTATCTGTGAGGGGTGACCTATGCTCTGTAACGATTGAACACCTTACAAAAATGGCGGATAGTGACGCTAACTTTTACCGCCAATATTGCACATGGGAATATCCAGGGTGTTTGAACTGCTTGTTTTAAGGACTGGAATTCAATTAAATCCGGCTCGAAGGACCAAATGTTAATTAGTGAGGTGTAAATTGGATTAATTGAATTTTGGGGTTTGTTGGAAAAATTACCCTTGATTAATTTCTTGAGTAAAAATGATACTTTTGGAGACACAATTTGGTTATCTCGTTTGTAGGGTTCATGAAATAATTAGTTTAACATAAATAAGCTCATTTTTGGCACACTAAAATGAAAAGAGGGGGAAACTCACCCCGAGGTCCATATTTTCAGTGCTTGGAGAAGACACTGCCGGTGACGCCATCATGCCCTGGATTGATGGACGCCAAGGAACCGCCGCCACAAGGGACCACAGTGGTGATTGTCTCTCTGGTCGAAGTATGTCCTCACTCACGTTCACGCACACGGAAATCTTGCTAAGATCGAACGTGAAGCAAAGTTCATAATAGGCCTAATCTTGAAGTACGCGATCGCGGAAGCCCGATCCAAAATTGCACTTGACACTGCTGCAAAACACTTTACAAAGGGAATTATTTTACTGTTCAAATAGAGAGATATTTAGCGATACAATAATTTTAGAGAATAAAATGCTCACTAAAGAGTTCGAGAGAGAGAGAGATTTATAATTATTAGAACCCAAATAAGGGTATAAGAGAATAAAATCGGAAATACACCGACAACGGCACAGAGTCAACCGTGAGAGAGAGACGCCGGAGAAGGACTCCTCAAACAGTAACGTTTTTCCATGAGGAGAGGGAAAACTATATTTGGCGAAAACCCACCAATAGGGAAGAGCGTCATGCCTGTCAGCTGGATCAAGGCGGCAGTGGTTTGAATTTGAATTGTAATGATTTTGTCCTACTTTATAATTGTTAAATACTTAACACGCCTACAGTCCGTTCATGTTTCTATTGGACACTTTTGGTTTTTGTATCTCCCCCATTTATACTTCCACAGGGTTGTAACTTGGTATAGGGGTGCACATACAACATATAATTTTTATAAAATACCCTCTGGGGGTGAACTACCCCTGGAACAACCCCTAACTTAAAAAGTGCAAAATATCATAATAATCGTTTAAGACCCTTATTAGCATAGCGTCTAGCATTATTAACATTGAATCGCATGAAAATACCCAGTTTTTCGATCGGGGCTCATTTCAACCCTTAACTGTTTTACGCCTATTGCTCAGGTGTTTGAAGGCTGAGGTGAACCAGATTCGGGTTGTAGGTAGAGGCATGTGTGCTCTACATAATTTTTTAACCAAGTTTAACCATCATCCCTTATTTTTTTTAAATACACCCCTATAAGTTTTTTTGCATGACACGCTTACCGTTTGAGCAAAAATTCTGAAACATGGTATGTAGTTAGGTACTAGTGTCTAGTATTTTATACAATCTAATTCAGGCCTCCAAGGTCAAATGTTACGTAATAAAACACGTTAGAAATGGCCAAACTGAAAAAAGAAATTTCCCACCCCCTTGACTCACGTGGTCAAACACGTGGTAAAAGTGAGGTTAGAAAACATGGTCAAAAGTTTGGAAATTTCCCGCCAAAACAGTCGCCATCTTGACTCACGTGGTAAAAAGGCCTCCAAGGTCAAATGTTACGTAATAAAACACGTTAGAAATGGCCAAACTGAAAAAAGAAATTTCCCACCACCTTGACTCACGTGGTCAAACACGTGGTAAAAGTGAGGTTAGAAAACATGGTCAAAAGTTTGGAAATTTCTTGCCAAAACAGTCGCCATCTTGACTCACGTGGTAAAAGTGAGGTTAGATAGTTGTCATCTTTATTGTTTTAGTTTTAGACGTGGTACTCTACAGACGTGCTAGTCTTGCGTAACATAACCACACTTTTACTCTAGTATATGCTAGTAAAACTATAATGAGTCCCTAGTAAGTCCTATTAAACCAGAGTTAGCAGCTCTATTGGTTTAGTTTGGGTTTAGACGTGGTACTGTACAGATGTGCGGGTCTTATGTAACATAACCTCACACTGCACTTGCACTCTAATTAAATATCAGTAAATCCAGAGTGAGTCTCTAGTGAGCCTCTATAAAACCAGAGCTATCAGCTCTATTGGTTTAGTTTGGTTTCAGACGTGATACTGTTCAGACGTGCTAGTCTTGCGTAACATAACCTCACTTTTACTCTAGTATATACTAGTAAAACTAAAACGAGTTCCTAGTGAGTCCTATTAAACCAGAGTTAGCAGCTCTATTGCTTCAGTGTCTTTCCAGACGTGGTACTGTACAGACGTGCGGGTAACATAACCTCACTTTTACTATAAAATCCCATTTTCGCTTCATTATAAACTTAGTATTTTTATAAAAATGGAATCATCTTCTAAAATGGGTTCTCAAAATATGACTGAACCAATCCATTTCATTAGCGAAGACCGAACGTACATCAAAAAATTCAGGTTGTATGGTCTTAAAACTATTTTTAAGTTTACAAACCCCCCAGCCGGAACGTCTGAATTTGAATGGCTTAGACAAGGTTTTGCTCAAATTGTCGAGAGAGCGAAATCCGAATGCCATCCTAGTGATTACCTTGGCTTTACATTAGGTAGCATTAATTTGAAAACAAAAGAGTCGGGTTATATTGTTCCACGACCGGCTTCTGAAATTAACAGTGATGTCCTTTGGAGTGTGTTTGGAGGTATTGTTCAATCTAACTCTGAAAATATCAAATCAACTGACACGTTTAGAGTTGATGTGGTGAGAGTCAACGTGCCTGTAGGTCGTGGTAGAAAACGCCCTGGATTCTATAACACTTTCGAAGAAGAGTGTAAGTCGAGGCAGGGAATTGTTGTTATAAAAAACAAAGATAATTTGTGTCTTCCCAGGGCTTTGGTAGTGGCAAAAGCGTATGCGAAGAATGATCCCCAGACCTATGCTATTCGAGAGGATAAGGGGCTGAGACAAACACTTAGAGCTAAAAAACTAATAGCAAAGGCGAGAGTAGAGATCCCAGAGGAAGGCGCAGGCATTCCTGAGCTTGAGAAGCTTCAGGCTCATTTTAAAAAGTACAGGATAACTGTTTATAACTACAACTCTAAAGGCCGTGATGTATACTTTTCTGGTGGCAGTGAAGATGCTAACCTTAAAATTAACTTGCTTTTCCATAATGGCCATTATAATGTAATTACTAGTCTCACCGCTGCTTTTGCTTGTGTCTACTACTGTGAGACATGCCATTCCCCTCACAACACAAAGAGTGACCATCGTTGCTTAAACAAATGCTCTGCCTGTCATTCTATATCTCCTCCATGTAAGCTTGAACATGGTGGCCTTAGCTGCCGATTTTGTGGTCGCCATTTTAAAAACGAGCAGTGTTTGATAGCTCATCGTGGACAAGTTTGTAAATCTATTAAATTTTGCCATGATTGCCACAAAATGGTCTTTCCAACTAAACGTAAGTCAATCCACGTATGTGGTGAAGTCTTTTGTAGTACTTGCAAAGACTATAAACCGGCTGACCATCAGTGTTTCATGCGTGTAGATAAGCAAAGCCCTAAAGACCGCGATTTTTTGTTTATATTCTTTGACTTAGAGACTCGCCAAGATGAGTCATTGCCTTTTGATAGTGAAGCTAAAGTTCATAAAGTAAACTTGTGCGTGTCTCAGCAGTATTGCTTTAAGTGCATCAAAGGAGGGTTCGGATGAATTACAACAGTTGTGGATGAAACGCTGAACATAGGCAGTAACTGCTTGTAGACGTGTCCACGAGGAAAACTTGGTGAGTAGGTCCCATTCTTGATGCTGTACTGCAGTCAGTACGGTTAGAGGGGTTTGTTTGATTTCTTCGGTATTATTTAAATCTACCGGCGAAAATTTCGGAGTTGGCCAGTCAATTTTATTTAGATGAAGCCAAGAGGGGCCATTCCACCAGAGTGGGTGGTCGACAAGATCAGAGGCCAGAATTCCCCGAGAGGCACAATCAGCCGGGTTATGAGCACTTTGTACATGTCTCCAACAGTGCATTGGAATGAGTTCCTGAGTTTGTGAGACTCGGTTAGCCACAAACGTTTTTAGCCGGTATGGGGGAGTTTGCAGCCATGTTAGGACTACAGAAGAGTCACACCAGAGATGAGTGGCTGAGAAGGTTGTACGATCTTTAAAAACTTCGAAAACGTGTGCTACCAATTGGGCTAATAGATGAGCTCCACATAGTTCTAGGCGGGGCAAAGTCACTCTTTTCAGGGGGGCAACTCTAGTTTTCGAAATCACTTGGCGGACTATCACCTCGCCATTTGAAAGATGGTTGCGGAAATACACCACTGCTGCGTATCCGCTCTCTGAGGCATCGGAAAAGCCGTGAACTTCAATGTTCTTCGAGGAGCTGAGCATAAAAGCTCGAGGAATCTTAATTTTAGAGATATGACTCACACTAGATGTAAAGGTATTCCACTTATCAGCTAAGTCGGCGGGAAGAGGCTCATCCCATTTTAGACCAGTGGTCCATAAAAGCTGCATAAAGCATTTTGCAGTCATGATACATGGGGCGAGAAACCCGCAGGGGTCGTATATCTTGGCAATGGCACGCAGAACATTGCGCTTAGTGAGGGTACCGTGAGGAATATTTACAGAGTATGTAAAGTAGTCATTTTCCGGGGACCAATGAAGGCCCAGGACAGCAAAATGAGGCATTTGATCCTCTTGTAAGAACACCGGAGTCTCCAGATGGTCTTGAGGTAGTGTTTGAAGAAGTGCTTGAGAATTTGAGGCCCACTTCCGCAATTCGAATCCACCTTTTCCTAGGAGCAATTTCAACTGTTCCTGTAGTTTAAGGGCTTCTTCTATCGTGTCTGCACAGGAAATTACATCATCGACATAAGTTTGTGATCGTACAACACCAGCAGCCTCCGGATACGCACTTCCCTCGTCATTAGCCAGCTGATGGAGAGTGCGTATGGCTAAATATGGCGAACTGTTTATCCCAAACGTAACTCGAGTTAGTTTGTAAACTGACATTGGTTCAGCAGGGTTTTCTCGCCATAGGACGAGCTGAAAATTCTGATGTTCGGCTTCTACGAAAATTTGCAAATACATTTGTCGTATATCACATGTAAAAACAAAACGATGTGATCGAAAGTGCATGAGGATGTCACAAATGTCTGTTTGTAATTTACGACCGGTCATGAGAGTGTCATTGAGCGAGTTACCAGAACTAGTTTTACAGCTTGCATCATAGACTATTCTTAACTTGGTAGAGTTGCTGTTTTCTTTGAGTACCCCATGGTGAGGAAGAAAGTAGTGTGGCGAGGGGAGATTCGAATCGGTCACTTTGACCATGTGACCCTGGTCTATGTGCTCTCTCATCGCTTTCGAGTACAGCAACTTGAACTCAGGGTTTCGAGTGAATTTATTTTCAAGAGAATTGAACCGGCGTTCAGCAGCAACGAGTGAGTTACCAAGCTCAGGTTGACCTTCCTTAAAAGGAAGCTGTACAACGTACCGTCCGTCATTACGTCGGGAATGAGTGGAGTCAAAGTGCATGTCACACTGTTGTTCTTCGGTGGACTTTTTATTGGCTAATGGAGGTTCTTCCAATTGCCAAAATCTTTAGAGTGAGGCATGGAGTTCATCTGAGGTAGCAAGTAGAGAAACTGAGAAGTTACTTGCAGGTTGGTTATGATGGGCGGAAGGCGCCGAACCGATAATAACAAAGCCGAAGTGGGTCCCCATCACATGAGGCATATTGGGGCCCAATGATTGTGACTGATTTGTCAAGATCCGTGGCAAGAGAGAACCACCAATCAATAAGTCTATAGGCCCCGGAAGATGGAATGTGGGGTCTGCGAGGGTGTACGGCTTGACACGCTTTAACACATCTGCAGATATAGAAGTCCTAGGTAGGTCTACAGATATTTTTTCCAATACATGGACCTGATGCTGAGAGGCAATGTCCTTGCCTGAGAGAGTTCCTATATTGAGTATGACAGATCCTTTAGTGTGGGCTGCCATCTGGGAGAGTCCCTTTACTTTTAGATTCGAATGAATGCGAGGGGCAAGCAAGAGTTGTGCTGCCTTTTCTGATATGAACTCGCACATGCTGCCGCTATCTAGCAGTGCTCGGAACACGTGCGTGACACCATTCTGGGCTGTCAACTTTACTAATGTAGTGCCAAGAAGTACGGTTGTTCTACCGCAATGAGAGGGAGGAAGAGTTTGAGCAGATGAAAGAGAGATGGTTTCCTCATGTTGTGCGGAATCGTCTGTTTTAAGAGAGAGAGGGGCTTCATTTTGACGAGAAGCTTTCGGACTTTGAGATTTATTTTTTGATTTCTCAAAGTGGAGAGAGGAGTGATGTCGCCCACGACATGTTTGGCATGTTGCCTGAGATTTGCACTCCTGCAATGAATGATTTCCTAAACAGGAAGTGCATCGCTTGGCTTCTTTAACCAGTTTATAGCGTTGGTTTGGAGTCCAAGTAGAGTAATTTGGACAACCATATACTTTATGGGTCCCCTGTTTGCACACAAAACAAGAGTATGACATAGATGGTGAATGTGAGCGGGGGGTGGATGTGGCCACCATAGAGACGGGATGAGAGGCGAAATGTACTCGCTTGCCCTGATTTGACTTTTGTTGAGCCGAGCTAGAGCCTGAGTGTGGTTTATTAGTGGAAACCGAGAGATTGTGAAGACTAGCATCCTCCACATGGTTGCATTCTTCACTGAGAAATTTAATAATGTCGGCTACTTCCGGGAGAGTGTGAGGAGTTTCGCCTTCTTCACGAGTAGATCGGTAAACTTTTAAGCGTTGCCTCAATGCATTATCCATTTTTCGGAGTATCAGAGCCGAGAGGAGAGGGTTTTGAGTAGTTATCTCACTATTAAGAGCCTTCAACGCCTGAGTATTTTCGTGATAGAGGTTCACGAAAGCCCTCATACTTTTGGGTGACGAAGCGGAGATATTCGGTAGGTCCAATACCTGGTTGAGGTGCAATGTGACTAGTCTCCTCGGTGAATGGTACCTATCTTGAAGCAGCTTATAGGCAACAACATAATTAGCTGCTGAGAGTGTGAGTGACCTTATTAAATTTAAAGGCTCGCCTGAGAGTACACTCAATAAGTATTGAAATTTAGCAACATTGCTGAGAGTAGGGTTGCTATGTATAGTCGAGTCAAAAAGATTTATAAATGAAATCCAAGACAATGGATCCCCTGAGAAGTGTTTCAATTCAAGCTTGGGTAGCCTTACACTCATGAGAGGTTGAGTGGCATGAGGTTCTAAAGAATGTACTGATGAGGGTGTTTGAGGCTCGGCCACTGGAGATAGAGCTTCGATCTTGCTCATAATAGTGGCGTAAAGGTCATTAATTGTATCCTGATCATTCGAGAGAACATCCATATCTGCATCCTCATTTTCTAAAACACGATGCACATTGCCGTCATAATCAGCCCGTTTTTTACTAAGTTCCTTACCAAAAGCGGATAAATTACGTAGCTGAGCCATTGTTGGCGGTTCGCCTTTTGCAGTGATTTCATCAACCGTTTCATTAATTTTCTTGAAACGATTCTTCGTTAATTCAGTACAACGAATGTAGGTAGTCCACTTTAAAACCTTAGCCATGATTACAAAATAAAATAGTCCAGAACAATACAAATGACGCAACTACACGAATAATAACACCTTAATTACTATTAAAAATTGAGTAACAACAGAGCTGAAGTGCTTAATTACCCTACACGGCGGGAAGAGGCTCATCCCATTTTAGACCAGTGGTCCATAAAAGCTGCATAAAGCATTTTGCAGTCATGATACATGGGGCGAGAAACCCGCAGGGGTCGTATATCTTGGCAATGGCACTCAGAACATTGCGCTTAGTGAGGGTACCGTGAGGAATATTTACAGAGTATGTAAAGTAGTCATTTTCCGGGGACCAATGAAGGCCCAGGACAGCAAAATGAGGCATTTGATCCTCTTGTAAGAACACCGGAGTCTCCAGATGGTCTTGAGGTAGTGTTTGAAGAAGTGCTTGAGAATTTGAGGCCCACTTCCGCAATTCGAATCCACCTTTTCCTAGGAGCAATTTCAACTGTTCCTGTAGTTTAAGGGCTTCTTCTATCGTGTCTGCACAAGAAATTACATCATCGACATAAGTTTGTGATCGTACAACACCAGCAGCCTCCGGATACGCACTTCCCTCGTCATTAGCCAGCTGATGGAGAGTGCGTATGGCTAAATATGGCGAACTGTTTATCCCAAACGTAACTCGAGTTAGTTTGTAAACTGACATTGGTTCAGCAGGGTTTTCTCGCCATAGGACGAGCTGAAAATTCTGATGTTCGGCTTCTACGAAAATTTGCAAATACATTTGTCGTATATCACATGTAAAAACAAAACGATGTGATCGAAAGTGCATGAGGATGTCACAAATGTCTGTTTGTAATTTACGACCGGTCATGAGAGTGTCATTGAGCGAGTTACCAGAACTAGTTTTACAGCTTGCATCATAGACTATTCTTAACTTGGTAGAGTTGCTGTTTTCTTTGAGTACCCCATGGTGAGGAAGAAAGTAGTGTGGCGAGGGGAGATTCGAATCGGTCACTTTGACCATGTGACCCTGGTCTATGTGCTCTCTCATCGCTTTCGAGTACAGCAACTTGAACTCAGGGTTTCGAGTGAATTTATTTTCAAGAGAATTGAACCGGCGTTCAGCAGCAACGAGTGAGTTACCAAGCTCAGGTTGACCTTCCTTAAAAGGAAGCTGTACAACGTACCGTCCGTCATTACGTCGGGAATGAGTGGAGTCAAAGTGCATGTCACACTGTTGTTCTTCGGTGGACTTTTTATTGGCTAATGGAGGTTCTTCCAATTGCCAAAATCTTTAGAGTGAGGCATGGAGTTCATCTGAGGTAGCAAGTAGAGAAACTGAGAAGTTACTTGCAGGTTGGTTATGATGGGCGGAAGGCGCCGAACCGATAATAACAAAGCCGAAGTGGGTCCCCATCACATGAGGCATATTGGGGCCCAATGATTGTGACTGATTTGTCAAGATCCGTGGCAAGAGAGAACCACCAATCAATAAGTCTATAGGCCCCGGAAGATGGAATGTGGGGTCTGCGAGGGTGTACGGCTTGACACGCTTTAACACATCTGCAGATATAGAAGTCCTAGGTAGGTCTACAGATATTTTTTCCAATACATGGACCTGATGCTGAGAGGCAATGTCCTTGCCTGAGAGAGTTCCTATATTGAGTATGACAGATCCTTTAGTGTGGGCTGCCATCTGGGAGAGTCCCTTTACTTTTAGATTCGAATGAATGCGAGGGGCAAGCAAGAGTTGTGCTGCCTTTTCTGATATGAACTCGCACATGCTGCCGCTATCTAGCAGTGCTCGGAACACGTGCGTGACACCATTCTGGGCTGTCAACTTTACTAATGTAGTGCCAAGAAGTACGGTTGTTCTACCGCAATGAGAGGGAGGAAGAGTTTGAGCAGATGAAACAGAGATGGTTTCCTCATGTTGTGCGGAATCGTCTGTTTTAAGAGAGAGAGGGGCTTCATTTTGACGAGAAGCTTTCGGACTTTGAGATTTATTTTTTGATTTCTCAAAGTGGAGAGAGGAGTGATGTCGCCCACGACATGTTTGGCATGTTGCCTGAGATTTGCACTCCTGCAATGAATGATTTCCTAAACAGGAAGTGCATCGCTTGGCTTCTTTAACCAGTTTATAGCGTTGGTTTGGAGTCCAAGTAGAGTAATTTGGACAACCATATACTTTATGGGTCCCCTGTTTGCACACAAAACAAGAGTATGACATAGATGGTGAATGTGAGCGGGGGGTGGATGTGGCCACCATAGAGACGGGATGAGAGGCGAAATGTACTCGCTTGCCCTGATTTGACTTTTGTTGAGCCGAGCTAGAGCCTGAGTGTGGTTTATTAGTGGAAACCGAGAGATTGTGAAGACTAGCATCCTCCACATGGTTGCATTCTTCACTGAGAAATTTAATAATGTCGGCTACTTCCGGGAGAGTGTGAGGAGTTTCGCCTTCTTCACGAGTAGATCGGTAAACTTCTAAGCGTTGCCTCAATGCATTATCCATTTTTCGGAGTATCAGAGCCGAGAGGAGAGGGTTTTGAGTAGTTATCTCACTATTAAGAGCCTTCAACGCCTGAGTATTTTCGTGATAGAGGTTCACGAAAGCCCTCATACTTTTGGGTGACGAAGCGGAGATATTCGGTAGGTCCAATACCTGGTTGAGGTGCAATGTGACTAGTCTCCTCGGTGAATGGTACCTATCTTGAAGCAGCTTATAGGCAACAACATAATTAGCTGCTGAGAGTGTGAGTGACCTTATTAAATTTAAAGGCTCGCCTGAGAGTACACTCAATAAGTATTGAAATTTAGCAACATTGCTGAGAGTAGGGTTGCTATGTATAGTCGAGTCAAAAAGATTTATAAATGAAATCCAAGACAATGGATCCCCTGAGAAGTGTTTCAATTCAAGCTTGGGTAGCCTTACACTCATGAGAGGTTGAGTGGCATGAGGTTCTAAAGAATGTACTGATGAGGGTGTTTGAGGCTCGGCCACTGGAGATAGAGCTTCGATCTTGCTCATAATAGTGGCGTAAAGGTCATTAATTGTATCCTGATCATTCGAGAGAACATCCATATCTGCATCCTCATTTTCTAAAACACGATGCACATTGCCGTCATAATCAGCCCGTTTTTTACTAAGTTCCTTACCAAAAGCGGATAAATTACGTAGCTGAGCCATTGTTGGCGGTTCGCCTTTTGCAGTGATTTCATCAACCGTTTCATTAATTTTCTTGAAATGATTCTTCGTTAATTCAGTACAACGAATGTAGGTAGTCCACTTTAAAACCTTAGCCATGATTACAAAATAAAATAGTCCAGAACAATACAAATGACGCAACTACACGAATAATAACACCTTAATTACTATTAAAAATTGAGTAACAACAGAGCTGAAGTGCTTAATTACCCTACACGGCGGGAAGAGGCTCATCCCATTTTAGACCAGTGGTCCATAAAAGCTGCATAAAGCATTTTGCAGTGTTTTCCGAGAAATGATACATGGGTATGAGAAGTGTTATCCGGGTATGATACATGGGGCGAGAAACCCGCAGGGGTCGTATATCTTGGCAATGGCACTCAGAACATTGCGCTTAGTGAGGGTACCGTGAGGAATATTTACAGAGTATGTAAAGTAGTCATTTTCCGGGGACCAATGAAGGCCCAGGACAGCAAAATGAGGCATTTGATCCTCTTGTAAGAACACCGGAGTCTCCAGATGGTCTTGAGGTAGTGTTTGAAGAAGTGCTTGAGAATTTGAGGCCCACTTCCGCAATTCGAATCCACCTTTTCCTAGGAGCAATTTCAACTGTTCCTGTAGTTTAAGGGCTTCTTCTATCGTGTCTGCACAGGAAATTACATCATCGACATAAGTTTGTGATCGTACAACACCAGCAGCCTCCGGATACGCACTTCCCTCGTCATTAGCCAGCTGATGGAGAGTGCGTATGGCTAAATATGGCGAACTGTTTATCCCAAACGTAACTCGAGTTAGTTTGTAAACTGACATTGGTTCAGCAGGGTTTTCTCGCCATAGGACGAGCTGAAAATTCTGATGTTCGGCTTCTACGAAAATTTGCAAATACATTTGTCGTATATCACATGTAAAAACAAAACGATGTGATCGAAAGTGCATGAGGATGTCACAAATGTCTGTTTGTAATTTACGACCGGTCATGAGAGTGTCATTGAGCGAGTTACCAGAACTAGTTTTACAGCTTGCATCATAGACTATTCTTAGCTTGGTAGAGTTGCTGTTTTCTTTGAGTACCCCATGGTGAGGAAGAAAGTAGTGTGGCGAGGGGAGATTCGAATCGGTCACTTTGACCATGTGACCCTGGTCTATGTGCTCTCTCATCGCTTTCGAGTACAGCAACTTGAACTCAGGGTTTCGAGTGAATTTATTTTCAAGAGAATTGAACCGGCGTTCAGCAGCAACGAGTGAGTTACCAAGCTCAGGTTGACCTTCCTTAAAAGGAAGCTGTACAACGTACCGTCCGTCATTACGTCGGGAATGAGTGGAGTCAAAGTGCATGTCACACTGTTGTTCTTCGGTGGACTTTTTATTGGCTAATGGAGGTTCTTCCAATTGCCAAAATCTTTGGAGTGAGGCATGGAGTTCATCTGAGGTAGCAAGTAGAGAAACTGAGAAGTTACTTGCAGGTTGGTTATGATGGGCGGAAGGCGCCGAACCGATAATAACAAAGCCGAAGTGGGTCCCCATCACATGAGGCATATTGGGGCCCAATGATTGTGACTGATTTGTCAAGATCCGTGGCAAGAGAGAACCACCAATCAATAAGTCTATAGGCCCCGGAAGATGGAATGTGGGGTCTGCGAGGGTGTACGGCTTGACACGCTTTAACACATCTGCAGATATAGAAGTCCTAGGTAGGTCTACAGATATTTTTTCCAATACATGGACCTGATGCTGAGAGGCAATGTCCTTGCCTGAGAGAGTTCCTATATTGAGTATGACAGATCCTTTAGTGTGGGCTGCCATCTGGGAGAGTCCCTTTACTTTTAGATTCGAATGAATGCGAGGGGCAAGCAAGAGTTGTGCTGCCTTTTCTGATATGAACTCGCACATGCTGCCGCTATCTAGCAGTGCTCGGAACACGTGCGTGACACCATTCTGGGCTGTCAACTTTACTAATGTAGTGCCAAGAAGTACGGTTGTTCTACCGCAATGAGAGGGAGGAAGAGTTTGAGCAGATGAAACAGAGATGGTTTCCTCATGTTGTGCGGAATCGTCTGTTTTAAGAGAGAGAGGGGCTTCATTTTGACGAGAAGCTTTCGGACTTTGAGATTTATTTTTTGATTTCTCAAAGTGGAGAGAGGAGTGATGTCGCCCACGACATGTTTGGCATGTTGCCTGAGATTTGCACTCCTGCAATGAATGATTTCCTAAACAGGAAGTGCATCGCTTGGCTTCTTTAACCAGTTTATAGCGTTGGTTTGGAGTCCAAGTAGAGTAATTTGGACAACCATATACTTTATGGGTCCCCTGTTTGCACACAAAACAAGAGTATGACATAGATGGTGAATGTGAGCGGGGGGTGGATGTGGCCACCATAGAGACGGGATGAGAGGCGAAATGTACTCGCTTGCCCTGATTTGACTTTTGTTGAGCCGAGCTAGAGCCTGAGTGTGGTTTATTAGTGGAAACCGAGAGATTGTGAAGACTAGCATCCTCCACATGGTTGCATTCTTCACTGAGAAATTTAATAATGTCGGCTACTTCCGGGAGAGTGTGAGGAGTTTCGCCTTCTTCACGAGTAGATCGGTAAACTTCTAAGCGTTGCCTCAATGCATTATCCATTTTTCGGAGTATCAGAGCCGAGAGGAGAGGGTTTTGAGTAGTTATCTCACTATTAAGAGCCTTCAACGCCTGAGTATTTTCGTGATAGAGGTTCACGAAAGCCCTCATACTTTTGGGTGACGAAGCGGAGATATTCGGTAGGTCCAATACCTGGTTGAGGTGCAATGTGACTAGTCTCCTCGGTGAATGGTACCTATCTTGAAGCAGCTTATAGGCAACAACATAATTAGCTGCTGAGAGTGTGAGTGACCTTATTAAATTTAAAGGCTCGCCTGAGAGTACACTCAATAAGTATTGAAATTTAGCAACATTGCTGAGAGTAGGGTTGCTATGTATAGTCGAGTCAAAAAGATTTATAAATGAAATCCAAGACAATGGATCCCCTGAGAAGTGTTTCAATTCAAGCTTGGGTAGCCTTACACTCATGAGAGGTTGAGTGGCATGAGGTTCTAAAGAATGTACTGATGAGGGTGTTTGAGGCTCGGCCACTGGAGATAGAGCTTCGATCTTGCTCATAATAGTGGCGTAAAGGTCATTAATTGTATCCTGATCATTCGAGAGAACATCCATATCTGCATCCTCATTTTCTAAAACACGATGCACATTGCCGTCATAATCAGCCCGTTTTTTACTAAGTTCCTTACCAAAAGCGGATAAATTACGTAGCTGAGCCATTGTTGGCGGTTCGCCTTTTGCAGTGATTTCATCAACCGTTTCATTAATTTTCTTGAAACGATTCTTCGTTAATTCAGTACAACGAATGTAGGTAGTCCACTTTAAAACCTTAGCCATGATTACAAAATAAAATAGTCCAGAACAATACAAATGACGCAACTACACGAATAATAACACCTTAATTACTATTAAAAATTGAGTAACAACAGAGCTGAAGTGCTTAATTACCCTACACATTTACTCAAAATGAGTATCAATACATCTTATATTCATATAAGGTTAGAACAAGTGGTCAAAAGTTTGGACGCAAAATTTACTTTTTCAGAATTTTAAGATAAGATAAGATAAGAAAGATAAGATAAGATAAGATAAGATAAGATAATATAAGAAAGATAAGATAAGAAAAAGTTCAGAATTTAATTTACTTTTTCAAATTTTTTTCTATTTTCTTTTGTTTTTTTTAAATTTTTCTTTTTTTCCCCTTTTTTCTATTGTTTTTGGTGGGAAATGTTGGTCACGTGACCGATGATGTCATCAGTCACGTGGTGTAGGCCACACTCCTTTTCCAAGATGGCGGTTATTTTGGCGGGAAATTCCAAACTTTTGACCACGTGTTCTAACCTCACTTTGAAACAGGATGTTTTTAAAGTGGTGTTTTGGCGGAATAATCCACTGTAAGAGCCGTTTTGCCTTAATTCGTCTACATTGTTATAGTTTAAGCAAGGAGGTGACCATTGCCCAGAAGAAACGTTCAAATCCTAAAAGCTACATTCACAATTAATTTTATATTGTATCATATACAATTTAAATTTTCTCGTGTGTTTGATAGTTGCCAATTATGGTTAGGATACTTTTAACATTCCTTCATTTGACATGATTTAGTTTAATTCGTTCGCATAAAGTTTGCTAGTCTTGTATTTTGAAGGCTACTAAACTATTGGGGGTCAAAACAGCTCAGGAAGATTTCCTCCCAGGACCAGAGCTCTTTCGAGGTGGTACTTCCCAGCTCCATGGCGTTGGCTTTTATCATGGCTCATGTGAAAAACATTAACCATGACGTGGTTCCCCTACGAGGGCCTAGGTTCCCTTCTATGGGTCTAGGTTCTCCTCTACGGGCCTAGCCACACCTTTTTTTATTTAAAAGTGGTGTTTGGGCAGAATAATCTACTTTGAGAGCGGTTTTGTTTGCAAAAACGTCTATAATTTACAATGTTTTTACGACCCCTCCACCGATCTAGCAGCGTGATGGCCCCCAAAAATAAATTAAGTTGCTACCTCCGTGTTCCGATAATCTAAAAAACTATCAATACAAAATATTAATACTCTTTAACACGCAAAAACTCTTTATTCTAATGTGAGTAGACTGAAAGCCCCTCACCCAAAAGCGTTATATTTACATATGATGTATAAAATATATTGATACAACCAAGCTGTACATGTGGTACATCAAACACTCTCCCCACAACATGTTAAATGCTTTGATAAAATTGTGGAGTAGAGCTTCCTTCACTAGATGGCCCCCTCACATTACTATATAATGTGAGATATTACAAACCATTCACGTCAGACTGTTTAAAAGAGTAGTCGGGGCCTTCCTCAGTCCCCAACGCCTCAATCTACATGGCCTTCCATGAGGTTCAATTTTATAGTGGTCGAAGGAAGCATAGTACTTGGACTCATACAGAGGTTTACGAGCCTTTTCGTCAGCCGCGCCAGGGACCTCAGGACCATTCAAAGGAGTAGCCCGAACCCTCCCCGGGTCGGGGCGCCTCAATTTACTAGGCCTTCACATTCATACAGAGGTTTACGGGCCTTTTCGTCAGCCGCGCCAGGGACCTCAGGACCGTTCAAAGGAGTAGCCCGAACCCTCCTCGGGTCAGGGCGCCTCAATTTACTAGGCCCTGACATTCATACATAAGTGTACGGTCAGTACTCGCTATCCACCACCCCAGTTAAATTAAAGTTATAAGATTATATAGAAGCCCAGCAAGGAAGGAAGCGCTAAGCCTCATTAGTCTATATATATATATATATATATATATATATATATATATATATATATATATATATATATATATATATATATATACGCTTCAAAATGTGGGGAGAATGCTTGGGTTGTACCCCATTTACAGGCCAGATTGTGTAAGCCATTCGGAAAAGCTCTATTTATAAACGTAATATTTAATACAAAACGCTAACACAAATTTACAGTATTCCATGTCAATAACTACATTAGAAAAGAAAAGTATGTACAATAATGATGGCTAATTACTCTGCAAAGTCTATTATACAATTAAACATCTATTTAATGTAACAACTTGGAATTGCGACAAGTGACACTTCTACATGTAGAAGTGCCCGATAGCATTTCGACTCCGCGAAATATTTTTTCAAAATATTCATCAAAAACGGTCGGAGTCAATTTAACCAGAGACATGAATGGTATATGACCTGAATCTTTTCCTAGTTTTATTGTTATGCCAATATGAGCGTTTGAAGGAGCATTTTCCATAATTTGATCAACTATATGCTCTGAAAATACTAGAGGCCATTCGCATGTCTCTATTTGACCTGTAAGAAAAAACTTATACTCAAAAGAAGTAATGCAAAATTTGGCATTTTCATTTAACTTTCTCTTTGACAAAAATTTCAGAAATACCGCCATATTTGTCTGTTTAATCAATAAGAGGAATGCAGCTCAAAACACGTCCGACCCGTACGAGAGTTGGAAGGAGAATGATCAAACGAGCTAGTGACGACCATAGACATCCATGGAGCACTGGTGTGTGCTAGTTCACATGGTTCTCTGGATTTTGTAACCATATGGGACAGTATCATAATCATCGTTCAATTTTCTCTTTGCTCCAGTAATTTTAAACTGTTTGACTTCATTTACTGTCACAATGTCTCGAGTTTTTGTCCTTCTGATTCGGCTCTCTTTGATTTCCAGTACTTGAGTGGCTTCGTTGAGGACCATTTCTTTCAATGTATCGAAATTCACATCTTTTAACGTCTTAATATTTAATGTTAGCCATTTTATTTTACAAACAGAGACTAATTTATTTAGGTTTGTGGAATACACAAGGTAGGCGTAGGTTTTAGGGCCTCCAGACACAAACTCAACTATGTAGGAACCTGGGCCGTAGTCCTTGGCAAGTTCGTCTGTCATTTCTCCCAGGTAATCGCCTGTGTTAACCCTGTACAAGCCATCGCGGTAGTAATAAATGCAGCTGTCCGTGTTATAGTATAATACCTGGCCTCCTAGGGCTTCCAAATGTTTATATAACTTAAGTCTTGCGTGGGCCGTGGTATAAGCTGCGATCACAACATTCACGGTCCTCAAGGGTTCGCTAGCCTCGTCAATAATTTGCCAATTCACGAGGAGCACTTCTTCGTTTATGATTTGGATTAAATTTACTTGACCTCCAGGCTGAGTTAACAATCGGAAAAACTCCTTAGAATCCCGTATAATTGATGTTTTAGTCATATTTTCCCTTTGCCCAAATTTACCCCAAAATGAGTTCAACATTAATTTAGCAACTGATCGAAGGCCAGCATTCTTAGCAATTTTGACTTTCTCAAGTTGAACTCCTTCATGTTTGAAATACTCCATGATATACTGGTCTTGGTCTTGTTCAGTCTTACACCAAGAGGGGAACCCTGATGCCTCTTGTTTCATTTTTAAAAATTTATTTATAAAATCCGTGAACAATCCCCCATTTTCATAGGTGGCCACTTGGTATTCCCATAACTCGTACATGTCTAGGATGGTATAGCCTTTCTCTACAGCCTTCCGTATCTCATCCATTGTCCACGTCCCCACTATGGCCCGTTCCTCGCTCTCATGTAGGCAATCGCCCTGATTTAAGGTTTCCCCGCAGGTGCGACATAACACAAACATTAATTTATTGTTCATTTTAGCGGGGAGTACGGGATGGTAGAGATCCCAAGGTGGTAGTATCTTACATTTCAACAGGCCTTCAACATCAAGACCACGTGCTCTGCACTCCTCATTACCTATATAAATTTTTGGATGGCCAATGGGATACTTGCAATATTTATTTACATACGGGTACAAAGAGCAAACATCTACATACTGAATTGTTTCACCCTCCTCACATTTGTGATAGGCTTTGGCATTGCCTATCCTGCCTCCAAAGAACGAATCTCTTGGGTTGAGTGGAAGATTGTTTAAAATTGGTAGCTTATTAAGATGATCTAGTTTCTTTTCCTTCTTCAGCCTACTAAACTCGCATTCCCACATTTCTACAATATTATAGTCAGAAAGTTTATCAATTTTAGATTTTGTTCTCTCATATCTAATGTGAAGAGTGTCAGACGGATCCTCCTTCAATGGTTCTTCCCTTCTGTATGGCTAACATTTGGGACAGCCATGCCAATAGCATCCGTGGAATTCATAGATGTTCTCTCCATCAAACCCGTCTACTTTTAGTCCATTAATTTTGGCTTCTTTGCCCCGGCCTGCATGCTGAATCTTAATTCCACGTTTCTCTTCCTCCCAAGTCAACCACTGCAATGCAGCAGCTGATTGAGTGTCGGAAAAACGATATCCACCTTTTGGAATCAAGCCAATCGTATCAGGTTTCAGAAAATTTCTACGGAAAGCTAAGTTGCACGCACTGGCTATAGTTATCGCTTCAAGGAATGGGTCCACGTTGCATTGCTCAAGAAGTAAGGCTCTAAATTTAATACAGGCTTGGGCCAAAATCTCGACATCTGAAATGCAATATTCTAAGATCTCCTTTTGAAAGTCAAATTTGTAATCTTCTGCTACTCGCTCATCATACCACTTTTCAAAAGATGAGTGGGACTCTTCGAACATAGAGTCTGGACAGTAATACTCCTTGGCTGGCATAGGACCTACATAATTTTGATTCGCCAATGTGTTAAAAAGATGTGGGAAGTATCCTTTCTTTTTCTCTGGAGACAGGTCAAACGCTTTAGGGAGTGCAGAGAGTGACATGGGGAAGTAGCTAAGTGAATCGATAAACCTTACATTATCTACTTCAATCAGGATTGCTTTAGTCCCCCGAGAAGTAACGTTTGGGACAAATTTTGTTTTTTCCATCAGGTACTTTAAGATAAACTGAAAGTCAAAGCCCTGTCCATTATGGGCAATCACACATACAGTCTTAAAAGTTTTCCTCACCTGCATGACATAGTCCATAAACTGTTTGACAGGGTCTTCTTTGAATATATTTTGCCGTTCCGAACAAGTGTCACATTCACTTCCTTTGATGCACTTAAAGCAATACTGCTGAGACACGCACAAGTTTACTTTATGAACTTTAGCTTCACTATCAAAAGGCAATGACTCATCTTGGCGAGTCTCCAAGTCAAAGAATATAAACAAAAAATCGCGGTCTTTAGGGCTTTGCTTATCTACACGCATGAAACACTGATGGTCAGCCGGTTTATAGTCTTTGCAAGTACTACAAAAGACTTCACCACATACGTGGATTGACTTACGTTTAGTTGGAAAGACCATTTTGTGGCAATCATGGCAAAATTTAATAGATTTACAAACTTGTCCACGATGAGCTATCAAACACTGCTCGTTTTTAAAATGGCGACCACAAAATCGGCAGCTAAGGCCACCATGTTCAAGCTTACATGGAGGAGATATAGAATGACAGGCAGAGCATTTGTTTAAGCAACGATGGTCACTCTTTGTGTTGTGAGGGGAATGGCATGTCTCACAGTAGTAGACACAAGCAAAAGCAGCGGTGAGACTAGTAATTACATTATAATGGCCATTATGGAAAAGCAAGTTAATTTTAAGGTTAGCATCTTCACTGCCACCAGAAAAGTATACATCACGGCCTTTAGAGTTGTAGTTATAAACAGTTATCCTGTACTTTTTAAAATGAGCCTGAAGCTTCTCAAGCTCAGGAATGCCTGCGCCTTCCTCCGGGATCTCTACTCTCGCCTTTGCTATTAGTTTTTTAGCTCTAAGTGTTTGTCTCAGCCCCTTATCCTCTCGAATAGCATAGGTCTGGGGATCATTCTTCGCATACGCTTTTGCCACTACCAAAGCCCTGGGAAGACACAAATTATCTTTGTTTTTTATAACAACAATTCCCTGCCTCGACTTACACTCTTCTTCGAAAGTGTTATAGAATCCAGGGCGTTTTCTACCACGACCTACAGGCACGTTGACTCTCACCACATCAACTCTAAACGTGTCAGTTGATTTGATATTTTCAGAGTTAGATTGAACAATACCTCCAAACACACTCCAAAGGACATCACTGTTAATTTCAGAAGCCGGTCGTGGAACAATATAACCCGACTCTTTTGTTTTCAAATTAATGCTATCTAATGTAAAGCCAAGGTAATCACTAGGATGGCATTCGGATTTCGCTCTCTCGACAATTTGAGCAAAACCTTGTCTAAGCAATTCAAATTCAGACGTTCCGGCTGGGGGGTTTGTAAACTTAAAAATAGTTTTAAGACCATACAACCTGAATTTTTTGATGTACGTTCGGTCTTCGCTAATGAAATTGATTGGTTCAGTCATATTTTGAGAACCCATTTTAGAAGATGATTCCATTTTTATAAAAATACTAAGTTTATAATGAAGCGAAAATGGGATTTTATAGTAAAAGTGAGGTTATGTTACCCGCACGTCTGTACAGTACCACGTCTGGAAAGACACTGAAGCAATAGAGCTGCTAACTCTGGTTTAATAGGACTCACTAGGAACTCGTTTTAGTTTTACTAGTATATACTAGAGTAAAAGTGAGGTTATGTTACGCAAGACTAGCACGTCTGAACAGTATCACGTCTGAAACCAAACTAAACCAATAGAGCTGATAGCTCTGGTTTTATAGAGGCTCACTAGAGACTCACTCTGGATTTACTGATATTTAATTAGAGTGCAAGTGCAGTGTGAGGTTATGTTACATAAGACCCGCACATCTGTACAGTACCACGTCTAAACCCAAACTAAACCAATAGAGCTGCTAACTCTGGTTTAATAGGACTTACTAGGGACTCATTATAGTTTTACTAGCATATACTAGAGTAAAAGTGTGGTTATGTTACGCAAGACTAGCACGTCTGTAGAGTACCACGTCTAAAACTAAAACAATAAAGATGACAACTATCTAACCTCACTTTTACCACGTGAGTCAAGATGGCGACTGTTTTGGCGGGAAATTTTCCAAACTTTTGACCATGTTTTCTAACCTCACTTTTACCACGTGTTTGACCACGTGAGTCAAGGTGGTGGGAAATTTCTTTTTTTCAGTTTGGCCATTTCTAACGTGTTTTATTACGTAACATTTGACCTTGGAGGCCTTTTTACCACGTGAGTCAAGATGGCGACTGTTTTGGCGGGAAATTTCCAAACTTTTGACCATGTTTTCTAACCTCACTTTTACCACGTGTTTGACCACGTGCGTCAAGGTGGTGGGAAATTTCTTTTTTCAGTTTGGCCATTTCTAACGTGTTTTATTACGTAACATTTGACCTTGGAGGCCTGAATTAGATTGTATAAAATACTAGACACTAGTACCTAACTACATACCATGTTTCAGAATTTTTGCTCAAACGGTAAGCGTGTCATGCGAAAAAACTTATAGGGGTGTATTTAAAAAAATAAGGGATGATGGTTAAACTTGGTTAAAAAATTATGTAGAGCACACATGCCTCTACCTACAACCCGAATCTGGTTCACCTCAGCCTTCAAACACCTGAGCAATAGGTGTAAAACAGTTAAGGGTTGAAATGAGCCCCGATCGAAAAACTGGGTATTTTCATGCGATTCAATGTTAATAATGCTAGAATTAAGGGTCTTAAACGATTATTATGATATTTTGCACTTTTTAAGTTAGGGGTTGTTCCAGGGGTAGTTCACCCCCAGAGGGTATTTTATAAAAATTATATGTTGTATGTGCACCCCTATACCAAGTTACAACCCTGTGGAAGTATAAATGGGGGAGATACAAAACCAAAAGTGTCCAATAGAAACATGAACGGACTGTAGGCGCAAGTTGGTTGTGGAACGTACAGTATACCAGGAAAGTTTAACTGGATAAACTGACAAATGCTTTGCACACTTATCTATAGTTATCTTTATCTGAGGTCATAAAGAGCAGACAGTTTTCCCGTTGTTTAGTGATTGCCGCTATCAAAGGTTACAGAGGTTAACGAATACTTTGTTGATAGCGCTATTTCATTCTTTTCATTAATTTGTTAAATAACGCGCCATCGCAAACACCGCGTTATCAGACACATTTCCGCCACCATCAAACAAGTACCTCGGTGGCTAAGAGGTAAAGCTCGCAACTCACGCTCCAGCGGGCCGGGTTCGAGTCCTGACCTCACCATGTATAAATTTTATTCATAAAAATTTAATTAATGGTGGACTATAAGGCTTGTTAGGTTAGAAATGACCTAACACGCGGTAAAAGTGAGGTTAGAACACGTGGTCAAAAGTTAGGAAATTTCCTGCCAAAACAGCCGCCATCTTGGAAAAGGGGCGTGGCCTACACCACGTGACTCATGACGTCATCGGTCACGTGACCAGCTCTCGACCAATCAGAGGGCTGGGTTATACTCCCCTCAGGTCTACTGCACACTTATCCATAGTTATCTTTATCTGAGGTCATAAAGGGCAGACAGTTTTCCCATTGTTTAGCGATTGCCGCTATCAAAGGTTACAGAGGTTAACGAATACTTTGTTGATAGCGCTATTTTATTCTTTTCATTAGTTTGTTAAATAACGCGCCATCGCAAACACCGCGTTATCAGACACATTTGCGCCACCATCAAACAAGTACCTCGGTGGCTAAGAGGTAAAGCTCGCACCTCACGCGCCAGCGGGCCGGGTTCGAGTCCTGACCTCGCCATGTTTAAATTTTATTCATAAAAGTTTAATTAATGGTGGACTAATAAGGCTTGTTAGGTTAAAAATGGCCTCTAAGGTGAAGTTATAAGTCTAAGGTACCAGAAAATTATTTAGCAACACTAGCACCCTCATTTATTCCCCCATAAGAGCCCATGTTAGAATTCAGGTGACCCACTTAACTACTGACGTGCTTATGTTCAATGCATACGTAGGTGCATGATACTTGTCTTGTTTTTCATTAAATTTTGCCGCCACTTTGCCGCTTCTACAACTTTATCAAAGTTTCCAGACCTCAATCCTTCAAAGAGATTTTTTATACTTGGATCATTTCTTTGTAACTCAATTAAAAGTCTAGATAATTCTCGCATTTTTCTAGAGACAAAGTTAATTTGGTGACTTTCTCGGCGAATCTTTAAAAAATGTGCACCAAACAAACAAATTAATACATCATTTTGTGCAGTACGAGATACTTCATCAGGGTTCATTCGAGGAAATACCATCTCTTTCAAGGCCTTGTCTACTTTAACTGATTTCATCGATAATTTTTTAGCTTCTCTTTGACTGCTCGATTTTGGTGCTTTGTCTGGCCTCTGAGAGCAATTTTTACGGTGCCTCCATAACTGCTTACGGACATAAACCCCTAAACAATATGTGCATGGTAGCCTCTTACTGGGGGATTTGTTACAAGGAAGTGTTGACTGCCTTACAGGTTTTATGTTACCTGCAGCACTATTCGAAAAATTGCCTTTTTTCTAAGAATACTGGTTAGTTCTTTTCTTTCTTTACTTTTTTAGTATACGACATTATTTTTTGGACTTCTATCTCAAATTTATGGTTACGGATTATGTGCCTAGAAAATTTTGAGACTAATTCACCACAATAAAAACAATAGTCTTTGGATATAATGCGTTTTCGTTTAATTTTTCTTCATGTTGAGAATTAGTACCTGACTCAACTATGACGGCCATTTGATTGTTATCAGGTTTATCAATGCTAAAATACTTTTCAGGCGACTTTTCTTCTTCTCTTCTTAGTGATTCTTCTTCGTCAATGCCAGTGTCTTCTTCTTCTCCCTCTTCGTCTTCCAAACTTGGAGAGGAGAATGTTGGATCGTTGTCACTGTCGTCACAGTCAAACGATGATGATGACTGATCGTTCCAAAGATTTTCGTTAGTGAAATCTGCAAAATATAAGAAAATATCCGTTTAAATTTTTTATGTTATAGTACGGGTTAATTACTTTACTTTGGGCTTGCTTAAAAAGTCCCTTTATAGGTCAGTGACAAATCCTTTATCAAAGGCATCGTACATGAAAATCGCAACTACCATGGCTTATTTAAAATGAGAAACTTGAAGTTTCAACTTTCACACATCTAGGAGCCACTCAACATTGTAAGAAATAATTTGTTACTTTCTTTTAGTCCAGATCCTAAACAGGTTGAGCATGCACTGAAAGTCTAGCGAGATTTAACTTTTGATTACCGTAAAACCGGTTAATCCCGGACACTTTTGACTTATTTTTAGGTTATAGCTCCTTCCCTACGTGAATATCACCAACAAAGACATGATCATGGTAAATAGTATTTATTATTTTGTTATATCCCTGAACCTCTTATTTAATTATGTTTAAAAATAAAATTTATATAAAAATAAAATAAAAGTGTCCGGGAATACCCCCCAGAGTGTTGTAATGTCGGACACCCATTGAATCCTCATTCGGCGGGAGCCGGCGCCAGCTGTTCAGAGAGGTAACGAGCAGGCGCGGCAGTCATGGCCGGCTGGATCAGTGTCCAACGTTGAACGGTACTATATAAAATTTAATTTTCTTTTTATGTAACTTTAAAATTTAAAATGTAACTTAAAATTTTCTTTTCTTTTTAATTTACAAAAATTACATGTCTTAGTTATACGCAGATTAATTTTTGCAAAAAGTGCAAGGTTGGTCAACCTGTAAAATAAAATATTAAACTATCTCCTACGTACGTCTAACTAAAACAGGTGTTTTCTTCTTTTTCTTCTCTGCGTAATCATGCAAAGAACACCTGTTTAGTCCTGCAGGTTAGTTCATAAAAAAATATATGTAAAGTGTACATAGTGACCGAGGTTACCACCCCTGTCCAAGATTCGCCCGTTTTACGGTACTGTTGAGGACACTTAATAGATGTAAAAAATCTATGTTGCCACCTTTCCAGCTAAGGCACAACAAGGGGAATGCACCCTAGTCGTAGAAGGAACGACGTAGCTTCAGTCGTAGAAGAAACTGTAATGGCCTATGTTATGTTATATGATTTTAAAGGTCATTAAATGTAGAGCAAAACGCCACAAACCCGATTTCAAAAGGTTGAATATGACGTGAGTTATTGCATTTTGAAATTTCAGTGATATGATTTTATGCAAAGTTTGATTTCCTACCATTTCTTGCTCAAACACAAATTTGAGGTCGGCATTGAGGCATTATTTTTAATGATATTTACTTATTGTTTTTAAAGCTAAACAAGACCCTGAAACTTAAGTTAAATGTTTTCTTGTAAGTCTTTATTTGCCGTCCCTGTTTGCTGTTCCAAACAATTGGGGCGGTGGCGACGTTCTGTAATCCAGCTACTTGGAGGTCACGAATTGTGGATAGTTATAAGCGATATCTTGTGGATGCGATATTCCCTAGTGGGGATTAACGTCCGCACTAGTGAATACTAGTTTATCCATAAATACCATCCTCATAATTAGACCAATTCGTATATATGAGGTCGAAATAGTGGTTCGGATACCACGTTAAACTGTAGGTCCCTAGATACCATTGGCTGTTGGACTATGAATTAACAGTCCTGTCTAAGGAGAATGTAGGCCGTAGTAACAAGACTAAAAGATCGCGCCACAGTCATCCTACACTTATCTCTCATTCATACTTGGCTTTAAACTACCTATTGAGTTAGGTCGCCATTTCAGTAAAGGTGGTAAATATGGATACATAATGATTTTCTGTCCAATCTAGGACAGCCCATGAAAATATAAAATGATATATTTAAATTAAGCTTGGTGTTTATTCATATTATATACAGTAATCAGTAAACAATGTCATAAAGCCAACCTCAAATTAACGTTCGAGCAAGAAATGACAAGCAGTTAAACTTCGCATGAAATCTATAACCAAAATTTCAAAATGCAATAACTCACGTTATATTCAACTTTTTGAGATCGGGTTTTTGACGTTTTGCTCTACATTTGAAGACTTTAAAAATTGGTAAAAATTTGTTTATGTTACCTGCCTATAATGATCCAATGTAGTTGTAATATTACTACAGCTGTTATACTTTAAAAATTAGATATAGCATGACATAGGCCAATACAGTTTCCTCTACGACTTCCTCTACGGTGCGATCCCCATGTTGTGCCTTCGCTGGAAAGGTGGCAATATAGATTTTTTACATCTATTAAGTGTCCACAACAGTAACACGTTATAATAATAAGACGTTTTGTGGCTTGGAGTGACCAAAATTCTACTTGGAGCGTTATCAACTATTACAAATTGATTGCTGTAAAAAAAAAAATAAAAAATAAAGAATTTAGAGATTTTTTAGCTGAGTGTGTATGCAAACCATAAAAAACATTCTGATTCTGATAGGGTGCATTGGACAATGAATTGGGATATGAGAAAAGCCTACTTTATTTACATTAAAAAGTGTTTTGGTTTGATTTTAAAACAAGAAGTGTCAAATGATCAAACTGAGTGAAGATGATAAATTTATTAAAACTTAAAGAGTATCAGTCAAGGAAGTATTGTATTCTGTTAGATGAATTTTCCAAGAAACCTTTTGGTAATTGCATAGATTGCAGAATTATAGGAGAGAGTTAAAATCGAAGACGTTTGGCCTACATACTACGGGAAAAACTAGCAGGTCAAAAACTTTATAACAAAATGGGAAACGTATAAGTTTTTAAAGATTCACCTGAAAGATTTTCCTAAAAGATTCTCCATGTATAGTGATTTAAAAAATCTACTTTGTTTACATAAAATCAAAAGTTTTTATTAGGAGGGACGAATACTAACAGTTAGTGAAAATGGCATACTTTGAGGTGTTGTGTTAAAATTTGCTGACGAAAAAATAACAAGTCTGGTAGGAGCGAAAAAATCTATTCAATTTTAGGATAAACAAGACACTAAAATATTTATGATGTAAGTATTAAAAGTTAACTGACCCTAAAATGGGTACTGAGCATCCGTCATGTATTTTCTCATTGCCGCTTAGCTCAAGGACTATACGATTTCTTTAAAAAACTTATTTTTCAAAGATTGACATAGGTTTGACAACAAACAAAATGAAGCATGGTGGCTTAGTAATACAGGATTGTAAAGGGTGCTTTGGAGGCAAATGGCCGATTCAAACCATATTCTTAAAATATAATATAAATTAAATCTTCAGAAAACTTTCTTAGTGAAGAACTGGTAATCCGCTATGGTTCATGCTATTTTAATCTTATGAATAGAGGGTAGTCACATTATAATTTAGGCTACATCTGAACCCATGGCTAAGCCCTGCGATCTATTAATGATTAAGAGTAAATATTTTCAACTGTTAGTTTTTTTAAATAGCAAATGCAAGCAAAACAGAAAAATTATGTTCATGTTATACAATATTTTAAAACTACATTAACTGGATCCAGATGAACATAATTTTTTTTTTTTTTTTTTTGATCAGCCGTCGATTTCTAACAATTAGCTCTCTAGTTGATATTCGACCAAAAATTCAGTTCTTTTGGACCCAATTAAGTTAGTTTAAAAATATTTTATGTCTAAAACATTAGTTTTAAACATCAGTTCCCGATTTGCTACCATTTGATTGCAACAGTTAGTTGTCTTATGATTCAATCAATTACCCTTCTTCCATAAGATTAACATTTGTAACTTTGTAGGCCTGCAGGCATTTTAAAACTTTTGAAAGGGGAACAATCCAAACCCTAGTCTTGTTACTATCTACTATCGACTACTTGTTAGATAGCATCATTAATTTATAGCCCAATGCCAATGACAAATGGGAACCTGGCCCGGAATCGAACCTTTAAGGCCTTTTCACACCAGCGTCTGCGGCGTCCGCGGACGCCGCAGATGCGCCCCTTTCACACCGCCGCAGACGTCGCAAACGCCGCAGACGCGCCCCTTTCACACCGCCGAGCGACGTTCCAAAGCTTCCACTTGTTATCACCATAATTTATAGTTATGTGGTAATCGCACGACCACAGATAACATATACATTATCTCTGCGTATGATTAATGTGGACATCAGGTGATCACTATGATTAGTTTACTGCAGTTCTCTCTTCACCCAGACAGCAATGAACGTTTGCATGAAGTTTGCAGATCAATTTCAGCTGCAAACGAAAATGTTTGCTGTAAATATTCATTGATAACATGAAATTGTTTTAAGCACTTTCCGCAAATATGCAAGTTTACACTTCTCACATTTGCGGAAAGATTTTCACAGATGTTTGCAAAAAGTGATCAACGAATGTTTTCCAAAAGTGATCAACGAATGTTTTCTAAAAGTGATCAACTAACGTTTTCCAAAAGCGATCAACTAATGTTTTCCAAAAGCGATCAACAAATGTTTTTGAAAAGTGATCGACGAATTTTTTCCAAAAGTGATCGACGAATGATTACCAAAAGTGATAGACGAATGATTACCAAAAGTGATAGACGAATGTTTACCAAAAGTGATCGACGAATGTTTTCCAAATGTGATCGATGAATGTTTTCTAAAAGTTATCAACGGATGACTATCAAAAGTGACCAATGCATGTTTGCCAAAAGTGTTAAAAAGATGTTTGAAATAGTGTGCAATGAATAGTATATTTCACCACTCGTCTGGAAAGTGATCCATTTCGGGGCGAGATAGTGTTTTACGCGCGAGGTGAAGCCAAGCATGGAAAACACTATCTCGCCCCGAAGTGGGTCAAATTCCGGACGAATTGTGAATGATACTTTTCATCACGGTGCAATTAATAAAATATATAAATGTTTTAAAGGAGAATTATTCGTAATTTTTTTGTTATTACACATAGTTAACAAAGACAGAATTCAAATTTTTTTTGAATTCAGTTGATTGAGTTGTTGCTGTACAGGAAAAGTTTGTTGATGTAGTAAAAAATTGTTTTCTTTGGACCGAAAGTAATGTTTATTTACGGAAAAGCAGCTGATGGTGACTAGTTTTATCTGTTTTGAAATTGACGACTTTCGAAAGAATCAGCTGCACGGAAAGTAGTTACTTTCAAATACAGAGTGATGATAATAATTTTGTAATAGAATGGGTTGCTGGCCATTTGTTATACCCCGTTCAAAAAAAAATGTGCGGTCGAAAGACAGAATTTCATTTCCCACCACAAGGAAAATTCCCTCAATACTTTCCTGAATTCCCCGATTTTCCTCATCAGATGTTATTTTAGTTTGGCCCTTAAAATTTAGAGTATAAAATAGCGCTGATGATCGTGTTACTTCCCCTACTTGCCGTTGGAAGCGCTTCTTGTTACATCTCAAATGTCAAAATTAGAATGTTTGTTTACGAAAAAATCAAAACATTGGCATAATTTGACATGAGATATTAACCAGCTGTGGTAATTCTCAGTGATTCTGATTGGTTGGATTCTTGGCAGTGGGAGGAACGGGAAAAATGGGGGAATTGAAATCTGCGTTTCGACCGCACATTTATTTTGAACGGGGTATAATAAATGTGGAACATAAATATGGTACATATAAACTGATATGCAGCTTAATTTCAACCACCTTTAGTTATTTGACATGTCATGTGCAGAATGAACCATAGTTATCCAAAAGTAAAACATTTAAAACTAAAACTTTTGTAATTTAAACACATTATACATAAACTTGAAAATAAATTGTTTTAAGATCGAGGTTTTTTACAGTTATAATCAAACTTCATTTAATATGATTCATAAATTGCATGAACACTATTATAAAATTAATGTTTTCTTTTGTTTCAATGAAATATAAACAATTTTATAAACAAAAAATTCTCAAGCAGGAAACATAAGAATAAAAACCGTTATTTTGCAAATATTTTAATTTTGAATTATTTACAGAATATAGATTATAAATTTAAAGATAAATGGATTACATACAGAGATATATAGATACATAAACTATGTATACAACAGGTTAGTTAGGTGTTGGTTCAGCTCCTTTGGATTCCCTGAAAAAAAATACAATGAATTAAAAAAATTTTGGCCTATAGCAATAATACACTAAGGGTTTTTTTTTTGTGTTAACTCCTCCTATAATTATCAACCGATTTTCATGTTTTTGGTGTCGTTGGATAGGGCTTGGTGTGTAGTTGTTTCCGACAAAAATTGATGAGAAACAGACTTAAAGTAAGGGCGCTATCAACAAATTTAATTTGAAATTTCCCCATTAGAAAAACATTGCGATTGGTTTGAGAATTTTAAACATCTGTTAACGTTCAGCTGTAGTTTTTGGTGATCACTGATATTCACAATATTGGATTGGTCGGATTTAATTGATTTAGAACTAAATATGACTTTTGTATTGTATCAAAATAAATTGCTCGATGTCAAGCAACACGTGCACTAGTTAATACTTTAATCATCTATTTTTCACCTATTTCTACTTGAAAAAGTTTTAGTGTTTCTTATCTTATTTGTATTTCAAAATACTCACAACTTGAAGTCTGTAATGCATGTTACAATTAATTTATTTATATCAATATTACTTGGGGGACCATGCATTTTCTCGATTAATCATGTATAATTTGTGAGACAAGCTTGTTTGCTCTGCTCACTTGCCAGGCCAAGAGATGCTACATTCTGGTTATGTGTAATGAACCTCAAATTTGAAATCCATTTCCTGAATTTTTAGTTATCAACCGATTGAATAGCTACAAAAAGTTTTCCAATAAGGTCCTACTTTAAAGGTATGTGGGAGTTTGAAAAATTAAAATTGCCGCCATTTGGAAGGAAAAAATAATTTTTTCCCTGAAAATGAACATTAGTGTGATAAAGATTCATGCCAAATATGAACTTAATACAATGATTCGTTACGGAAATAAAAATTATTTTGTATAAAAAACAAAATGGTGGCTAGCAGGTTAACAAAGCATTTTAGGACATATCTCTACAGGATTTTTTTTGCTCATTTTGATGTGGGCAACAACCTCCTGAATTTCTGAAATGTTTTTTCCAAACACCCTGTATTTCTGTGATGGTAAAATTTGTAGTCGGTTAATGAAAAGGTATTGGGTTAATTCTAATGTACGGGGTTTCCTTTCTTTATTGTATTAACTTATTTTTTTTCGCTAAGAAATTATGTAATATAAACCTGACTCTAAATAAATTGCTACTCAAAAACTTGACTCGACCATGGAAATCACTACTCGATCATTTTAAACCACTGTTAATCATGTTAAACCACTCTTTAAAATCACTACTGTATATCACTATTTTGAGACAAGGACCTCAAATAGGGGTTAAATTTGTCTATCACTCCTATCATTTTCAAATATATCTTATACTCTAAAAAAGCTCCGTTTGTACGGGCATTGGCCACCAAGAGTCGATTGTAGCTGGTCCCACAGCTGGGAAAAATCCGGTTTTTGCGCTAGAGCCCTTCAAAGTTTCCATGTTATCCTATGGAGATTTTATTAATTGAACAAAAATGAGCTGATAACTGTAGATATAAACCAATGGGTTACATCTTTAACCTGTAGTTTAAGACGATTATACCAAAGTGCAGCACCCATCGGCTCGGGGAGTGAGCGAAGCGAACGAGCTCGTCTTTAAAATGGAAGAGCACGAGTGAGCGGAGCAAACGAGCTTTGTGTGAGAACGAAAGTAATAATTTTACCGAGCTTAAGCTTGGTCTCCCTAGTACTTTTCAAAAAAACAAATGGCACAATCAATGAACCTATAAATTCATTGAATTTTACTTCCTCCCCCATACCACAACATTATATGGAGAAAGTATTGTTTTTGTAAAAATTTTCTAATTTGAGTTGTTGGTGGATTTATAAATTTTTTTGACACCTGAGTCCAAAAAAGAGGTTTACAGAGTGATTTCTGTGTGAGTGTGTGTGTTAGAGAATATAGAGAATATCCCAGTGGTCCAATTTGGATTAAGTTTGTTACATGTCAAAATCCATAATAATTTCAGGTGTTTTTTCCATTTGTTTGTTTATAAGGGTAATTTACCCCTAAAACCATAATAAAAGAAAAATCAAAATATCTCAAAAACGGCTCTAAAAATTTTGATTAAAGTTTTGTGGCCTATTAAGATTAAAATGCTGAATAAAATGACAGCCCCTGTATCTCCGAGAAAATACACGTTCAAAAGTTAGAAAGCGACAAGTGTTTATAAAATACAATTTTCCATTTGGCGGTAAATGGAGTACATTGTTAAAAGTCACAGACGCGCGTGGCAGAGTCTGCTTAGCTGGTAGCTATTTGACTGAGCCATCAAGACATGAATGTTTGGAGGCTTATAACTAGGCTTGCCATACCTTCGGTTTGACCGGGAAAGTCCCGGTTTTTCGCACTTGTCCCGGTGTCCCGGCCGGTTTTGCTTTAGTTCCAGTTTTTTTTTGTAAATATTTAGAAAAATAGGGAATTATCAAAAACAAACTCAACAATCTTTTTTGTTTTGCGTCTTAAAATAAATATTCTGATAACAACAACAAAAAATTACTAAATTAGGATGAAGATTCAATTTTCTAATGGTAATCGAATTTAAAGTCGAGGTGAAATTTGACGTTGCCTACTTAAGATGAAAAATAAGGGTTGGCTGGACAAGTCTAAGCAATTGTAAAATCAGATGAAATAGACAAATTATTGGAAAAGTTCTAGTCCAATGTGACAATGATTAATTATTACTAAAGCAACTTTATTTTTATTCAAGAAATCAAGAATGTGTATTCCATATCGTTTGAGCTCGTGTTATATTAATAAACTAACTAACAAAAAATAAATAATTTACTTGATTAACATTTAGTTTTAAAGAATTAACTAATCCTTAATACTCAACATAAACATTTTAAGTTTGCCGGACTAAAATAAAATCTTGGAAGTTATGAGGCACAATTTGCTTAAAAAAAGTTAATCTTAATTAAAATGTTGTATTAAGACCAATGACTCATTCTCCATTAGCATTGAAGTGGTGGGATGGGGGGGGGGGGGGCAAGGGGGTTTACATACTGATCATCCAGGTTTTGCCCTATAAAATTATGGCAAGCCTACTTATAACACCTTCTTATATTGTTGGGAGAAAGTCAGTGGTGTAGTGGCACATTTTCAGCGTGGGGCTTACTAAATTTGTCAAATTCCCTGCAAAGGAAGACGTAACTTCCGGATTTCCCGGGTTTTAGAAAACCAGTGCGGGAACGCCGTTCCCAGGCGTTCCCGCCCCACTACACCACTGGAGAAAGTATTTGTCATTTCCCTTGATTTTAGATTACTCGTTTATAAGTCAACAATGCTAAACAATTTTAATCTATCCAACTTTTGTGAATCACAGTGAACCAAATAAAATAAGACTTCCTGATATCCTAAAAAAGTAGACCATTTCTTTTATCTCACAACTCTATAGTAATTTATGTTACAGCTATAGAAAAATAATTATAGCACATGACAATAATAAAATACAATTCATTAAAGTTTTCAAATATTATCATTATTAAAATATGTGGGTACAGCAAATACCCCATTGCGTAAACCATCATTCAAAAAGCCAAGTAATGAGCAAAAAGTGGGTCTTCCAAAATCTTGACTGAACTTTAACATGAGCATTAAAAGCTATGCTACACTGACCCAAAAAAATGACCCATACTCCCATACTCTTCTGAGCAAGGGAAATTTAAGCAGGTAATATGACAAAAATGAAAACCAAAGTGTTAAGCCGCAATAAAGAAAATAATGGAGCCATCAAATTATTGTTTAAATTAAAAATATTGCTTTGATATGTAGAATAATCCATGCACATATGTAAAAACTGTTAAACTGTTTAGTAAAAATCAACTTACTTTCGAATGATCCGGGTCTTTGCCAGGTTTAAAAAAACCATCCGAAGATGTTTCTCCACACATGATTCCGTAGAATTTGGGTTTATCTTCAATACTGCAGCTGCAACCACCAAAAAATATTAGCTAATACTTCATCAAAAAATATCTGTTTATATTTGTTTCCAGATATTGAAAACACTGTGATAATTTAATCAGGGCCATTTTTCTAAATATGGCTGAAAAGGCTGGAACCTATAGCGGCTAAATTTTAGGGGCGGCACTTTGTCAATTTACTAAAAATTGAAAATAATTTTACTACTTTAATAACAGTAACTTCTTTAGGCCTATCTTACTGATTTAAAGTGTATTAACTTAAGGAAATGGAAATATGTTAATTCTTTTCATATGAATTTACTCCACTTAATCTTATAACACATTTTTCATGTAGGGTAATCGTTGTAACGACACTCAGTTTGTATAAGGCCCAGAAAGAGGGAACTACACTAGCGCTAACAGTGTTTAGATTCACAACTAGTTTTTACATTCAAAGTTTTGATTTTACAAATTATGAGTTATGATGATAGAGAAAATGAACTACAGTTGAGTTCTGCTAATCCGAACTAATTGGGACCAGATCCTGTTCGGATTAGCGAATTTTCGGATTAAGCGCATGTCACGTATAATTATGTAATTAACAGATTATAAAATACGTAAATTACTAATATTAAAACATATCTAATCTTATTATTTTTAGTTTAGAGGATATTTTGTTGACTTTTGTAGTTATTTAATAAAGTTTTTCAAATGTACAAACTATTTTTATTTGTTCTGCCAACGGACATAGCAATTTACAATAATTTAAAGTCACCATTAACATCATTAAAAAGAATGCTTTTTTCCATTTTTCCTGATTGCGGAGGCAATCTCCGTTTGCGCTCGATGGAGGGTTAACATTAAGTATCATGGGCAATTCACAGAGGCTAGAAAATGTTACTTGTTATCGAGAACATTATTTTTGGCTGATAAAAAACATTTATATGGCACCTTATTTATAGCTGAATGTAGCAGAAGTTAACAAAATTTGAATGTAGCAGGAGATAACACGATTCGAATGTAGCAGGAGATAATATGATTCTCAAAACCCCTTGCGTTTGGGTGGCGCGCCAGGGGTAGACCAGAGACTTAACTTGTAAATTATAGATACCAAAAACATTCAAGGAAAGAACTTTTGAGAGATGGGATAAAATGTGCTATCACTTACTTTATAGCAAAGCAGATGATTCACCAGCTGTAGGAGGGCCTGTGTGTTGAATGCATCCTCTGTTGACTTGTAATGAATTTCCATCACTGAAGCTGAAATAAAAAATTTCAAAAGATTGTAATATACTACTAAGCGAACAATTTTATTAGGTGTCCAAATTTGTTTTCTAATCAATCTTCAGCAATTAACTTATATTTCTCTGATTTCATCCCTTTTTTTTAATTCTCAAATTGGTATCAGGCCCTGCAGTTAAGTGTCGATTTATCCAATGTCAATTATCCAAACCCCTGAATGGCTTACCAATTCAGTGTACAGTATTAAAAAAAACTATAACAAAAGTGTCTACAAAATAGACTTCTAAGAAATGTGTTCCCACTGTAACTACCATTTTTTTTGTTTAGAGCTCTTGTTTATCAAAGCCTCTAGATTCTTAAGAAATATTTAAGTTTAAAAACAGTCAATGAACTGTTTAGTAGTCCCAAATTGTAAATAATTTCCATGTTTTACTATCCAAAACACCTCCCATCAAAAGTAGTTTGAATAATCAATCCTCCACAGAAATTACTTTGTATAGTTTAAAATTTATATCTATACTTATTTAATATGCTAAGGGTTTTTTTGTCTTAAGTCCTCCTACAATTTTCAACCGATTTTCAAGTTTTTGGTGTCGTTGGATAGGGCTTGGTCTGTAGTTGTTTCCGCCAAAAACTGATGAGAATCGGACTGAAAATAAAGGCGCTATTCACCATTGAAATCTAAAAATTTCCCATTTAAATAACATTGGGATTAAATGAAGCAATCAGCTGTAAATACGGGTAGTTTTGGTGATTAAAGATATTTACAATATTGGATTGGTCAGATGTCATTGATTTAGAGCTAAAAGTAACTTTTGTATTGAATTAAAATAAATTGCTCGATTTCGAGCAACACGTATAGGCCTACTAGTTCAATTAATTTTAATTTCCAACTAAAGAAAGATTTCACTGGAAAAATTTCACGTTTCTTAAGTTTTGCAATCTTTTAGTTCTGCTTCCTTTAAGTCAAACATGTCAACTAGAGTTAAATAAGAGGGATTTCTAGACTGTTCAATAATTGTATATCAGTAACTCAATAATAGTGTATCCGTTTGGAATATATAAATAAATTATTTTACTTACATTAAACGCTTTGCAACTAACAAGCACCCCAAGTTGTTGCTCTCCAGAAACTCCTTTGTTCCTTACAGTGTTTGGATATGTAACCTGTGAACATTGAACATGAGAGTTAGGGCCTATTATTTATCTAAAAGCGTACACTATTTTATTTTTAGCGAATTTCCCTATTCGCTATTACGGTAGTTGTCTCGGTAAGACCTAAGCCCGGAACTTTGATACTTTTTTGTTTTGAGGTCTCTAGAAGCCATATGTATATATTTAAAGGTGTATGCCATGAACACAATAACTTTTGAACGGAACCTTTGATTTTCATAAAGTTTGGTACAGGAAAGTAGACCAGCGTATACTTGAATGTGTTCGCAAACGGACCATGAGGGGGGGGGGGTTTAAAAGGGTCAAAATGTTTTTTTTTGCACTTTTTGGCTTCAATTTTTAAAACACAATAATTTGAACATAAACCATCTAAAAGAGCTCGAAAAAATTAACAGTTTGGTATTTTGAATTTTTATGTTAGGCCTAGCTTAAATGGTTATTGAGAAATTTAAAAAAATGTTTCCTTGTATTATATGGGAAATCAACTAAATCTTCTATCTTGCTTATTTATTGACATATCTTGATACAATTTCATGAGTACATCCATTAGGAAGGGGTTAACTTATTTGCTTACAAACCCCAAATGACAGCAAACCTACGTACGTCACCCCCATAGGGTTTATGGGGAAAATGAAAATACCATAACTTCATGAAATTTGGTACCACTTACTTTTACTAGGTAGAGTTTAACTTATACTTAAATAAAACCCATATGGTGGCGAGTTTACATACTCAACCAAATGGTTTTTAAATTGGAAGATAGAAAAAATTAAACACATCTATTTAAAGTTCGCTGATTTAAATTCTACTGATCGATATCGTATCGAAAATTACTGTAAAATAAAAAAAAAAATTTAGCTTGACAAACTAATCTAACTATCCATCGTATAACCTAAACTAATCTCCATTAATATGAAGAACCAACCTATGCCCAAGCCCAAGAAAGTATACCACATTTAAGTAGGATACATAGCAACATAGGTAATTATTTTTCTTATAAGCTACAGTAGAACCTCAATAGTTCGACTCTCGATAGTTTGACACTCCCTATAGTTCGACATTTTGATACTTAGACACTCTCTAAGTGTCGAACTATCAAGGTTCTACTGACATGTTATTTTTTTAATTTGTCTTTATGATTAGTAGTGTTTTGATTTTGTTGACATAAGTTAAGGTAGGTTATACTTGTTTTTGGATTTAGATGTGGGAATAAGAAGCTAAAAACAAAAATAGGGATAATTAATTAGTTAAAGGGGTGATTGACTTTGTTATTTAGGTACCGCTAACTATTGAATGAATCTATAGTTGATATGATAGATATATCGGTCGGATCAATCATATTTTTATGAATCACAAAAATCTAAATTTCTGACATCCCTCCCCCCCCACCCACCAATTAAATATCACAGCGTGGGGAACAGAAAAATTTATGATTAGGCCTATATAGATCTAATTTTTTCAAATAGGCCTAATAAAATTATTCTTACAACACTAAATAAGGTGCAATTTTTTCCAATTTTATTTATTATTTTTGTAACTTTTATATTAAATTTTGTAAATTTTTTAATAAGACGGTCTTAGCCCTAAAAAATAATTAGGTTTAATTCTGTTGTTTATTTTTTATATCACTTTCTAAAAAGTAGCCTACGGTACCAAAAAAATATTTGGTACATACATTTTACATATGAGAAAAATGTTAAGTTAAATGTCAAGAGCACATAATTTATTACATAACATACTTAATGATAACTATGCAAATATAATAGTAGCCCTAAAACTAGGGTAAAAATCGTTGAAAAATATTATTAGTTAGTATTTGATGATGAAATTTAAGTTAGTTTCAAAGTCGAGGCTTAGTCACTTTCAAAACCATTTTTACTTTAAAAGACTAGGCCTACTTTACTCTTAGGTACAAACAACTGATCAAATTATATCCAGAAACTAATGGTCGCCTTGATCAAACTCAAGCCTGAACAAATGGAAAGTCGACAGCATATCTGCTAAAACATAACCTCACTCTCTAACTCAATATGCTGCTAATAAAAACCATTTCGCGTTCTCTGGCAGTGACGTCTAACTAAAAGGAATATCAGACTACAAACTGTTTCATTAGAGTAAAAGTAAATTAAATGTAGTGTTAATTTTTGTTCTAGATTAACTTAAACATTTTAAACAATTTAGGCTAACTTAAGTTAAATTACAATTTTATAACAATATGGAAGAAGTAACAATAAACTACCTAGGCCCCTATGTGGTAACCCTATCGAACGTACCTAATCTCAAAATTACCCTACACTGAGGCAGCTGAAGGCACACCCAATTGAGTTTGTTGCATGACTCGAGCGACAGCGAATACAACCTATCAGCTAATTAAGACTGAAAATTTTTATTGGTCTCAGAGACCGTAACCACTACAGGGGTGAAAATTGTTTCACATATTTTGAGAATACACATCTTCAACACAATAGGTAGTTAATTTATGAAAACAGACCTACAAAAACCGGACAGGTTACAGGTAATTAAACTTAAGCTTGGACATTTTGTAGGGCCTATGAATGCCAAATAAGTTAGCCTACTAGCCTAATAACTTATGTTAAACAATTGAAAAGAAATTCAAAAGCCTAAGTAGGCTATTCTTAATAATCACTTAACATTTTAAGTTGATGTCTGTTATTATTAGTGGTATTATGAATTTACAAAAACAATAAAAGATTAAAAGACCATGCATTCCACGGAATACGCTGATTGAGGTTAGGAATCTTTCAAATTCTTGGTTAAGAATTAAGTGTTTTAATTGCTGATATTGAAAGACTAACAACTTCTTCAAAACTTCATTTATCTTAAAGCTAATTAAAAAGAATCAGTAAATCAGCAAACTCACCTTCAATATGAGTAGAGACGTCTCACAACCACCCAAGTAACAAAAACAAACCACAATCAAATAAAAAATCAAAACAAACGGCCAGCGGGCCAGGCAGGGCCAAGTTGGCCAACGGAAAATGGCGGGACGGCGGGACACCAACCCCCGAACCCGAACTAACAGTCGACGAGTCGACAGATCTTCCAGTGATGTGACGTCATGGCGCGGCGCGCAGCGTTTGATTTCAACTAATTAAATAAATAATTAATTGTTCGTTTGATTGGAAAACTATCCACGGCTAAGGGGTTTATTTTTATTTTACGCGTCTTTACATCAATTAATTTTTAGACGGTAAAAAAATAGAATTACCGTAACTCAAGGAATGATATCTATAACAATAAGAAAAAAGTGTATTATGCAATGAAATTTACTGTATAGGCTATCTTTTCATAATTTCTTAACTGCATGAATAAAAACAAAATATTTTTTCACAAAAGATAGAAAATATTATCAATAAGTTCACATGGAATGGTGAAAAAAGCTCTTCTTCACCATCCACGTTTATAGAATTAACTGACGATAATGACTATTGGGGTGCCTGATGCAGCCCATGTGCCGCTTTTAATTTGATCGTGTTGACATTTTAGTAGTTCTATCAGTTATGCTAGTGTTTTTTAGCTAGTGTTATTTATTCATTATTCATTCTATTTCTCCTTTTTCCCCAACTTTTGTGTTAGAAGAAATCCCCGCATGCTGTTAGAAAGGTGTACTAGCAAAAACCAACTAAGCTATTGTAATAACAAAATGCTTTTAAATCAGGACGAATGAATTTTAGTTATAAAATAAAAAAAATCTGTACAGACAGGTCAACAAAATTTTTGGTCGAATTCAGACAAGTGTGGCGATCTGTAGTAAAGATTTTGCGGGTTAAGCTTGTGGACAAATAACAACTTTAATTCATGAAAAAACCCAATTTCGCTAATAATAAGAAAACTTTAATTGGAACATACGGTGTTAATTTACCAAATATTCTAGTATAATACGTGTCTGTAGCAATGTATTTGATTTTGACCTAAAATCTAGCTGTTAGGTATTGTCTTTAAATTTTGATTTTAGTTTATTTTTGTCCAAAAAATAAATTCATAAACAGGATCCACCCCAAGACAAAATCGTCTTTGGTTTTAAAATAATTTTGGAAACTGAAATTTTGGGTTTTTTGCAATTTATGTTGGGTTGTCATTATATGGTATATCGAAATAACAAAGAAAGATAAACAAAATAACATTAAATACTTTTAAACGTTTAACTGTAAGTTGGTTGTTGGCATTGTAAACTTAATTTTCTACTCGAGAAAAAAAGAGGCCTATTCAACAATAAAACGTTTGTATCACATAGAGATATATTCTTTAAATAAATTCTTGGAAATACTACTCATACTATCTCTATCTCGTATAACGTAGCCTACTACTCTTAACGTAATGATATCATAACTGATCAATGATATTAATAAATAATATTAAAAATTGTAAAAGTGCCGGAGGGCACACAAATGCCCTCTAATCGATATACATAGAGTTTTAATAAAATTAAAACATTTCCAGGGCTTCGAAAATGTTGCTGCACAAATAACTGTTGTACGGTATTCACATACTTAAAAATAATCATATCACACTTTCCACCTTATAATACACTGTATACGAGAAATTACTTTTGTAAACCCAACTATTTTCTTATTTAATTACAAATTTTACCGTTTGAAGTGTCAAATAACTCTTCTCAGTTTGTAATTTTGTAATAAGGTTTTATAGTTTGAATATTTCCATTCTGAATGGTGTAGCCCTTTTAATAATTGGGGCGACAAACGCGCCAATATTTTTAATCCAAACAAACAACCAAACCAAGATATTTTTAATCGGTTCACAATTATTGTGAACCGATTCAAAATGTCTTGGTGTAATTCTTTACGTATAATAATGTTGTGGCCCTCTTCTTTCTTAAAATTCCGACATTACTTGAAATTATTAAGCAGGGTGCTTGCTAATAATTTTTAAATAAGAGTTTTTGTATTAACTTTTAACGCATTGAAAACAATTTTAGATAAAAAATTACGTGGGTAGAATATAATCCTAAGAACAAGAATCTACAATTATATTGGAAAAATGTTTAAAGATAACGATGCAAGAAGGGAGACGCGAAAGTTCTGCAATTTAAAAATAAACATGGTCATTAGGCCACATATAGATTTTGAACAAAAAACAAAAAAAATCATGAAAGTAGTCTAACAATATTTAAAATCAGCCATCATATTTTTCAAAATGTGACATTCCGCGCCTAGCGGCAGTTTACAATCTTGCTCGACGATTTTGACGCCGAGGTAGAGCGCACTCCATATTCTGTAGTTGAGAATCTCCTTTGTGTGAGCGACATTATGCCAATTCCAAGAATGTCGTTAAGGAAAGGCCGAGGGGCTGGGCCACCCCAGTCAACAGGTTCTACCCCTTTTGTTTGGTGCAAATGTACTGCATAGGAAAATAAAAATTATTTTCTTTTCAAAAGGTCATCTCAAAACTGTAACAATGTGTAAGTAATTTGCTTAAACCGCTTTCAGACCTACAGGTTCAGAATACACTGTCAATTTAATTGTTAATACCATTGTATTTTCGTTTGTGCTCACTAAGAGCAAAAATGAAGTAGGCCTACAGATTACCTTTTTTCTATCAATAATGTCACCAACCTTCTTAATTTAATATGAGCTCATTTTTATCCATCTGTTAAAAAATTATGTAAGTGGAACAATATTTTAACTAGATAAAAATGAGCTCATACTAAATCAAGAAGTTTGGTGACATTGTTGAATAGAAAAAAGCTAATCTGTAGGTCTACTTCACTTTTGCTCTTAGTGAGCACACACGAAAATACAGTGGTATTAACAATTAAATTGATAGTGTAACTTATTCTGAACCTGCGTAGGTCTGATAGTGGTTTAAGCAAATTACCTACCTATTGTTACAGTTGAGATGACCTTTTGAAAAGAAAATAATTTTAAGTTTATGTAGGTTTGCTCTTCAATAAAGGTTTTAAAAAGCTCAAAAAATAAACAATTTAGTATTATATGTTGTTTATTTAACATATCTTGATAAAATTTGGTATGTGCATTAATTAGGAGGGTTTAACTTATATTTGCTTACAAATCCGAGATGGCGGCAAACTTACGTAATCAGCCCCATATGGTGTTTACGGGCGAAATGGGAAGGATACCATAGCTTGATAAAATTTGGTATGTACCACAAGGTAAGGTTTAACTTAACAATTTACTTACAAAGCACATATACTGTAAGGTAAACCGACACTCCACCTAACCCCATGAAGAACATTTTTAATTAAATTTAAAATTCTCTAAGTACGCAGGTCTGCTGCGGCGGGGGTGTTATACAATCACCAAAAGTGGCTGGTGTAAAATTTAATCATAACAAATATAGGCTAGGTCTCCCTCAGAGTTTTGATTTAATTGGATACTAGTTTATTGTTTATAAAATGGCTTGATGAGTATTTCATTTATGTGGTATTTCTTTCATTGGTCCTCATAAAGGCATTAAAACATTTTTCTTAGAAGAGGTTTTTTTTAATGAAAAATTTATCTCTTACCATTGTGGCAAATTCACTTAGCCTACGATTGAAGTAGTGAATGCGCCAGTGATAAATTAGATCATTCCCTGGCCCTGTAACCTTGCAACAAAAGCTAGCCGTCCTACCAACGCAAAAAACTATCAAAACATATTCTGATAATTGACATCCAATATTTGCATTGCATGGATGAAATCGTTTTCATATCGTTTTCAGAGCATATTTCCGCACGAACGCATTCGAATTAGTGCGGCCCTGGGGCGACCAGGCGGAATTAATAAGGGTCGAGGCAGGTAGTCTCACAACAATAAACTTCCCGTTGCAGAAAAAACTTGCTTATGTGATCTGATCACTTTCTTCGCTTATTTGTGTAGAAGAGCTTTTGAATAGTTATCATTGAACCTGCAATGGAAATTTTCACTGCAACCGAATAGCAAACCAAGTGAATATTTGCAGAACGCTTCCTTGCTGTCTGGGAAAGTACAACGTGAACATTTGAGAAGTAAACCATAACAGAACAATTGTTTTTGTTATTGTTTTTTATAAATAAACATAAATCATATGTTTCATTATTTAAATATTACAACAGAAATACACAACAAACCTACACTAATAATAATTCATTTCTTTATTGTGGTCTACTGTATGGTAGGTCCAAACGCATTGACTTCCGGTGGCAGTCACTTCCGTCCAGGACGTTACAGTTTAATTCGTTTGAGAACGTCAATATGAAATAAATATGAATTGAATGATACATTAGATAAGAAAACTACGTTTCCGGTGAAAAATGGCCGGTTAAAGCGATGTTGAGATAACAAATGGCCGGTTAAAAAGATGTTATTTTGTGTCTGGGTAGGCCGGTTAAAGCGGAGACCGGTTAAAAGGTGGCCGGTTAAGAGGGAGTCTACTGTAAATATATATGTATATTGCCTATAGACTCCGAAACCGCTTGATAGATTGTAATGAAACTTTCAGGGATTATTAAGCATTATTCAAGGATGGTTTTTGTGTAGTTTGGTGCAAATCTGTCCAAAGGGCTCTGACCCAGAGGGCATCCAGTGGCACGGTCGTGTCACGTCGCCAAGTCCCACCCAACCAAACAGACGACGCGTGCCTATATAGACACGAAGCAGAATACGACCAATTTTCGCTTCTCAAAAAGGCACAAAAAGAACGCAATTAACCCTTTTTTCGTTTTCCATCCGTTCAACTGGGTCAATGAACACTAAAAATCACTAAGCTTACTTCAAAAACCCTTAATGAAGTAAAATATATGCGTTCAAAAGTAGCCTAAAAAAAGTCAGAAATGTGGTTTCCTACGCACAACAAACTTTTTAAATTTTTAAGTAAAGCTACAGGCTTTATCACTGATAGGAATCACACGAAACTTTGTAGGAATCTTCGTATTTGTACGTAGTACAAACCTTTGTGTACAAAGATCAAGTTTATTCACTTTAAATATCACAAAATAAAACAAATATGAGATTTCTTAAATCACTTTGTTTACATTTTGTAAATATAAAAGGTAAACAAAGCAGACATTTGACATTATAATTTTAATTCGTTATAGAAAACAAGTCAATACATCTGCTATCATATTCATCGGTTTGATCAGCTGACACTGTGTTTAACGGAAAATTGCTTTATTGTGTTGCCTTTCGTCTAAGCCAATAAATTGATTTGAATTACCTGTATGACTGTATTAAAAAATAAAATATTGTTATCCTTAGAACTGGATAATTCTTATTATTCTCACTGTTGTAACTTTGTTGTTACAACAGTGTAATTTTTCTTTGGTTTAGTTACAACCCAAAAATTAACAGCAAACTCAATAAAAACACACAAAACTAAACCAACTAGGAAAACGTTATCTTCAAAACACCGGTCTAAGAGAAATGTCTTTTCAAATATTGTAAACTCTGGAATGCATGAAAGAAAAAAATACATGAAGACATAAAATATTGATCCAAACTAATGAAGAATTGACTATATACGGTGCCAAATAAGATTAATTATCCTCCTCCGCCTATACGTACGTGCATTAGTTGCTAAGTTAACTTCTCAGTGACAACTGAACCGATCTGCAAGATTGAGATGAAAAAAGGAATGATGTTATATTTGCCAATTCTTTATCAAATTAAAAGGCCTAATTCCCCATCGAGCTATGCCCTATTGCGCTTGGAATGTTTGGTTTGGACCAACTCATTTATTGGGCAAGAAATAATCGCGGTAGGCCGCCTCCCTTATGACAAAAAACTGATAGCCCCATAAAAATGCTATTTTTGGGCAGTGTTGATGTACCAATCTTTGTTGCTGTATCTACATAGTATTCAGAAAATGTATAGTAAGCCTTCTTATTGTACTCCCTGAAAAATTCTGCTAGCGAAATGTTTGAACTAGAAACTGTTGTCGTTTCATAAATTACAATGTACAGATGTTGCTGCAATGAGTAATTAAAAAATCCCAATATACTATCGTTCGAATTTAATTGAGTGTTTGGAGATTGACTGTTTTTTTTATATTAAATATGGACCAATCTTTAAAACAGATTAATATTTTGTCAATAATACAATAAAAATAGTATCCGTGGCAATATTGCTTCATCCATTCTTTTAATCAGATGTACAATATTAAATATTTATAGCTTAACTTCTGTTTTAACGCTTCACATACAGAACACAAAACGGCTATGAAGCAGACCTGTAGTAGAACGCAGTTAATCTTAGGTTGTCTTTACTCAAAAATAGTTCTATGTAGTCTGAAAATTACACTTGCAGAGTTATTCAGGGAGTAAAAGTACCGTACAGTGCATTTTCTTAACAATGCAGATGAAGAAATAAAATTTGGTACATTAACACGACACAAGCTTATACATTTAACAATCTTTGGTCCCGGGCTCCGGTCTACCCCTGGCGCGCACCCAAATGCAAGGGTTTTTTAGAATCGTGTAATCTTCTGCCAAATGAAGCCTAGAGCTATAAATAAGGTGTCATATTAAAGAAGAATAACTGTACTAATTTCCCTCTGTTACTCTTTTGTAGTTAGTTAATTAAAACCAATAGAAAACTTTAGTTAAAAAATCAAGAAAAAAACAGATGATTTTAGACAATTATAGCTGAAATTAGAAATTTTATTTTAAAATTCTAAAAAGATAGCCAATTAGATCCATTTTTCTACTTCAAAAAAAAGTTAACAGCCAATCTCTATCTTAAGAGGTTAGTTTTAAAACACAATCCCCGTAAACCTCTGCATTTACCGAATTAAAAAAAAAAAAAAAAAAAAAAAAAAAACACACAGATGATTTTAGACAGTTATTACTGAAATTAGAAATTTTATTTAAAAATTCTAAAAAGATAGCCGACTAGATCCTTTTTTTCTACTTTTAGAAAAGGTTAACAGTCAATCTCTATCTTAATCGGTTAATTCTGGAACACGATCCCCGTAAACCTCTGCAGCCATCAAACTCGCCTAGCGCTACGGCCGCGAGGCGGCATTCGGCATTGTTGTTGTTTTGGCTGGGGTAGACCAAACCCTTAATTAAATCTGTTTACTGAAATATTTTACTGTTAAACCCAAATGGCCAAATATGATAAAAAATAATGATATCATAGCAAAAAACACAAAGTGTTGAGGGGTTGCCAAGTCCTAAAAAGATATGATATCAGAATATGTTCCAAGTCAATGACTTTGGTTTTAGAATAGCTACTCGACAAATTGATTCGATATTTTAATGTTTGGTTAACATTCCGTAAAACAATATTGTTTTATTTCGAAACCGTACTTGGCCAGCAGATGTATTAGTAAGTTAGGCCTATTTACTAATGGGGATATATGACGATGAATGAAGAAGTTCTGAATACGTACGGTTCAATAAAAAATAAAATAAAATTAAATACCATACATCTGCTGGCCAAGTACTGTTTCGAAATAAACCAATATTGTTTTACGGAATGTTTACCAAGCATTAATAGATCGAATCAATTTGTCGAGTAGCTATTCTAAAACCAAAGTCATTGACTTGGAACATATTCTGATATCATACCTTTTTAGGACTTGGCAACCCCTCAACACTTTGTGTTTTTTTGCTATGATACAATGGTACAGTGTCAGGTTTTAGAAATTTAGTGTTTACAAAATTAACTGCTGTAATTCAAATAATTGAAAGTTTCATTCAAGCAAATGCTTATAATCATATCTGTGAAGTTTGATGTTTATGTTCTCTTTAGGTCTCCGCCCCACAGGAGATCACAGTTACTGTAATAGGTTACACGTGTTGAAATTTGACATGGACGATTTGTTCATACGTACTCACTAAGAAACGGTTTCACAAATATCGGTTTTTAAGCACTTTAGGGCTCCGCCCCACTGGACATAAAAATTACTTTAGGACCTCCCGGCTGAAATATGAAATGGACGATTCTCTTTTCTCATAGGTACTACTCATAGGTTTTCACTAGAAAACGGATTTGCAAATAAAGTTTTTTAAGCTCTTTAGGGCTCCGCCCAAATGGACTTCAAAATTACTTTAGGGCCATCAGGGTTGAAATTTGATGTACGCTTCTCTATACTCATAGGTACTAACTAAGAAACGGTTTTGCAAATATAGTTTTTGAACCTTTTTAGGGCTCTGCCACACTGGACCTCAAATTACTTTAGGGCCACCAGGATTGAAATTTAACATTTACATGCTTCTTTGCTAGGTAGTCACCAAAAAAAACAGTTTTGCAAATGTAGTTTTTGACGACTTTTAGGGCTCCGCCCCAAGGGACTTCAGAATTACTGTAGGGCCTCCAGGGTTGAAATTTTACATGGACGGTTTTCTCTACTAATAGGTACTCACTAAGAAACTGTTTTGCAATAATAGTTTTTGAAGCTTTTTAGGGCTCTGCCGCACTTTACTTCAAAATTACTTTATTGCTATCAGGATTGAAATTTAACATGGACGATAGGAAATGGGTTTGCAAATATAGTTTTTGAAGCTCTTTAGGGCTCCGCTCCACTGGACTTCAAAATTACTTAGGGCCATCGGGGTTGAAATTTGATGTATGCTTCTCTATACTTATAGGTAATAACTAAGAAACTGTTTGACAAATATAGTTTTTGAAGCTTTTTAGGGCTCTGCCACACTGGATCTCAAAATTACTTTAGGGCCACCAGGATTGAAATTTAACATGGACGTGCTTCTTTGCTCATAGATACTCACCGAAAAACGAATTTGCAAATAAGGTTTTTTTAAGCACTTTAGGGGTCCGCCCCACTGTGCTTCAAAATTACTTTAGGGCCACCAGGATTGAAATTTAACATGGACGTGCTTGTTTGCTCATCGATAGTCACCAAAAAGCGGTTTTGCAAATATAGTTTTTGAAGCTTTTTAGAGCTCTGCCACACTTTACTTCAAAATTACTTTATTGCTACAGGATTGAAATTTAACATGGACGATACTCTTTGCTAATAGGTACTTACAAGGAAATGGGTTTGCAAATATAGTTTTTGAAGCTCTTTAGGGCTCCGCCCCACTGGACTTCAAAATTACTTAGGGCCATCGGGGTTGAAATTTGATGTATGCTTCTCTATACTTATAGGTAATAACTAAAAAACGGTTTAACAAATATAGTTTTTGAAGCTTTTTATAGCTCTGCCACACTGGAACTCAAAATTACTTTAGGGCCACCAGGATTGAAATTTAACATGGACGTGCTTCTTTGCTCATAGATACTCACCGAAAAACGGGTTTGCAAATAACGTTTTTGAAGCCTTTTAGGGCGCCCCAATAGACTTCAAAATTACTGTAGGGCCTCTGGAGTTGAAATTTTACATGGACGGGTTTTCTCTACTCATAGGTACTCACTAAGAAACAATTTTGCAATAATAGTTTTTGAAGCTTTTTAGGGCTCTGCCACACTTTACTTCAAAATTACTTTATTGCTACCAAGATTGAAATTTAACATGGACGATAGGAAATGGGTTTGCAAATATAGGTTTTGAAGCTCTTTAGGGCTCCCCCCTCAATGGACTTTAAAACCACTTTATGGCCACCGGGGTTGAAATTTTATGGATGATTCTCTTTACTCATAGTTACTTACTAAGAAACAGTTTTACAAATATAGTTTTTTAAGCTTTTTAGGTCTCCGCCCCACTGGACTTTGAAATTACTTTAGGGTCCCCCAGGGTGAAATTTGATATGGATGTGCCTCTTTGTTCATAGGTACTCATTGAGAAACAGGTTTGCAAATATAGTTTTCTTTTTACACTTTAGGGTTCCGCCCCACTGTGCTTCAAAATTATTTTAGTGCAACTAAGGTTGAAATTTGACATGGACGTCCCTTTCTGCTCATAGGTGCTCTTGCATTTACAATTATGATCAAGAAGGTACAAGGGCAGTTTTGACATTTCTGTTGTGTTCAAATTTGGAAAATTCCTGTTTTTTGCACGGCCAGTTATACGTGGTGTGCTTCAAGTGCTTACAAAAATTTTTACATTTATACACTAAATCAAAAGACAAAAACTATTGTTTATCCTTTGGCTTTACAAAAAATTAAAATAGGCTACTTACTTTCTATTCCATTCACTTTTTTGGTACTGTATTTTTTTAAAATAATAAAATAGCTTTATTCTGAAAACAACTTAATTTGAGCACAGCAACGCGCGCCGGGTAACTGCTAGAAGAATAATAATTTCAAATATTTCTAGATACATTGATTTAAAATAAACAAATTATAGTCTGTCTGAAACTTTACTGTAGTAAATAGTACCACAGAAAAATACTACTATAGTTTCGTAGTTTATTTGGGCACGAAAATATACTATATTTGTATGTGCTACAAACTAATTACATGGTTGGAGTGCCTTCAGTTGCCCAGACACCACATGAAGGACAGAGTAACAGTGAAACTTGCCTATGCTAAATTGCAGGCGCTAAGAAACTCTTGGTGGGAAGAAAAATTTACTGTGACAGCATTGACTAAGGACTCAAAAGACTTTTTATCTCTACAATATTAATGTAAATAAAATATTCATAACTAATAAGCGATATAATTAAGTCTTCAAAACAACACAATGACCCCCATATAGGCTACACGTAGAGGTAAAGGTGGTAATATGGGCCCTGTATTTATTATGAGCCCCCGTCATATTAGCTTGAGTATAGTCTGCAGTCTAGCGGGATCCACAGAAAACTATAGTTATAGTTAGAGGAAGCACCGCTAGAGTGGTTTGGCTCGGTTCCAATGTGGCTGTCAGTGGCAACAAGTGTTTTTCGTTTTTAGTGCTGATAAAAACTTTGTACGGGATGTACATATTTCCATATTAACCTGTATTCTAGTTCACAAAGATATTCTACAGTAAATGCCCGTTGTCAAACAAGGTTTAAGGATTACAAAACCATAAATTAAGTTTAAGTTTAGAGTATGCAAGGTTGCCATTTGACTATTTCTTTACAAAAATGGCGAGGGTTGTATTGTGAGCCCCTATGTGTGCTTGGTATATGAGCCCCCTAAATTCCCCTGAAAAGCCCCCTAAATGATACCCCTGGAAAAGATGACGCTGTCTGCCTTTTCTGCAAAACACTGTTCTCCGAAGATAAAGAGGAGAGCTTTGGGTGCAGTGCCAAGTGTGTGAAATGTGGGCGCATAATGAGTGCGCAGGGTGTGAAAGAGACTATTACGTATGCAATTTTTGAAAATAAGCGCTATTGAAAGCATTTGCCCTTATATTCAAATAAAACTAGTTTATTAACTTTAAATACATTTACTATCTATTTTTTAACATCCTGCATGTATGTTTGTCTTATTATACTAAGGGGCTCATATTACCAGCACACATGAAATTTTGTAAAAAGTGTATTGACTCAAAAATTTTTATTTTTTGTCCAGAAACTTTAATTTTATCGAACAAATAATATCAAAACTAATTTTGTAACTCCTTACTCTATATTACACCATAAAAAGAATGGGTGTAAATATTTTTGTAACAAAATTATTACAAAAAAACAAAATAGGGGCTCATAATACCACCTTTACCTAATTTCAAAGTATCTGTGCTAAACATATCCAGCATAGCCGTTACGTCCTTCTTTTAGAATAGCTACATCCACAGATCCACATTAACAGAAGAAAAAACTACGTCCTAGAAGACCTGCGTGCACAACACAGAGAATTTCCAACGGAATTTGGTGATAAACGTAAATATAGGACAATTAGATATCCCTTCCAGTGAAGTTAGGCCTACGTGGTAAATTAGGCTACATCATGTTGGTTTACTGTCATACGGGTTTTGAAAGTAGATATGAGTGAATGTACATACCAAATTTTATTATTTTACCTAAGTTATCTCAGTAAATAAGTGAACTATATTGTTTTATTGATATAAAAAAAAGCATGGATCATGTTTTTTTTCAATTTTCTCCGTGACCGATAAATTCTAGCTAAATTTCAGTCCAATGACCACGTCACGTCTCATCCACAGAACACTCCATGTCTCATCTACAGAACACTCAGTCTCATTCACTAACCACGTCGACGTCACGTCTCATCCACTAACCACGTCACGTCTCATCCACTGAACACGTCACGTCTTATCCATAGAACACTCAGTCTCATCCACAGAATACATCACGTCTCATCCACAGAACACCTCACTTCTCATCCACTAACCACATCGACGTCACGTCTCATCCACTAACCACGTCACGTCTCATCCACTGAACACGTCACGTCTCATCCACAGAATACATCACGTCTCATCCACAGAACACCTCACAACTCATCCACTAACCACATCGACGTCACGTCTCATCCACTAACCACGTCACGTCTCATCCACTGAACACGTCACGTCTCATCCACAGAACACCTCACGTCTCATCCACGTAACTCGTCACCTCTCACCCACAGAACAGATAACACTCACGTTTCAGCCACAGAACACGTCACGTCACTTCCACTCCCCCTGAACACGCCTCCTCCCATTTTCTCAACACGTTACGTCCATCCACAGCATACTTTAGGTCACTTAGCAGTCACATTATGTGCATATTATTGAACACCGCAAATGTGCTGGTCTAAACAAGTCGATTGCTAGCAATTGAACTCTGTTTTCAATTAATTGTCCATAAAGTCACATACAATTGCCTTCCCCGCTATTTCCGCCACTTCCGCAACGCTAAATGTCAAGCTGGACTGAGATCCGAGCATGGTTAGCATACCTCTCCGTCTGGAGCTTATAAATACTGAGGAAGCAGTAAAGCGCCACCGTTACGACCAGTCGTCGGCTCTCTGTTTATAGTCAGCTGTAAAACGCAGCGCGGGCCGGAACTCCCTTGACACACCTTGAGAATATACGTCTTGATTGGCGGTTTAAAACTTTGTTGCTATATTATAATTTATCATTGCCTTTTTTATCTAATTGTTTCGAACCAATCCTAAAGCGCAATATTATTCTCTTGAGACTAGCTGGATACTTAACGATCAGACTGGGGACGACCGGTAATGTAATCACCAGACCTTGACTGATCGCCAGCGAGAGATCGTGGACCTCGTTACCAACTACAGTACTTAACGTCATCGATATGGTAAACTATTACCTACTGTACCGAGTAATAAAATAAAAAGTATGTAAATAGAAAAGGTCACAGTGTTATTTACTGAAGAATGTGTTATCCATTACATTATAATCAAATTATGGAGCATGATATTCAAATTTTTATTTGTAGTAAATACTTGAGATGATAGTCAACTCAAATCGTGCCCATAACTCTCAATTTCTCAATTCGCAGTAAAACCATGGTTTAAAATGTACAGTTTATTTTCGTAATGGCGAATTTTAAGGGGTCCATAATTGTATCTCAGTTATACAATTACGGGAAAACCTACACTATGATATATCTTTCTAGTTTGGGTGTCCTAAGTTTTTCAAAAGAATACTAATACTACTTTTTGGATTAGAGTCCCTCACTTTCAAAACAATCTATACCTAAAAATGTTACTTATGGACTTATGGATAATACGCTGCTTAGTCGGAATTAGCAGCCGGTAGTGGCACTGCCGTGACCCCCACTATCGCCGGTGATAAGGGTCCAAGGTCGGATGGTTTGATAACGCATTATCACCAAGGCCGTGAGATGACGTCGGTGTCGCTTCCCTGTTGATTACCCAGGGTTGCCGCGGGCGCCGTGCCCTCGCATTGAGTGTCACAACCATGGCCCACGGCCCACGAACAGAGGCGGGACGTTTTGGAACCAAGTCCCGTTAGAGACTTCGATACCTCATTTAGTTCCCAGACAAAATCGTTACGTTAGAGAATAACCACAAAAAACTGTAAAAACGAACAACACGAAATTTAAACTTTAAAATCTTTAAGACTTCTAAAAAGTATCAATAAATGTACTTCCGCGTTTGAAGAACAAAGAAAATTCTACGGTTTGAAAGTCAATTTAAGGTCCCAAGTTAAAATAGTGAATATAATTAGTGAATAACACCAATAACATTGATATCATTGTTGATTGATTGGGTTGGTTGTAGGCTTACTAAAAGTGACAGGTGAAGTTTTTATTCAATCCGCAATGTCAAATCGATTTTGATCGGACAAGGTTTGATTGTTAATCTTAATATGGACGAGAATAAATTCAGCGCACATGTTTTGGCTTAAATAGGTCCAGTTATACTCCTTTCTCTTGACTTTCTACTACAGTGAATGTCAATTACCTGGCTCCTTATTCATAGTCTGCTAGAAACACTCAGTGATTAACACAGGTGATCGACAAACATGGGATTTCTAAACCAAAATAAAATAGAGATATTCATCGCCGTTCATGACAAATCCTTTGGTTGTGAGTAATGTTTTTGCTCAAAATTTGTGTGGTTGTTTTTAAAGTTTGCTAGTGAACAGTTTATTTATTTATTTATTGACCATTGACAATTGTATAAATTGCTTAGGCTTTTTACAGATATATGCTACAAAAATTTTGAATCTTAAGTAAAGTATTTTTATAATTTGTCTTGAATTTATAATTTTTAGAACATACAGTATATTCAGAAATGAACACATTTATATTAAAACCATGCCTAAACACAAATATATACAAACCATTGAGGAGAAATAAATGAGAAGCCTAGTAGTCCGCTACTTTCTATTCGTAAACACTTTTTATATATTCCGATTAAAAACTGTCTACAAAAAGAGTTTGCAAGACTTAAATTTTAGGACAAGTCATTTTTAAACTCATTGTGCCTTAAAAATATAGACTACTTGTATAATGAATCTTTTCCAAAAGTATGATTATTGGTTTTTTATTTAAACTTTGCGTTTTTATATTTTATATATAACGGAGAAAGGTTTATGTTATTTTAATAATTATTAAATATTATTTCGCTGCTATCTATTTATAACAGTTTGCGTCGAAACCATAGAACTCCTCATTTTTTATGGGAACCGCGTAAGATCGCAATATCTGTAGTTATGGAAATGTTAAAAAGTCTGTCTCTTGGATTATTTTAATATATCGTTACATTTATTTCCATGTATGTCGAGGTAGAGAAACTTTCCTGGAAGTGCCAATAGTTAGGTAAAACCTTTCCTTTTTCGTCAGTGTTTACTCTGGCTTTACCTTAAGTCGCAGTTGCAGTGAGTCATACCTATGATTCATTTGCATATGCGACGAAAGATGGCGTAATAATACGATTTAGTGCCTTGATACAGCGATTAGTCACGCGGTCCAGGTGACGGCGTCCTGCGTCATCCACAGAGTAACAGGTCCAGGAGACCGGAGAATCCATAGAGCACAGAATCCG
>CM061531.1:197282651-197379432 GCA_030545055.2 Neoaliturus tenellus | reverse complement strand
ACTGAGTTTTCCGTTTTACCGTGCGGAGGTTCACGAAAAAGTTCATAACTCCTGGACCGTTTGAGATATTTTGATAAATAAAAAATCAAAAGAAAGCTAATTTTCTCCTCTATAATCCACTTGCCCCAACATCAACATATATGCTATGCAAAGCTACATTGAGGGGGGGGTGTACACTTACCCCAGATTAAAAGGCAAGTGTACGCCCCAAACATCACTTTACAAAAAAAAATCTAAAAAATACAAAATTAACATTTTTAACAAAATAAAAAATATACAAAACATTCCAAAGAATAATAAAAAAAATTTATGTTTATATCACTGACATGTGTTTTTTAATCTGCAGTCAAAGTAGTACTATGTGATTTGGGGCGTCCACTTACCCCACTTGACCCTAAATAAAAATAAACAGCATAGGTGTCCATAGCACTGCCTGCCGGTGTAGTCACCGAGTGGAATTTCCGCCGCCCGCAATCAAACTAATATTATTCCAATACATGTTAATATGGACTTCCGCTGATACTTAAAAGTAATCATCGCCCAACATATAACTCAGTTTAGATAGTATTTCAAATCCACTATTCACTACATACCTGTGATTCATCACTGCTATTAGTCATACGTTTATCTGAGAGAATTTTATCATAACAGTCATGAGTCACCACTTTACATATACAACTGATCACACACATGTCTGCAACACATGTCTGCAAGACACACTCAGGTCAATACAATCTTCCATACCCTTTGTAATAAGAATGGAACACTCTTGCTCCAAATTTGCAGGAACAAAGAATTCAGATAGAGAATGATACGTTTCAATTTCTTCTTTGCTCAACGTAGACGATAGCAATTCATCGTCAGCAACAGAACTTTTTTCTCGTAAAAAAAAAAAAAAAAAACTCAAGGGGAACTTTTGATGCTTCAACAGGTCACCTGGCATTCAGTGACAGAATTTGTGCAATTACTAATTTACATAGCATTTCGTAATCAGTTACAGTGATATTTGCTTTCAACTTGTTGCAGTACTGTAGCGTGAGTTCTGAGACTGTTCTACTAAAACATTTGACATCTTATGGATCTGGCATAATTCTCTTTTTAGTCTTTTTTCCTCTTTCTACAATTTTCTGCCTTACTTGAAATCTCATACTGCCATCTTCTTTTTATTATTAGAAGAAAATCATTCATAGATTGTTTGATTTCTTGCTTTACTTCTTTACTTATGACAGGTGAAATTATTGTTTCATCGATAACTTTTTTACCACATTCATTTACGATCCATGAGAGTCTTGCAGGATTTTCTGGAGCCTTTTTTGTTCATCGACACTTGGCTTATATATTTCCGAAATATTATTTACAAATCCCTCCTCCTCATTTCCATGTTCCTGATAATTTGTGAACTAGGAGGGGAAATAATTTATTCCCAGCGAATCTAGTTTTTTGACCTACATTCCCTGGCAAAATGGCCCTCCATGCCACAATTATAACAGTTGTTTCTCTTGTTTTCCTCGAACCGTACCTGCCTGTCGTGGCTGTTACGTCCATATTGGCACCGTTCCCTGCTAATGTCTCGTCTATTTCCCTCGCCATATCGGTCCCCAAAATTTCTCCTATCCTGCCAACCTCTTCTCTCCGAGCTAATATCCCGTGGGCGGTAGCCATTTCTATCTCCCCTACTATTACTTCTATCAAACCGTTGGCGCAGGCCGTAACCTGCGTCGAACCTATCAGGTGTCTTTGTGCCTCTCCCACGGGACCAATCTCTTTCCCTAAAACGCCCCTCATCAGAGAAACGTTCCCTCTCTCTTCCGTTCCTTAAAGATCGCCCATTGAACCTTTCATCACTTTCATCCCCATTTTCATTTTTTCTAGTTCCGCTTGATACTTGCAGCTGCTGAACCAGCAACTGAGTTAAAGAATCGAGTTTTTTCTCTAAACCCGAATTACTAGGAGAGCTGGCATTCGCAACCCCCTCAAGTCCCAATCGTTGCCTCATTAAAAGCGATGACATTTCATATCGGGAAATGTTTTCGCGTAGTTTTTCTAATGTGGAGTTGTCCAGCATTGCTATTTGCTGCAACAGTGCCGGATTTAGCCCCTTTAATACATGACCGCAAATACTGGCTTCTGGCATGTTGTCCACCCCAGCACATAATTTCTCCACGTCCGCCAAATATTGAATGACTGATTCTGTCGGCACCTGTACACGTGTATTTAATTTCGCTAAAGTGATTTCCTTTGACTCGATTGGGGAAAAAATATTTTTAAATTCCTGTTTAACCTGTTCCCAGGTTATCGCGGGATTTTTACGTTATAGATTTTCAAAAATATCTAAGGCTGCATCCGTCAAATAAATCGGAAAATAAGTCTTGAGTTTGTCATCTTCCCAGGCGTTTACAGCTGCCGCCCTCTCAAAACGTTTTAGGAAAGTCACTACGGACTCCGTTTGAAGTCCAGAAAAGCTACCCGGATGAAAAATAAACGGTATCAGTTAACTGACACATACTTTCTCCCAACAATATAAAAAAGGTGTTAAAAGCTCCAAACATTAATGTCTTGATGACTCAGTCGGATAGCTACCAGCTGAGCAGCGCTCGTTTGACCTTACGCGCTTCTGTGACTTTTAACAACGTACTGCGTTTACCGCTAAACGAAAAATTGAATTTTCTCCGCAACCACTTGACGTAGAGCAATAATTTAAAATACTGGATTATTTAGTTTTTTGAGCTTGATTTAATGGTGATAAGTAAAATTTATTTCGAGACAACAGCTATTTTGAAAATTCAAAAAATTGATTTTTGAAACACTTTTTACTCCATAACTTTTGAACGCGCATTTTCTCGGAGATGCGGGTGGTGTCATTTTATTCACCATTTTAAGCTTAATTAACCACAAAATTTTAATCAAAATCGTTAGAGCCGTTTTTGAGAAATTTGGATTTTTGAGGGTTTTTGGGGGTAAACTACCCTTAAAAATCAAAAATTCAAAAAAATGAAAAAAAACGCCTGGAATTATCGTGGGTTTGGACCTACGTACCAAATTTCACCAAAATCGGACCATTGGGGCATTCTCTAGCTCTGTATACATCCTGACACACACACACACACACACACACACACACACACACACACACACACACACACACACACACACACACACACACAGACATCACTCCGAAAACCACTTTTTTGGACTCAGGGGGAACCAAAATGGATAAATCCACCAACAACTCAAATTCGAAAATTTTGACGAAAACAATACTTTCTCCATATACTATGGTATAGGGGGAGAAAGTAAAAGGAAGTTTGCCCTTAGGCCTATTTTGAACCATGATGTGGTTTTCCTGATGAAAATTTCCCTGATTGCCTAAATTTTCTGTTTGATTCTCATTTTCGGAAACCCCAGAAGAAAAATCGTCAATGTATTCGTAATCGTGGTCGTTTTCGTAAACGATATCTTTTAAGTCCGGTTTTTGGTCTTTGTTTTCATTAATAACACCGTCTTGTTGCGAACTAGTTCCCCCTAAGCTTTCTTGAATGAAACTCGCTCGTCGATTCCAATTTGCTATGTCGTCGTAGAATCGGTTTTCCTTTCCTGCTTGGACCCCTAATTTGATAAGTCTTAAAGAAAATCTTAAGAATTCTAAATCTGCTCCTTTAGGTATGGGCAAGTTTAGCTTGTGGAACCACTCGATAGCCTTTCTTTATTTAAATTTTTAATGTCTGTTAAACTTAAATACATTATCTAATATACTACAAAAACACATCTTACTATAAAATTAAAACCGAGCAAAAACTCTGCAAACAAAAATTATTACACTATGGAATGTATAGCATTTAGAGCATTGGAACGCAAACCTAGTACGTATTGCCCAACGAATGCCTACTTGTTATGGTCGACTCAACAATATCCTACTGGCTTGCAACACTGCCGAGAGCAAGGTGCATCGGAACATCTCGGATTACACTGCTAACAAAGCGCTAACCTAAGCACCTACATTAGCAGAAACCCACGGCCGCCGACCTCATTGAACGGTTACACATTTAAATGTTTAGGAAAACAAAATTTCGAGAAAAACAAACAAATCTAAAACCAATTATTCCCGAGGTACTAGGATCGAAATCTTGTAAAAAATTACTAGACTCCGGCGCCTCTACCACCTGTGGCGACCCAACTGGCTCGTCTGTGGGTTTCCACTTAATAACAGATACACGTGTTTTGAGCGGGCCTTTCTTTTAATCAAATCAATACCCTATCTATATAAATACAAAACATATTCCTCGACTCTAAGAATATTATACAAATCTTTTCTCAAATAAATCAAACCTTGAATAAATACAAAACAATGATAATTCTCTTTCAAATATCTACTCTGGACTGGCAACTCGTTCTGGAGGCAGTATGATCCGGTCAAATGAGACTTTAATTTAAACTCAAATAAAACTATTCCTTCTTAAACACGCTACAGAAATAAAACCCTCTTTGCTTAAAATCTCTACAACACAATTTAATGACTCAACCCCAAAACAACTTTAACTAATTCTTTATCACGAAAAACCCAAGAACTTCAAACAGGGCATAAGATTCCTCAAATCAAACAATACGGTACGTACCTACGACCGCCCCGGGTCCAGGCACCACTCTCCCCAACTACAAGGAAGTTGACCTATATATTAGATCGCACTCGCCTCTGACCTGCAGGTCAACGAACCCCGTGTTTACCTCCAAAGCGCTTGCCATCCAGTGCGACCTCGACTCTAGTAATGACCCGTGCGGCCTTCCACTAAAATATACAATGTTCATTGTTTTAATTAATAAAAAGTACCTAAACACATCCCTCCTTCACAGTAGTAGGCCTAATTCAAAGCACTTAAATAGGCCTAAGTTGTTATTTTTTATATAATTTTTTTTTTGTCCAATTAATCCATGTGTTGGTGTGATTTTTTTTAATTTGAACTATATATAAAAATAAAATTAAGGGAAGGTGTTAAATAATAATTTTATTTTATATAGCCTAGGCCTAATTATGAGTTTCATATAGTATGCAATTAAGATTGTATTGGAAACACAGAACTTGTAACACAGAAACTCGGCGCCCGCTCTCCACCTTCCATCATGGAGGGCGCCACCATGGGGAGGATCGTCGCTGCGTTGTTTCCTGAACATCCACAGCGACCGCCGGTTGACTTCGGACGGGTAGAGGACGTTCCACTTTTCACTTTCGAGGAGCTGGAAACCTCCGTTCTCTCCCTGAAGAGCAACAAGGCTCCTGGCCCGGATGGGATTCCCAGTGAGGCTTTAAAGAAAGTATTTTTAATCAACGCTGACTTGTTGTTGAGAATGTACAATGCCTGTTTGGTAGAAGGGGTGTTTCCGGCTCCCTGGAAAACAGCCAGGCTTGTACTGATCAGCAAGGGCAAAGGTGATCCCGAGCTGCCGTCGTCCCACAGGCCTCTCTGCATGTTGGACACGGCTGGGAAGCTGTTCGAGAAGCTGATCCGTTCCCGCCTGACTTCTGCCGTGGAAGCTGCCGGGGACTTATGCCCCCGTCAGTACGGCTTCAGAAAGGGACGGTCAACGATCGACGCTGTCACCGAAGTTCAGAGAGCTGTGGAGAGAGCCGAGAGCCACAACCATTTCTCCCGCCGAGTAGTGCTTCTTGTTACGCTTGATGTCAAGAATGCCTTCAACTCGGCGAGGTGGGTCGATATGTTGGATGCGCTTCGCAACACCTTTCGTATTCCTGCATATCTGTTGCGGCTCGTCGAGGATTATCTACGCTCTCGAAGCCTGATTTATGACACGAGGGACGGAACGCGGACGATGGAAGTCACTTCTGGTGCCGCACAAGGTTCAATACTCGGCCCGGATCTCTGGAACGTTGCCTATGACAGCCTCCTGAGGTCCGAGATGCCTGAGGAAACCACTTTGGTTGGGTACGCCGATGACGTCGCAGCTCTCATTGCTGCACGCAACGTTGAGCTGGCCCAACTGAAGTTGAACCGAGTTATGCGGGTGGTCAACAACTGGATGTCCGATCACGGTCTCTCACTTGCTCTCAGTAAGACGGAGATCGTGATTCTTACGAAGAAGAGGATCGACACCGTCGTCCCGTTTCGAGTGGGAAGGGAGGTGGTCACATCAACTCGTGCCGCCAAATACCTCGGGGTTATGGTGGACACCAAGTTAAGCTGGAGGGATCAGATCTTCCGTACAGCGGACAAGGCCGCTAAGGTAGTGACTTACCTTAGTAGGCTGATGGCCAATGTCGGGGGTCCCCGATCCAGCAGAAGACGTCTGTTGATGTCCGCGGTCCAGTCCGTGCTTCTTTACGGGGCAGAGGTGTGGGCAGGCGCTCTAGATAAGGAGTGCTACAGGTTGCGACTCGCCCGGGTTCAGCGTCAAGCTGCGCTCCGGGTGTGTTCCGCCTACCGGACAGTGTCCGAGCCTGCCGTCCTGGTGGTCGCCGGAGTCATCCCTGTCAAGCTCTTGGCAGGGGAGAGGAAAGCGATTTATCAGAGACAAGGCGAGATCGGCAAGGACACGGCAAGAACAGAAGAGCGCTCCCGAACCTACCAGCAGTGGCAACACAGCTGGGAGCACGACACCCGAGGACGATGGACTGCGCGACTTATCAAGCAGGTCCAACCATGGGTGGAACGGCGGCATGGGGAGGTGGACTACTACCTGACCCAATTTTTGACAGGTCACGGCTATTTTCGGTCGTACCTGAACCGTATGGGAAAGACCGGTTCACCGGACTGCATTTATTGCCCGGGTGTTCCCGACGATGCGGAACACACATTCTTCCGCTGTCCCCGTTGGGAAGGGCCCCGCCTGGAGGCCACACAAATCATTGGTGCATTTTCGGTGGACTCGGTCTGCCAAAAGATTTTGGAGGATGAGGGCAACTGGGATTGTTTGTCACAGTTCGTCCGGGGCATCCTCCTGGAAAAGAAAACCGATCTGGACCGTGAAGTGGCCCAGATCCCTTGATCGAGCGGCTGGATAAGGAGCGAGCCCCACGGGCGTAAGCCAAATTTAGGCCTAGCCTGACGTAATGTGACAAACAATTCCAGGTTAGATTCCTAAGAGTAGAGGAGGTTTTTTAGTGGGTAAACTCGTTTTTAGGGGAGCCCCACACTACAGGCTGGCCACCTGTGTGCGTAATGCATTTTTCCGCCTCTCCCTCAAAAAAAAAAAAAAAAAAAAAAAAAAAAAAAAAAAAAAAAAAAAAAAAAAAAAAAGATTGTATTGGAAAAGTATTTTGAACGTCTGTGGACGTCTAGATAATAATTAGAAATTATAAGGTGTTGGGAATGGAATGACGGAGTTGAAAAAATGTAAAGAAAATGGTTGTAGGCTTTGTGTGTATTATTGTTTTGTTAAGTTATAACAAGTAAAATGAGTTTTTTTTTATTAACATCTTTTATTACTTACATATACTGTTTACATGCTCAGTCCATGTAAGCTCATCATCAACAAGCATTGCGAGGAATTTTGTGAAACCAACTTCGTGAATGACTGTATCGTCAATCATTGCAGTTGGACGACATGTATTTAGAGCGGTGCTGCCTCCTAATACCATGCAGTTTGATTTCGAAGGATTTACTTTGAGGTTTTGGTTTTCAAAATACTGAATGCATGAATTGATCCCTTCAAATTAAAAAGAAAATTCTATTTCTTTAATTTTGTGTGAACTAAACAGAGAGTCGTGTCGTCCGCGTATTGGACAATTCGTCCTTTTGGAATGACAGATCGTTCACATACACCAAGAATAACAGGGGGCAGAGAATCGATCCGTGAGGGACTCCATATCTCAAAGTGGTTGTATGTGAGATGACTCCGTTGACCTGAACTTGCTGTGACCTTGCGGAGAGGTATGATCTCAACCACGAATGTGCTAAGCCACGCACTCCACAATGCCATAACTTGTCAAGGAGTGTGTTGTGGCAATCAAACGCCTTGGACAGTTCAAGAAAGACACTTAATGTCATTTTATGATCATCCATATTTCTCACAATCATTTCCACCAGGCGGTTGATTGCGTCAACAGTCGATTTGCCTTTTCTTAAACCAAACTGATCGTTTGACAAAATTTTGAATTCATCAAAAACATTTAGCATCCTGCGCATGAATAATTTTTCTAAGACTTTGCTGAGCACCGGCAGGACTGAGATGGGCCTGTAGTTGTTTGGTTGCTGTGAATCTCCTTTTTTGAAAATAGGAATCACTTTTGCAACCTTCAAAGAATTTGGAAAAATGCCTGATCGGAAAGAAATGTTAATTGATTGAGTGAGGGGACCCACAATGCCATTATGGCATCTTTTCAAAGGCCAAGTAGACATACCGTTGACATCAGCCGACTTCTTCGCCCTCAGATCACAAATGGCCTGCTCAGTAACATCACTCAAAAGCATCATTTCGGCTGGACACATGAACTGACCAGGCACCACCAGAGGAGCGAGTGTGAGGCTGGTGTCGCCCACATTTGCGAAAAATGTGTTAAGAACACTCGCTATCTACAGCGGCTCCCGGACAATCCTTCCCTCTTACGTTCTTCCCTCTTAAATTGAGTCTATCACAGAAGGAACGCTAGGTCCACCTCCCTGAAGAATTTTGTTTTTCCTCTGTGAATTTCTTCTTGGTCTGTTTTTTCTTCAAATTTTCATATTTCCCTCGCAATGTCTTGAAGTCTCTGAAAATGTCCCCGCTCACTTTGTTCAAATCACTCTTAATTTTTTTCAGATAACAGTTTTGTCCCTGTAGCTGACGGCATCTGTCTTTTTACACTCCAAAATACTTTTCTTTACTAAATCAAGCAGGACTTTAATTTTGCCACTTGTAAAGTTTTTCGCTCTCTTTTTATCTTAAGGTTTTCTCACTTCTTCCATTTTAAGTTAACAGCCATTCCACATTACGAAAGGGACATTCAGAGTAGCTCCACTAAAATTTCCACAACAACTCCCTCGTGACTTTTTCGTTATCTCTCTTTCAAATGCTTTAAAAGTTGACCAATGTTGTGACCATTGGACGAAATGAACCAAAAACGGTATACATTTGTCTTGCATTGTTTTGATTGGTCTTCTAAAATCGGCTCGAAGAGAAATCCCTGATAGTGCACTTTTCGTATTAACTACTTTCCACCATGTTAGCACAACCATCATGAATTGGATGGTTCCTGTTGTGTTATCAACAGTTTTTAAGGCACCAATGTTTATTTTGCCTTTCTATGTTACTTAGAAATAAAACTTTACGCGATGAACTGGGTGCCAATTTTAACTAATTTGTCTTGTTCGGTTATGTGAATAAAACCGTCCAGTTTAGCTGCCATTCGTTTCGAAGGAAAATATTGCACACATTCGCTTCTTTAGCAGATATTTGGTCCATCAAATACTCTGGTTCAGGAAACCAAACGGTTTGCTCACCGTCTTGTTGGTTCATCCAGTTATCTTCAGGATGCATTTGAAGATATGCACGGTGTCAAACGGCAGGAAAATAGTATCACTCTCCATATAGGGGTTTGGGATCGATAATTTTATTTTGCTCCCACATAAAGCTTCAAATATATTGGCAAAATATTGGGTTGGCTGTATTGTTATCTGAAATAATACTTATAGGTTTAAAGCCAATATCGGTTAGAGTTCTTAGAGCGATGAGAATTAAGTTGTGGAGTTCATCTGCAGTTATATGGGTTTGGGGAGACACCAACATCCTTATAATGCAATGTAATTGAACTTACCATAAACGTTTGGACTGTTTCAGCTACTTTTGGTCCTTAATTAGTAAGAACCATCCCTTCAATTTTTCCACCTCAGAATGACACACCTTATTGCACGTATACTTCGTCAACAAGTACAACTCACTGTCGTCCAACATATCTCTCTTTTTGGAGAGGTAGTTACTCTGCTGTTTTGTTAAACCTGTGGATTCCGTTCCTAGTTTAATTTGAAAGTTTCCAAGTACCGGTTGCGAGGCAAAGTCAAAACACCACTGTTACGTAGTGCTAAGTAGCCGGCTAGATAATTGAAACATATTGTAGATGCCCATACATTTAACTGAGCAGAATATCGAGGAGAGTTGTTCAACACTAAATTAAGCTATTTTTTTATGAATTTGATCTTAGTTGTCTGTAAGTGGGAACATTCATCTAATTTCAAACAGGTAGTCAATAAATCTACGGCAAAAATCTCGATTTAAATAGAATCATAGTAACATCAATGTTCTTAAAGTAAACCTTAGCGTCCAAGCTTTTATTAAACAAACAGATTTATATACATAAGACATCCCGGCATCTTTCTGGTCCAGTTTTTAAAGTATTACACGATTTTGTCAGTTTGAAATAGAAAAGCCTAGATCTTTATTTAGCTGTTCCTTAGCATTCTTTTTTAAATCCTCTAAATTTTCAATATTGTCTGTTTATGGACTTTTTAATGTACATACATGCAATTCTATTTAAAAACATTCTATTTATTTATATAAAGTGTTACTGAAACTATCCTTATTACGTATTGCATCATTTTAATAATTTAGGTAGCAACAAAATCCGTAGACTGAAAATAACATTAGTTTAATCGATTTTGTTGTTTCGCAGTTGTTCAAACCTGTAAAATACTACCTTTTTTTATTTATATAATTTACTGCATGAACGGAAAAGTTACTAAATTTTACTGGTCAAAATAAAAATTCCAGTTTATTAGCAATGTAATTGATAAGGCATTTCATGGAACAAAATAACTAAAATGGATAAGACTTTATTTGAAAAACTATTGTTTAATACCAAAACCTTAGCATTAAGTGGTATGGATCTCCCTCGGAAGCAGTGGACTGTTCTCAATCGATTCCGCGCTGGAGTGGGAAGATGTAATTATTGGAAATACAAATGGGGAATGACAGAAGACCAGTCATGCGGCTGTGGAGCGGAGTTCCAGACTGCGACTCACATAGTCAATGAGTGCCCTTTGAGTGCTTTCCCGGAAAGGCTGATGGGCCTTCATTGTGCAAGTGAAGCTGGGCTACAATGGCTTAGCGCCCTGGATTTAGCTTTATAGAGAGATCATTTATGTTTATCTTAGTTTTATTTTAAATGTATGGACGCAGGTGCTTTGCACTGCAGAACATCTTTTATTTATTTTATTGTTATCATTTTTAAGATGGTAGCTGGTTTGACAGCCCTACGATGTATATATAATACCAAAACTTATCAGCTGATTATTAACAGGATCGTTAATTAGAACAAACCGTCCATAAATATAAAAAAACACACACAGAAATTAGTTTACACTCTCAGTTCCAGAAGTACCTCGTCTTGTAGGTTTACTGGACGTCCAGAACACAACTCCTCAGTTCCAGAAGTACCTCGTTTTGTAGGTTTACTGGACATCCAGAACACAACTCCTCATCTTTCCCGTCATTTATATGCTCTGCCTCAATATGATTTAATGGTAATATCTCAGCATACAAAGAAAGTTCCAGAAGTTCTGCCCAGTTTTTACTACAATGTTTAGGTATGCATCCCTTGCCAGAAATACAAGATAACTAGGCACATATCAACGTGCGGTGAGTATTAAATGTTAACTGAATTGACTCTAGAAATTGGAGTACTAAATGGCATGAAACTTTAGTTATCTTTTACTTATATTAATTATAAACCAAAACTCTTACTTAAAATATGGTAATCCTTTTTTCACCGAAACACAACACAACACTCACTACACGAACACACTCCACATAACTTCGCTACCCCTAATTTCCTAATGATCTTCTCTCCTCGCTGTCCCGTCGCTCGTCCCTTCTTTTCCCTCTCCCACCATGGATGATTGATGGCTCCTCATTGGTTGATCACCGATAGGGTGTGTGGCTTAAAGGTTGTTCGCACTATTCTTGGAAGCATACCCCGTCGGGACTGTCTTTGCTCTCGTCAGCTGGGAAAGGACAAATGAAAGACGATCTAACGGAAAGCTTGACTTCGTTCACACCAACGGAATGACACAGTGTAATGTGAACGAAAGAATTAAGTTATCCGAGATCGGTGGGATAGAAAGACGGACGCAGGCAGAGCCAAAGAATAATCTTATCCGACTTTTATCACTTAGTTACATCCCCCTGGTTTAGTCGTCAACCTACCACCGGTTGACAAGTAATAGGACAAATGCAGCCATAAGGAGTACTCGCGATCCTCAGGATGCGCGGACATCTTCATCTACTAGCGTACGGAGATCTTGATGTTCGCTCCGACTCTTCTTTCCCGTGCATTTATCTCCACTTGGATATTCCAATTTGGCTGCTCTCACAAAGTAACCTGCGATTGTGGAACTCAGTTCACGTCATCAACCTTCAGAGACTTAGTTCAGCAACTTGGATTCCAAAATTATTTTACTTGCAGTTTGCATCATCAAGCAAATGGTATGGTAGAGCGCTTCTACCGCCAGTTGAGAGCAGCAATAATGGCTCACAATAATCCGGACTGGACAGCAGCACTCCCTATAGTTCTCCTCTGCATAATATCGGCCTTCAAAGAAGATGTCATGCCCTCAGCAGCTGATTTAGTTTATGGTGAACCACTCCGCCTTCCAGGAGAGTTCCTCGTTACCCAGGAGAGTTCCTCGTTACATCAAAAAACGAAAATCCAAATGTCGATCCTAGAGATTTCGTACCTCAGTTGCGTCAACGCATTCCCCACATTCGACCAAGACCAGCGTTACGTCATGATAATCCCGGAGTTTTCGTATTTAAAGAACTAGCTAACTGTACACACATTTTTCTTCGCCAGGATTGTACAAGAAAATCCTTGCAAGCTCCATATATCGGGCCCTACGAGGTAGTCTCTCGGGACGTAAAGACAATTGTTATCCGCATTCAGGACAATAAGTTTAAAGTTTCCTTGGGTCGTGTCAAACCAGCTTTTATTTTAACAGAGGATGTAACAGATGAACAATCCTGAACACTCCCTCCTACCAATAAGAACACGGACACAATGCCTCGTACACGAAGCAGCGCATACGCTCTGGAAGACTTGTTGGACCTTGTGTACGTTTTAAACCCTAAAATGCCTTTTTCCGTGGGCAGCTGGCGTGGCGGATGCCAGCTAATGTTAGTTTCTTTAAATATGTTGAATAGCAATTAGTTGGTTAGTTTTTAAGAGTTGTTGTTGTTTTTTTTTTTTTACCTCTTCCATTGTACTTTGTACATGATTGCACTTTATAATAAAATTAATTTTACCACTTGTTTCAACATCGGATGTTACTTCTAGACTTTATGTGTGGGATTAGATTTAGCGTATCGTTAACCATCCCCACATTTCTAACCCTTTTTCTACCTCTTGTTTGAGGAATTACGAAAGAATCACTTTACATTCTTGAAACAATTTTTAAATCATAAATTCAGTCAAAAAAACAATAGAGTATAAAGAGACGATTTGTAGGCAACAGGTAAAAATTAAACAGGTTAGGTAACCTTATAAAACCATAACTACCTGTTTTAATTAATAACATTACAATTAAGACTATATCAAAGTCAACCAAAATGGATAGAATCGGGTTGGAACTGACACTTAGAAATGGCATTACAACTGAATGCATGTGGAACCTTTTTGGAATACAAATGAAGATTCCAAGGGAAAAACAGGCTAACCCCACGAAAGTAAATTTTTCAGGAGAGCAAAAATACGGGTTTTCAGGAACTGTAAGCCCTCTCATTGCTTTAAATATTATTTTGATGCATGTTTGAAAACTTAGTTATATATATATATATATATATATATATATATATATATATATATATAATATCATATATTAAAATAGTTTGAATTACCAAAGATTACGGAGTAATTCATATCTAAACACTCTAAGTACATAATGTCCTTGGCAAAAACGGGCTATCCAGCATTTACTTGGGAATAACGGGCTGACCCTGCTCAATTGGTAGCTTGTACTAAATATAGGTAATAAAATAATTAATCGTAATAAAATCAACTTTTATTAGAAATTACAAAACACGTTAATATTATTTAAAAAAGAAACAAAAGATTGTACTCAAATTTGCAATGACGATCAGACTTTTGAGTTTCGTTTTGGTTTTATGGGAGGTTTTGCAGGACTGCACTTTAAAACTGGCCCTTTCTCTTTTTCTACTTGGCGATCTTTCTTCTCTTTCTTCTCCTTCTTCTCCCTCAGTGGTATGGCAGTAAAGTAATTCTGAGCTTCTTCCCCACAGAACTTTACAATATTCATCCTGAATGTGGCACTGAAGATCGTTGTACTTCTCTGAAACTTGTTGTAACGTTATCGGTGGTGGTCGTCTACTTGGTGGTCGTCGTGGCGAGGTGGTCCGTCTCGCCACTCCGATCGCAACTGAAGAACGGGACCCCCACATCCGACCACCACGGAACCGCGGTAATCGGAGGAGGTACCGCGCGTCAGCGCCGTGGAGTGGGAGGTCGGAAGACGCACACCACGAGGTGTATGGAGCAGAAGGCCCTCATACCCTCAGTACCTTTATTGAAAGAGAGTACAAAGCTGCCTCGCAGGGCAATCATGGCAGAACTCCCTGGCCAGAAGGGTCAGAACTATCAAATGTTTAAAGAGTGTTTAATGAACAAAGCTTCTTTATTAAGAAAAATTGGAGGCGTCTGCCGGACTACCACTTTCAAAAGTAGATGCTCTAAGCTTTTTTCATTACATCTCTCATCCTCAAAAAACTCTTCTTATTTTCGTGAATTTGCTTTGACATGGTTTACTTTTTTCATCTGATGAAGTCGTGTGATCCGGGTCATCTATGTCACTCATATTGTTCACTTCTTATGACACTAACACGCACAAACTTGCACAAACCTGCACAATAACAAATCACTCACAGAGAAAACCCTGTTGATTGCATGGCACGCGCCACTGAAGTAAACAACGCTTGGGTGCATGCGCCGCCTGGGGGAAGCTGCGTGAGGGTTGCCCTGTTCTTGCCTACGCTAGTGAGGCTTAGCCTGTTTTTCCCCTGGATGCATTTATTTCACAGGCGATTTCCTCGTAGGAGGAGCCCGTTTTTGCCAATTTCTATTTCAGAAATCTGTGCAGATCTTAGAGAAGAATTCAAAACCGTTCATAACCAAACTTCGCATTTCTTTAGGGTTAGCCCGTTTTCCCTTGGAGTCTTCAAATGGATTAGGAACATTTTGGAATAAAACTGCATTGAATAAGGCCTTTTATGGAATAAAATTAAATTTTCAAACTTTATTTTACAGTGGATATGATTTTTTTCAATAAAACCTATTCAGAATCAGATTCAGATAACAAAAATGAATCTAGTGGTACCAATATATATTTGGATTTTTTGGGCATACGACACGTTTTGGAACTATACGACTGAAATGTAAAATATTTTTATGCTTAAGAAGTGGATTTTAAAAAATGTACGTCATCGGAAATGAATAAAAAAGTAAGTTTTTTATATTAAGTTGAGTTGAATATTTAACAATAGTAAATTAAATTGTATCACAGGTCATTTTGTGTAATTTTTATTGTTTGTGTAATGTCTTATTGTTACAAAAATTATAGTATTTTATTTTCAGAGAGAATATAGTTACTGAAAAAGGTACCGGTACTTATAAAGCTGAAGATGTTATTGCACCCCCCTCATGTATTTTTAATATATCTGCTGATCCCATCATGGTCCCACTTTGAAATTTTTGTGGTGTACTCACAAAAACATGCCTCAAAACATATATAAATTTTTTAATAAAAAATTAAACACCAACTCCAAAAAAATTCTAAAAAGTTTTTTTTAGTTTTACCCAACTCTCTAGCATTTATAGAACCCAAGTTATAGCATATTTAAGATTTTAACGCAAGTCAAAAAACACGTCATTTTTGGATTTTCGATAACTAGAAAACTATAAGAGATGGAATTAAAAATATATATATTTGAGTTCAAGATGGCAGAGGGTATACATAAAGTTTCAACAAAATCTAAAATTATCAGGTTGAGTGCCTTGTTGGTTTGACATGGAATGACCCTTGCGTTACAAAAACCCCTGTATTTTACACATCTATTTACACATATTTACACTATTTTATAGTTTGTTGCATGTTCGGATTATGTGGCATATAAATTCCAAAATAGGTGCTTCTTTTTGGGACACAGTGTATTTCAATTAATATATCATTAAGTATAGTGATTGTATAAGATTTATTTTTAATTATCCATGACACCATTGCAAATCTCATTGATCATATCAGCATGGCGTATAATAATAATAATGGTTATTGAGAAACGTTTCACGGTCGCCCAAGGTCGTGAAAGGGTTCCTTCGATTTGCATAATTTGCGCCAAGAACCCTAAAGTCCTTTCCAGGGCCAATTTAGAAGTATAGGTTCTGTTTTAATTATAATTGGTTCTTTCGGTAGTTGCGGTGTAGTTTTCAAAGTTACAACCTCACCCTGGCGCACCGAAAGTGTGATCCAACTTTTAATGATCAAAAGGGTTCGCTAATCCCACAACCGAAAGTACGATTTTCACCTAGCAGGTAGCGAAGGGTCCACCGAATATCCCAGCGTCCGGTGTAATGGCTCTGGGTTGGCCTCACCTACCTGAAACATGAAGATGTTGAAGATGTGTTCCTTAACCTGATTGCGATCCAGCCATCAGAAAAGACGCTGTCAATTTTTGCCGACTATTTGACTATCACTATCACTATCACTATCTTGAGACTGGGACCTCACATAGTGGGTATTTTAACCTGAATATGAATGAGAGATGGTTGAAGGATGATTGTGGCGCGATCTTGTAGTCTTGTTACTGACTAAGGCCAACGTTCTCCTTAGACAGGACTGTTAATTAATAGCCCAACAACTAATGGTATCTAGGGACCTACAGTTTAACGTGGGATCCGAACCACAATTTGACCTCACATATACGAATTGGTCTAATTATGAGGATGATCTTTATGGATGAACTAGTATTCACTAGTGCGGACGTTAATCCTCACCAGAGAATATCGCATCCACAAGCCATCACTTATAACTATCCACAATTCGTGACCTCCAAGTAGCTGGATTACAGGACGTCGCCACCGTCCCAGTCTAATAGTCTAAAGCATACATCGACGATACCTTGGCTCCCTTCACACCGAAGATCTGGGCAGAGCAAACATCAGACCTGAGGCGGACGACGAACGCCTGCGAGAGCTTCTATTCTCCCTTCAATAATTAATGCAAAACACCACACCCTAACATATGATAAGTACAGCACGTGACGTGAGCCAGCCCGCCAGAATTTGTTCTACATAGGTTGGCAATATCTCGTGCAACAAGGACAATCATTACTAAGATCTTCATTTCAAAGTAAGGCTGTTAAACTGTCCATGGGCAGCATAAATCCTGGCGGCCTGTCTCACGGCTCGTGCAACCAACTGTATATATTTTTATTTATTTTAAATACTTTCAGATGGACAGCAATTAAGTCAAATAAGGTACCAAGGGGGAATATATATATATATATATATATATATATATATATATATATATATGTTAGGCCTACTAAGCTATAAAGGTTAGGGCCTATAAATCCATTCTATTTATTGGTTTTACGATGCGACCAGACCTTGTTGTATACTCATTTGCATTGTTCGTAAAACGCACTTGTTTGGAAGGATCGTTTTCCTTAGGAGAGGAATCTCTGGATGTCAGAATAGGTTTGACAGGAGATACGACACGAGGAGACTTGATAGGAGATTTGTTTTTGATAGGACTTCGGTTACCAAGATCTGGACAAAAATCTGATAAGTCATTACAACTAGGCCTATACAACTTTGGCTTAAAGTAAGGTCTGATATGTTTTCTATTCCTAACATAAGATTTTTCAGTTTGATCACTTTTTACAATTTATGACGTAGGTTCAGCATTTTACCAACAATCTTGCCTTTAATCCACTTATTCTTATACATCATGAGTGCAGGTTCATTAACCTTGAGGGGCCTTAAGGGCTTTACATGTCTGTCAAAATATTTCTTTTGTGACTCTTGCCTTAAAACTAAATTTTTCCTTACATACCTGTGTACTTTAGGCTGTAAAGTTTTTTCATTACAAGGCAACATACCATTTAGTTTTCTACTAAAAAGAATCCCTGCAGGAGATGCAAGATTACAACTGATTGGAGTGTTTCTATATTCTAACAAAGCTAGGTACAAATCAGTTTTCCCCATTATTGATTTCTTAATAATATTCTTTACACTTTGGATAGCTCTTTCAACCATACCATTAGCTTGAGAGAAGTGAGGGCTTGTACAAACATGTTGAAATTCAAAATTTTCAGAAAATTTCTTAAATTCTGTACCAGTAAAACTAGTGTCATGACCAGAAATTACCGTTTTAGGAACACCATGGCGACTGAAAATTGATTTCATACAATTTACAATATACGGAGTGGTCATGTTTTGCAAAATTACCATTTCAATATACTTTGAGAAATAGTCTACAACAAGTAAAAACTTTTTATCATTGTGAAAGAAAATGTCAATACCAACCTTTTGCCAAGGTAGCTTTGGTATATTGTGCGGCATCAGTGGCTCCTTTGAATTGCTGTTAGCATTTACAGCACAAGTTTCACATTTTGAAATCACATCTTCAATTTGGGAATTCATCTGTGGCCAATACATAACATTTTTGGCCCTGAGTTGAGTTTTGTTTATACCTAAATGAGGATAATGTAGTCTCCTCAACATTTCGCTTCTTATCTGTTTGGGAATTACAATACATGGACCTTTGAAAAATAAACCATTACAAAAGCTGAGATAATCTCTAACGGACCAGTACTGCCGTACATGCAGCGGGAGTTTATTTTTGTGGTTAGGCCACACATTACCAAGTACATATTTTGTGCGTGTTACCAGTTCACAATCATTTGCTGTGAGCTTTTTAAACTTTGACAAATTTACAGCACTTATATTTAATTTTTGTTCCACGTAAGAAACATGAGCTTCTATTTCATCAGTGTCTAATTTGAGTTCAGTACAATCATTTTTATCAAAGGACCTAGACAATGTGTCAGCAAGGAAAATATTTCCCTCTCTTATAAACTAAATTGAAATTGTACTGCTGCAATTCAATGAGCATCCTCTGCAAGCGAGGTGGACATGATTCAAGGTTCTTTTTCATGATAGACACAAGAGGTTTGTGATTAGTTTCCACAGTGAATTCTGATCCAAACACATACTGATGAAATCTTTCACAACTAAAAACAATGGCCAAGAGTTCCTTTTCTATCTGCGAGTAACGTCGCTGAGCATCATTTAGCGCTTTACTTGCATAAGCTACCGGTAAATTGTTTTGAAGGAGAGCGGCTCCAAGACCGTTCTGCGAGCTATCGACTGTTAAGACGGTAGGCTTGTTTGAATCAAAATACTGCAAAACAGGTCTATTGGTTAACAGTGATTTAAGTTTTTCAAAAGCATTTTGTTGTTCATGTTGCCAATTGAAAACACAACCTTTTTTCAAAATAGCTCTCAGAGGAGCTGTGTGCTCAGATACGTTAGGCTGATGCATAAGTTACAAGACCCAAAAATCTTTCCAAAGATTTTCTGTCATTTGGAGGTTCCATACATTTTATAGCCCTTACCTTGCTTTCATCAATATCAATACCATTTTGAGAGAATTTATGACCCAAATAGGTTATTTCAGTTGTGCCTATTTTACACTTATCTTTATTCAGTTTGATATTTTCAAGTCTCATCTTATCTAAAACTAACCTTAATCTTATGTCATGTTCCGCCTTCGTACGTCCCCACAAAATGATGTCATCAACGTAGACTTCTACACCTTCTACGTCATCAAAAATCTGACGCATTCTCTGCTGGAAAACCTCGGAGGCAGAGCATATCCCATATGGAAATCTCAAAAACTTGTAACGCCCGAAAGGCGTATTGAATGTGCATAGATCCGATGACCTTTTGGTTAGTTTTATATGCCAAAACCCATTTTTACTGTCAAGGGTACTGAAAAATTTAGCACCGGCCATTTTGGAGGAAATTTCCTCAAATGATGGAATTTGAAAGTGAGGCCCCATGATTGCAGCATTGAAGTCTTTAGGATCTAAGCACAATCGCATGTCCCCATTACTTTTATAAACAATTACCAAGAACTGTACCCATTCAGTGGGTTTTCAACTTTTTTAACAATGTTAAGTTTTCTAAACTTTCTTATTTACGTTTCAACTTAGGTTTTAGTGCCACAGGCACTTTACGAGAAGCGTGAATGACAGGAACAGCTCCCTCTTTTAAGTGAATTTCATGTTCCCCCTTTATGCAACCAATTCCAGACATAAGGTCCGGATACTCATCCAGAATGGACTGACTGGTTTGATTTTGTACCAGACCTTCAGACATCTGAGGCCTATTCTCAATACTGTCAACCTTCTTAGTGAGGTTAAGAGATACGCAATCAGAGAGCCCTAGAATACATGGAGACAGAATTGACAATGAAAAACTAAATCATGACTGATATTCTTATGAATAATATTTAATGAACACTTACCCAAGATATCTAACCTCTGACCTGTGTATGAGGTTAGGTTAGCTTTTGTTGGTACAACTTTTACATTAGAATTTAATGAATCAAACACCCTTTTGTTCAAAATTGATATGTCAGCACCTGAGTCTAATTTAAAATTTACAGGTTTAATACAAATCAACAAATCAGTATGCCATTGACATTTACTATTTTTGTTTTTGTTGGAGACAACATGAATATCGCCAACAAACAGATCATCATCACTTAAATTACTACTATTTACAATATTATTTACATGCTTATTTCTGCACTTGTTAGCAAAATGATTTAAGACACCACATTTTGCACACTTTTTCCCGAAAGCAGGACATTTACCGAACACATGACCATACCCACAGCGAGAACACACACACTTTTGTTGTTGGTTGAGCCGGCCATCTTCATTGTTGAAGTTGGATTTGGATCTGGATTGATGACGCAATGAAGTTGAAGTTTTATCAGCTGGTGGCTCAGCTCTCGTGCGACTACGGCTGCTGCGAGATCGTGACGTCATAGATTGCTTGCTATCATTATAGTTTTTAGAAACTCTATGCACGTCGGAACTTGAATTTTTGGAGCAAATTTCACCTAATTGCTTTGAGGCAGTTTCAGCTGCCCTACAAATATCTAAGGCTTTATTGAGATCTAAGTCTTTAATTTGTAACAGTCTAACTTTAATTTTTCTGTCCCTTATTCCTAGGATAATTTTATCTTTAATCAAACTGTCTGTGAGACTAGAAAAATCACAAGAACTGGCTAAATCCCTGAGATCAGTGACAAAACTGTCGATATTTTCGTCCACTTTTTGCTCATGCAAAAAGAAAATGTGACGCTCATACGTAACATTTTTAGACGGCACAAAATAATCATCAAACTTAGAAATCACTGTTTCAATCTTAGTTTTATCTTCACTAGATGAGTACTGAAAGTTGTTGTAAATTTCCAGAGCACGATCGCCAATAATTGAAAGTAAAAGGGCGATTTGATAGTCACTGGATTCACTTTTACTTTTACTAGCAGTCATATATATTTTAAATTTTTGCTTGAAAAATGCCCAATTTTCGGCCATATTACCAGACCAGTTTAATTCTGACGGGGGTTTAAACAAAGCTGAATTACTCTGCACTACAATGGCGGATGATGGCGTCGTTTGCTCACCTGAGTCCATCTTCTTATCGCCGCCGGTCATTTTCGAGGTGAAAATTTATACACACTTACTTGTTAACTATTAACTGAATTACTTTTTTGTAAACCACTATACTTGAATTAAAAACATAATTTCAGCCGACTGCGCCATGTCAAATGGGTCGCAGGGCAAGAGCTAATTAAAAAGACATGTTGTAGGCACGAACTGGTTTAATCAAGTGAGGTGGAGCGGTACATCAAATAGTGGCACGTAGGCCACTTTGAACTTTGACCAAAGGGTTGCCAATAGGACCTAATTTAGTTAGTTATTACATTCAGTTTACATATCGTCAGCCTAATGAGCAGAGGCTGTAACTCCAAAATGACAGTTTTTACAGGAGGAACAAGAAACCGTTTCTACGGCAACCATGACAATATATACACTTTTTATGTTTTACTAAAATATTATTCAGATTATAACATTAACAATAAGCTTTATTGTAGAATTTATTTTTAATTATTTTATGATGAGTTACAGCTTTTTATACTTGATTTTTTCTATTTTTTTGGAGTTACGCCCTTATCTTTTTAACTTTTACATGATAAAATCAATTTATATTGAAAGGTTGCCATAGAAATAAATTAAAAACTTTTGTCATTAAAAGATATTTTAATGAATAAAATCAATTTATGAGAAATACATAATTAATTAGGGCTACATGAAACATTAGTATGTTAATGATAAAGCAAGCAGCCTACTGATACAATAAATTGTCATAAAAATGGTGGTAGTCTACTGGTATTGTGTTTTTCAACTCTTGAAGGTCCTCGTACTTCCTTTTCTTGATTTTCAAGCGATCAGTGTACAGAATCGGAATGTCTGTTGTCAAAGTTGCTTCAACTGCATTAACATATGTTCTTATCGGAAGATTACTGTATTCATCCCCAAATCGCAGTTTGTACGTTAGCCCTTCTTTATTATACTTGAGAGCACGGATGTCTGTCACACATGGATCTCCGACTTTCTTTCCTGGCCTGATAGATTTAAAATACTTGAGACTTTCATAATTCTTAAAAAAGGTGTGATCGAGGTAAAAAACTAAATAAGGATTTGGTTTTGTTCGGGCTTTCTCTATCAATGGAACATAGTCTGCAGGGACGTTAATGATTTTGTTCCGGATTTGTCTTTCGATTTGGGAATGAACTGAGTCTGCTTCCATTTGTGTGTGTCCCTTTTCTAGGAACTTTTGCTCTATTGTTATATTCATCAATTTAGCTAAATTTAATAAACCATTTGACAATATCGCATTCCGATTTTGATAAGTGCATCCGTCACTGTATAAAATAATGCTCTCAATATTCCCTGGCAAAGAGCACTGCTTTAGGATAAAATCGCATGTTATTGATTTAAATTCATTTGCTGTCAGTCCCCCTTCAGATTCATTCCATACATAGCAATGTACTTCTTTAGTTTTCAAGTTGTAGAAAGACAAATTATGCACAGCTAACTTAGTTTTGTAATACAGACTTGATACATTAGATTTTGGACAAAGTAAAACACATTGTAAATCCATAGTGAACACCAAACTTTTGTCACTGGACTTATCTTTTTCTTTTTCATCTCTTGCTTCTTTCTTCTTGTCTATGTGTCTTGTATAAATTTCCTCAGATACGTTTCCAGTTCGATGACCAACACAGATATCACATTCGTCCTTTTTAGGCTTAAATAAACTTAAATTCTGTTCTTCAAATACATTCAAAAATTTAGCAATAGACATTTTGGTTACGTTGCGTTCCTCAGACCACCTACAGAATTCTCTGTACAATTCTTGTTTTGACGTCCAATTGGGCTCTAAATGAAGTTTGGACGAATTCTTCCTGCAATAATGGGATTCTACTTTAGCCAAACTTTTAAAAAATGTATTTAAACCTTCATTGGAGTTTTCAAATTTTTTTCTTCTAGAGTCTGATATTTTTTGATATTTAACACCCCCAGTTGATTCAGTATTTTTTTTGGCTTGTAACTCCGTCAACATTTTCTTCCTCCTCATCATCTGCTAAACATGTACTATTTTTCTTCCAGTTTCGCATTGCCGTTTCTCCAATACCAATAGTACCCAAAAACATTTTTTTACACACACGCATTTTTTCTTGATTTTTTTCAAAAAGTATATGTAGGAGTTTTCTCTTCTACTTGTATCATTGTCTTTTCTACCTCTTGTCCTTTACGTAGGTCTAATCATAACAAACAAGTCAAGATAAACTTTTTTTTCTTGCCACGACATGTTCCAAAATTTTTTGAAAATTTGTACTCTATCCTCACCAGTAATCAAATCGCATTTTATTTGATTCTTATTCCCTTTAAGCTTGCATTGGCACCGTTCTTTCAGCTTGCGTTCATCCTTTGTAACATTATAGCTCCATTTGCCGTCTTTTAAAATTTTTCCTAAGTAAGATTTCCCTTTTTCTCTTGCAGCTTTATTGCGATTTACAAACCAGTCTTCTTCCTTGACATGCTGTCGTTTCCTCCTTTTCCTTTTTCCCTTTTCAACTACTTGAACATTATTTTCATTATCTGCTTCTCGGTTACGTAAAGGCATTGGCAAGACTCCATTGCCTGTGATGGAGACATTGAATTGATTTATTCGATTTTCGTCTTCAGAAGATTCATCTGAACGAGGTGGCTCGTAGTCGGGATCATCAGGATCCATCTCTCTCGGAAGAAAAGTATCGTCATAAATACAAAACTGTTGGGTTGTATTAATTACTTTTTCTTGTAGATTCTTCATGATAGTTTCATTTGTTCTTTCCTTACTTTGTTGATTGACAGTATTGTTTTCTTCATCTTCAAGATTATTTTCAGGCAAGAGCACTACTTCTTTCTCAATGTTTTCTTCTCTCTCCCCATGTTCTGTGTATACTTCTAGATGCTCTGAAGAAAAAATGTTGCAACTAAGATTGTCTTCTTGCGCGTCAACAGTATCATGGCAGTATGAGAACATGGGATCATTGTTATTCTTATTGGATTCCAATTGTAGGTTTTCATTGAAACCAATTTGATAAGAGTCTTCACTGGTAGTCTCAACAACTGCATTTTTATCAGTATTAACTAAAAATTCATGGTCAGATTCATAGTTCAAAACACCAAGGTTTAAAATATCAAAACTATCTGAGAGGCGAATGTTACTAAAACTTTGGTTTTGGATGCATTCGCTATCAGGCGGGAGTACACTAACACAATCACTGTTTATAATATCTAAACTTAAATTTGGTATTTCGGTTAAATCATTGGTGTTCAAGTCAAAGTTTGATACAGTTCCACTATCATCAACAAGCAAGACATTTTCAGCTCTGATTACAGTATTCAAAACTTCATTTTCAGTTTGAGTTTTTTCCTTGTCATTTAACTCCTTAAGCTTAAGCATGATTATGTCTTTTCTTGAAGCCATCCTGCTTAGGTCTCTGTAGAAAAATCAAACAACAGAAACTCATTACAAGAAGTTTTAGCAGAAAGCAATAAAGATGAGCCAAATCCTGTGTTATTGTTAAGTAGGCCTACTAAACATTAAAACAGCAATAATACGGTTTTTAGTTGTATGTTTTGTTAACCATGTGTTTAATAATAAAATCAGTTGCAGCTGTGGTTTTAAGGAATATCTAAAGACAGCCCAAAAACAATCTTCTGCTTTAGAATTTAGTAGGCCTAATTGGAGTTACGACTTTAGCTTTCAATGATGATAAACAAGCAAAAGCTGTGACTCCACTCTAATATTTATTCAGCTATTTTGGGCTTGAAACTATTTTTTTATATATTTTAAACTATGTAATGAGTTTCTGTGATAAATATAGTTACTAAATATGAATACTTTTGAGCACAACACCCACTAAGTAACACATTAACTTACGAAAGACACGAGCACTACCACACTACACACCACTGTATAGGCATTTCTCATAGACTACTGGAGTTACAGCCATAGCTATTTAGTGGTCTGAGAGGGTTGGGAGATACGACTTTTGATATTTAGTGTTTCAACAGTAAACAAAATTTTTTTTAAGTTTGAGCTTTTCTCTATGGCATTGGCAACACTGTAACAAACAAAATGGCCAAATTACTCAAAAACGGCAAATATTGGAGTTACGACCTTTGCTTATTAGGCTGACGATATATGACAAGCACCATTTTACCCACAATACCCGCCGTTTCCTTGGAAACGACACCAAACTTAATTCTGGTTTCTTAGTTACAAGTTTTAGCTATTCTGATTTGTCTCAGCATGCTTCTAAAATCACATATTATACTTTTAAAACATTTGATTAGTTGTTGTTGTTTTTTTTTTCTAACCACTTTTAATTGGGTGGTCTGTGGACCAGCTATTGAGATTGGTTACCATAGAAACGTCGGAAAGGTGTGGGTAAAATGGAAAATTACTTACGTGCAAGTGTAAAAAATTACTGGTTACCTAGGAAACGTCAGGAATGGCGCCAAAAATGGCGCCAAAGCAGATGGCGCCAAGCAGCAAGGGACAAACTTCCCTATTTTTAGTTTGCACTCTATATTTAGTTTAACCTTGTTGGGGCCGAGCATTTGCTCGGTGAATCAAAGAATGATATTATGTAGTTACAGACAGTTTGCTGTCTGTAATAATAGTGATAATAGTGCAATAATTTAAAATAATAGTATTGCGAATAAGACAAGCTCGATAGCTTCGCTACCTTGTTTGAAGAAAATCGTTAGAGCCGTTTTTGAGACCCGGCGTGTGCAAACGCATACATACATACATACATACAAACATACCTTACTCTTAATAGAATGTAGGAAATAGGATATTTTTAGACAATTTACTTATACAATTTTTCAGATCATAGTTCAACACTCTTGTCACAGTAGTAGCTTTACTAATTAAGATAGACCTAGATTAAGATGATTAGTAATAAAATTTAATATATCGCATAAATTTTAACGATTACTGTACTCGTCTTTTTTACTTCCTATCATTTCAAATTAAATACTTAACATAATAAACAATGTACTCTATTAAGGAATTATTAGTTTAAAAAAATATAATGAAAACAATATTTTCAGGATACTGATAGAGGAGGCGGCCCAACTGCCTTTCCATATACTTTCGAAAACAATTCTCAGGGTCCGAAGTACTGCATTGGGCCCTTTCCGCCAAACATGGGGCGGCCCTGGAAGGGAATCCTCGATTCAGTTGGACAATCCGCGATGGAAAATTTTACAGAGCTACGCTTATTGACGACGCGGGTGACACCGCTATTGTTTTTGTGTCGCCGACAATCAGTGCACATCTGCATGAGACTACCCATGCTCATGTAAACGCGACGTTCAAAGTCGTCTAACACGTCCCACCTGCATATCAATTGCTGACTATCTCCGTGGTTCTCTTTGACCACGTAAGTATGGAATAGCAGTTTATGTAGTTACTATAGTCCGTTTTTTTTAAACCTGATCCTTCTCAAGAAAATTGGGGTGGGGGAGGGGTTTAAACTGTAAACAAAAAAATAAACCGTTAACATCACATTTAAACTCGTAAACGTGTGTCGAGTATCAGATTTCCTAAAATAAAGTTTAAAATAAGTTATAATATCTTTCAGTAACTCCTAGTCAGCTGTTATATTTTTTAAGCCAAACCTATTCCTTGTTAAAAAGTAACAGTTCTAAAGTAAACTGATTAAAAAACAACTGCTACCAATAATATTGTAAAACTGATACACATTATGTTGTGATGTAAAATTACCAGCTGGTATGCAACAGTGAAATAAAACAAATACAACAAAAAAACCAAAAGACTTCAGCCAATGGGATAGTAGCAAGTATAAACAAACCCCCTCCACCATCTCTCCCTTGAAGGATCAGGTTTAAAAAAACGGACTATAGCGTACATTTTGCTCGAAATCGAGCAATTTTGTTACTGTACTGATAAAAACATTTCATTTCCTATAACAAAGAAATTTTCATTTTCCATAACAACTCTTGGTAAACACCTTTAATAGGCCTACATACACTTTACCATCGTTACAAAGATATATGGATTATAAAACTATTAAATTTTCTTCATTAGCCAATCATCAATATCAATAATCAATTATAAGTTGAAGAAACAGTGGTGCTTCTAGCAGGTTTCTTATCAATAGCGACACCAAAATTTAGTATAGTAGTAGGCTATAAGTAATTATAAGATACTTTTCAATCATTGACGTCATCTGGTTATCGTTTTAAAATCAAACTGAAAAATACCTTGCGATGATAATATGTTCTTACCTGCATCTCCATTCTTTTCTCCTGGAGGATGTTTTACGTTATTTATCATCTCCTCATAGTTTTTGAACATGTTTTTTTTTCTTTTTTACTTATTTGCCATTTTTATTTTTCTCTAGGTCCTTTGGCCAAAACCTTTAATTTGAGACCACTCAGTTAATTCTACAGTTTGTAAAACGCCCAAAATTTTGTTCTAAATGTTTTCCACTTATTGCAATTGGTTAACCAGGTAAACGCCTTGGTTTAACACAATGTATCTAGAACAAACCAAAACATAACCCCTTTCGTGTGAAAAGGTAGAACTTTCGCTGATGTTTACACTTTAAAGCTGTTTACTTGAAAATCAATCAATTTCCTTTCCAATGTTAATCAAATGGAAAAATTACGAATTTTAATTTATTGTAGGGCCCTTCCTTTTAAATGGATATTTACCATTAATTTATAACCAACTTTACGACGATCTCTATCCAATGATACAGAAATTCATTACAATCGGTTGAAAACTGTGGCTTATAATCGGTTGAAAACTGTGGGAGGAGTCAATGTTTGTATACATTGGAGGAGTCCCTTGTACAAAAAACCGCGTCGATTGTTGAATGTGTATAGATTTAAGAAGGAAATTGGTGTAACTCGTTTTATAACAATACTGTAGTAAATAATCTCTTCATTTACATATGTCCTTTAGCACACAAGGGGTAAACATTTTCTCGGTTAACTTAAAAAATTGTTTTTTGACATAACTAAATAGAAGAAAATCCTACTACTGGTCAGACATCACCTTTGCTTGGTTTTTCATTGTTATTTCGAAAAAATAAAGCAGTACTACGAACGTCCTTCTGTGGTTGTTCACATTCTTTTCTTATAAAAAGTTACAAACTTAGAAATAAGCCGGATACCACTAGTAGGTTAGTCTTCTGTGGTCTTAATGTCAAACTTAGCAATAGTTCATTGTAATTTATGCATTCCGTCTGTTGTTTCAGGAATTTTAACTATTTTCTTCCCTTATGGGAAGAAAAACAGAAAAATTATACGATCTTGATTTTTTTTCCATTACTCAGCAGTACCCCGAATGGCAGCCCCAAGTATTTACGACTGACTTCGAGAGGGGACTGCAGATGCGATACGCAAGGCCTAGCCGGCATCTTTTGCAGTGATGCTCAAAAGATATAAGGATAAAAACATAAGAAGTTTAAAGTGTTATAAGATTTTATAAGTATGTTAAAATAAATGATTTATGTTTTTGTTAAGTTAAATAAACAAGACGTTTTGTTGGTTCCATTCGGCAAACCTATGTAAATAATACAATTACCACCTTTATTTAAATATAAACCTTTGTATAACAAATGTTCAACTTGAGATGTTCTTTTGGGCATACCTCGAAAAGCAAACAGAAGTGTTTTCATCTGTGAATAATGGCGTTGTTACCAATCGAGCCCATGGCAATAAGGAACCAAGGGGACAGCGTGGATAAAACGCCGAATACACACAACACTATATTAGCTGGTGTTTATTATGTATTTTCCTTAACCAAGTCCGATATCTAAAAAAATGTGGGAATATTTTTTATGCTGTTTTACACTGTTCATTTTATATCTGAGTAATCTCTCTGTTAGCTAATGAAACATAGCTAAAAAAGAGTACTTCGTTTACTAGCTAATTTCCCTGTAATATGCTATGACGGTAGTAGCCATGGTACAAAATAAACATGAGACCATACTTTTTCCATGTTAGGGTCCCCAGAAGCCAAAAACATCATTCGTTCATTTCCATGTATATGTATATATATATATATATATATATATATATATATATATATGTGTGTGTGTACATATGTATCCGTTGTACTGATAACCTTTAAAAGGAACGTCTGATGAAACTTTTGATGAAATTTAGTATGGAGGTGTAAGACCGTGGTTTATTTTATTTAGTTCTCAAACCCAACCAGCATGATCGTATTTATGGTAACGGGGTTTTATGGAGTTTTCAAAGTGCCAAAAAAATAGTTTCTAGCTTTTTTCGACATCAAAATTAAAAAAATCAACAGTTTTCAGGAAAACCAATCAAAAGGGCTTGAAAGAATGAACAATTAAGTAAAGTTATTTCTTAACCTAGCGTATCTGGCTACGGAGGAAATCCAAAAATGTTTTTCCCTTGTTTATTTATTGACATAACATAATTAAAATTTGAATGAACATTATCTAGACATGGTTTAACTTATTCTTGCTTCAAATACCGGTACGGTGGCTAACCTACATACTGGGCGGTTAACGCCCTTTGAAATCGTGGGTAAAATAAAATACCCCCGTCGCAGCAGACCTGCGTACTCAGCGAATTTCCAATGGAATTTTGGTATATTTTCTATTTCCCCATAAAATCCATGGGGATGAGAGTATGTAGGTTTGCCGCCATATGGGTTTTGTTGGTAAATATAAGTTAAACCCTACCTAGTGAATGTGCATAACAAATTTTATCAGGTTATGGTGTTCTTTTTATTTTCCTCATAAACCCCATAGGGGTGAGTACGTAGGTTTGCCACCATATGGTTTTTCTAAGCAAATATAAGTTAAAAGCTTCCGAATGAATGTACTTACCAAATTTTATCAAGATATGTCAATAAATAAGCAAGATATAAGGTTTTCTTGAGTTCACATAAGAATAACATGGAAAACATAGTTTTTGGATTTTCTCCATAACCATTTAAGCTAAGTAAAAAATTCAAAATACTAGATTGTTTGTTTCTTTAAGCTCTTTTAACTGTTTTAAGTTAAAATTGTTGAATTTTATAAATAAAAGTAAAAAAAGCCAAAAACCCATTTTTTACCCTTTTGAAACCCCCTAAAACCCCGTTCCCATGGTCCGATCATCTGATTCGCGAACTCAATCTAGTACATACATATATATCAATTTGAACGAACGGTGTTTTTGGCATCTAGGGACCTCAAAACGAAAAAGTATCATGGTCCCGGGCTTAGGTCTTACCGTGACTACTACCGAAATAGCGTATTCCCTATAGGGAAATTCGCTAAAAGTTCCAGATCTTGTTGAATTTTTTTTAGCTTTACTATTATTGAGAGATTAACATACACTTTCTAAAAACACCCTGGCAGCTAATCTCATTATTTTCTTATTGTGTTTTTATAGAAAAGTTTTAAAATCTGAAATTTCTTTGGAAATTCTATGATTAATCAGGTCTGCTTCGACGGGGTTTATTGTATACGCATGCATATACATGTATACGTTTATGTCCACCATGTGAACATTTCACGTGTCGAACTATTTAGACGGAATTCGAGACTGAAAACTATTTATAAATTTTATGTTTTAGGTGATTTTACAATAAATTTTGAGCAGTTCATTTAACTTAAGGATTAGTGTATTGTTGCCATTTTCAGTGTATGAACAAAAAGGCTAAAAGACTAGGCCTTACGAATGCGATCCTGCACAAAGAGAATATGCGGCGCATATACAAAATGTGCCAGGCGCTATCCCTTTTCCCTGCCGAAAACATACAAGAGGGGTATGACGGCACAAGAGGGGTATGACGGCACAAGAGGGGTATGACGGCACAAGAGGGCTGAAGAGACGGGGGCCTCATAAACGTCGCCACATTCCTCCACTAAATATATAGATTATGGATAACAGGTTAATATGTAAAATTATAAAAAAATAAACAAGATGTGAATTATGGCGGTTAACCCTCCATCGGGTGCCTACACTTCATACTCATAAGAAGTTTAAATTTATAATTACAATTTTGTCACATGTTATTATGTTGTAAATGAGTAGCTTGTATAAGAACCGATTCATTAGATTTCTTTTATCATTTATACTTTTTGGCAAAGTGTATGGAATTAATTAAGATCCATTAAACTATTAGAGGCTAAAAATACAAACTTTACAAATTGGAATGCAACAGTATTGCACAGTATGCAATGCAATAATATTGAAAACAGAATTATTTTACTTTTTACTTTTCATGTTACTTGTTTTTGAGTTTTGTTTATGTAAACATTTTCAAAAATATTAGTTTTTTGTAATGTGATCTTGTGACATATCATTGTAAAGTTTAGCTTATTTCAAACAAGTATTTTGAATAGGGAGTCATTTATGACAAAAAATAAAAGTAATACAGGTTATTAAGTAAATTTTTATTTTTACTACAAAAATAGACGCCATTTTGAAACGAATAAAGATAACTAAATTCTGTATTCACTAAAATGTTTGTTTTGAATAGACCTTTCAAACGATGTATAATATGACATATGTTTGTATTTGAAAATTCCAAGATTTGAACCTGTGACCCTCTGTTTTAGGACACCCTGCATTTGTACATCCTTGAAACTATTTTTAAATTATTCCTTGGGGTCAATTTAGTGGGAAATAGTTTTCTTTCAAGATTGTAGACAAACTGTTGACTGTAATCGATTTGAGACACCTTACGTGAGACACTCGGTATAACAGTGCATCAGATGAAACAACGCACATGTTTTATTACCAGTACCAGAGGAATCGAGCTTATGCTTGGTAACATTATAAAACGTCAATCTCCTTTCTCAGACAAAGCTCGTTCGCTTCGCTTACTCGCCCTCTTGTCATGTTGGCCACACAAGCCAATTATTGCGCTGACGTTCAAATAGTTTCAAATTGAGAAGGGTCAAATAATTACATCCAAACAAGCAATAATAGATTATATTTGGCAATAACACTTTAACACTGACGCAAGTCGAACATCAAATAAAAAATAATTATACGAAAAGTACACGAGTGGGTTCGAGGATATTCAGATCAATGAAATAAAAATAAAAGAGAAGCTTCACATTTAAGGTGAATTTAGTACAATCATCACTTGACAACTGAATGACTTAGGGTCTCGGGCCTGTACAAATGAGGACATTAGATGCCGCGTTAAGTGCGGGTTAGCAAAATGCGAAACCAACAGCGCTACTAGTACGACAATGAAGTTAGAAGAGTTAACTTGTTTTTGGTTGTTGTACCGTAAATACAAAGCAAGGCGAAGAAGACAAAGAAGATGGTGGGTGCATACTGTGATAGATGACTAACCATGGGTGCATTTGTGACGCTGTACCCAAAATTGAGAGAACACCCCACCAAGTTTTTTTAACTACTTCCGAATGAATATAACTTCATTTGATGAACTGTTAACTTTAGTCAACGATGAATTATTACCTAGTGATAATGTAGTGAGGGATGCGATTTCTGCAGAAGAAAACTCGCTGTAACATTAAGGTATTTTATTCATTACAATAATTTATGTTATGAAACTTATAAAACTGTTAAACAGAAATTGTCATTATTAGAGTTGGCTGAATATCAGAGTCATTGTCCAACAAAATAATGATCTAGAACAAAAGTGTAAATATAGCAAAGTCTAAATAAGTAATTTGTATTACACTTTATTTAAAATATTACTTTAAATTGAAAATGTAATGTTCCAAAAAGTAAATAATTAGCCTAGTTGTAAATTTCGAAAAATTCTGAGTTAGCTTGCGAAACCGTACTGCCTGTTGGCGAAAGGACTTCTCCTGCTAACACAGATTGCGAATAAGGTGTGTTCACTGCTGCTGCAACTGTTGGTGTAAGTTGATTTCTTTGCAGATTGAAGTTGATTGTTCACTGCCGCTGATTGGTTGCTGTAACCGATGTGCCCGGTGGAACTTTCTTGTATTGGTGTACGTTGGTTTCTTTGCAGATTAGACCGGTAATCAAATTGATTGTAGGTCTGGGGTGGTGGGTACGAGTAATAATTCGATGGTGGTGGATGAATCTGTGAAGGATTGTAGAATTCTTGGGCTCTCTGAATTACTTCTAACAACTGTATTTTTGTACGGAGCCGTCCATGTCCAGGTATTTATATATGTATCACTTTATATCAGGTTAAATATATGTATCACTTTTTAAATAAATAACTGCAGAAGTGTCGGCAAGTGTAAAAAACGTGTGGAACTGGACTCATATTTTAAGAAGATTTTTTATGTTTTTCCTATGTTTCTGTATACATGGTCAAGCATACTGGACATTGTGACCAACTGTCCTAAGATTATATTTCGTTGTAACCTTTGTAATGCAGAAGAGAGGAAAATAAATCATTATTATTCATTATTCACTTTTTGCAGCTCTGTATACAAAGATATACAAAATAGTTTGTCATCATCTTCCTTTGGAACTACTGCAGGTCTTTGCTCGCTAAGAGCTACACTTTTATTTAAAATATCTATGAGTTGCTTTTCAACAGGGTTCATCTTAAACTTTTTGTTGCTATTAACATTCCTATCAACAGCACTCGTTCTGGGTTCATGTGGAAGTAACTGTACATCCTGCTATTCCGTGTCTTGTTCTAATTGAATGCTGTTTTCCAGGTTATCAGTAACAGTTTTTTTTTTGTTTCAGTAGGTTGCAGGAACTGAAGACGTTGAAAGAATATATATGGATTTGACTTACTTGCCGCAGAACCAGACTTCAAAGTTTTTTGTTTCTTTAACTCTGTTGCATAGTTGTCTCTTACAAAAAAAAAAAATTATTGTTAACGCACATATTAGCAGTTATTTTTATTATTCATGTGTGACTACAGGAATCTGCACTTCGCATACTACAGTTAGTTTGTACTTTCCCAGGTATTTGGCAACAGGAACATCCTTTGCTGACCTCCTTTACACCTACAAGTTGGGAAAATCAACAATCTCAAATATAGAGCGACAAGTATGCTCAGCTTTGTGGAGAGTTCTCAAACCTATATGTATGCCTTCTACCTCAGAAGAAAGATGGAAAGAAATCAACAACAAATTCCTTAAATATGCAAACTTCCCTAACTGCTTGGGAGCAGTGGACGGGAAGCATATCAGGATTGTGCAACCTTCTGATACTGGATCTCTTTACCACTATTACAAACATTTTTTCAACTATTCTTTTAGCTGTGTGTGATGCAAACTGTCAACGATTATCTAAGACACCTGTGTTGAAGATATTCTCTGAATCTAACACTATCAAACTCCAAATTGATTTCCTTAATCTTGTTACATCTATTTAGTTCCTATAGGTAATATACGATATGGACACCGCAGCTGTGAGAATCATTCTGTAATGAATAGAGAATATCAATAAATTTCAGTTCATCTACATTTATGGTTTCTTTCCTTGATAAGCGATTTCTTATACTAAGGAACTCCTTTATCTTATCGCATTTTTCTCATTCCAGTAATAATCGTTATCCATCGGGTCCAAATGGGTCATAAGTTTATTTTTCAAATCTATGACATATAAACAGAAATGATGGCTGATATTGTATGGAACAAATATCAAGTTCAGTCTCTTGAATTCTGTCGTGATTGGTTTGAAAACTGGTGCATATTTTGGTCTACCTTCTCTGAGTGCAAATGCCGCCTCTCCAATTGCAAAACAAAACTGCCCATCTTGAAATATAAGTTGCATTCAGGTAGTCTACCATAGTCAAAGTTAGCCAGTTGTTTCCTGTCAAAGATTGAAAATCTCTGTTGGAGGGATCTTTTGTAAAAAACTTTCCCATATTCTTATTCTGTACGCAATGTTCATCTTCGATAGAGCTTTCGAATTATGTCAAAGCCGTTGTATCCGGTGCGTAAAAACTGGCGAGTCAATCAGTCCGTTATCCATAGATGGTAGAAAAAAGCTCCTCTCTGGTTCTTCTAGTGTCCTTAAACAAACTCTTCTAAACTCATCAATATCTACATCTTCAATTGAGTCACCGCATTTCAATCCTCTCTGGCCAACTTTCGTCATGTAGTAAAGAACAAATATTCCACAATCATCATTCTGTTTTGGGTAAGTTATTGTTTGTGACATATCTTGCCAGTTTAGAAGATCTATTTGGTTACCTATTACAGAGAGTTCATTTATATTTTTTAAGAGCCTCAAAACTGTTCCAAGAATGTCAACTTTTTTTCATTAACTGTCCTACCTTCAGCGAGTCAAAATGAAATACTTATTTTTTCTATATTTATCACTATCAAACAATAGTGAGAGTCTCTTATAGCGGTGGAATATAGCAGGAATACATACTTAGTCTTAACAAATCCTTCAATATTTATAAACGATGCGTCATACATCTTTCCTTCATTTAATACCATTGTTCCAATGTTTACACCTGCATAAAAGTAGCTGAAATTGGCCTGTACACTCAAAAGGTTTTCTGCCACGGCGTCCATTGCTGCTGTTGATACCCAATTATTTCCTTGTAGTGACTCGTAATTCTCATTGTTAAGTTCTAGCTGCAGTGGTCCATATTTTTCAACCCTCCCTACTTTTGGTCTTTTAAAATTACTTTGGATCTCATTCTTATGTTGATCTTCTAATTCTTTATACTTTTCCTTTGATGATTCAAATTCTTCTATGGGCTGTCCTTTTCCAGTATGTGGAATCTGTTCTGAATTACCATCCTGAATCATTTGAACAATTTCAACTCCCATTGTACCTTCTCGAATGTTTTCGCAAGGGGTTTCTTTAATATCCTTGTGTTTCAGCGAAATTCAGGAAATTTCCCTGAAAAGTACGTAGGTTTCTCCTTTGGTCTTTTAGCCCATTTTCCCTCTATTTCTTCATCTTTTGTGCTCAGAATTGAGATTTTATCGTCAGTTATTCTCATGTCTAAAGATTCAACGTTCGTTTTACTACCTTTGTTTTCTTCTTTTTGTTGCATGCAGCATTGGGTATATCTAAATCCCTCATTGGAGCGTTACTCATTCTCGATTCCTTAGATGTTTCTCTAGATGAATGTCTTAACATGAATCCATAACATAATGGTGCATAAGGCATATATTTTCTCAAGAACAAATCCCAGAACTTTCTGTTGTGCAGAATATTTTTTTTATCCTCTGTGCATTGGTCTTCATTTTCTAAGCTATCTTTATTTCTCTCAAATTCTTCTTTTCTGATATCAAATCTTTCTTCAATTTCTGTACCTACTCTAAAAAAAGGACTTGATTTGTAAATTATTTGCCTACTGCTGTCTACTATACTACCTTCATTTGGGTTTTCGTCAAGTGTTTCAAACAATTCTAATGTCGTGTCATATCCTTTAAGTATTCGCTTTGCGCTCTCCAATTCAATGTTAATTTCCTTTGTTTTTTAGACAACTACTAATGCTTCAACTTTTACTTTAAATTCTTCAAAGGTTTTGCATTTGATCAAAGATGCGATGCAGCACAGATAAAAAAACTTTTTTACTACTTTTGACAATCCGAGTCCATTCAAGTCTCCTGTTGCCATGTGCATGAAATGACTACAGCAAGGTGAACTGTGACTATTTCCTTAATTTTATAGTTTGTTTTCGTGCAGAGGCTATACATTTTTTCAAATATGCTTGTACGGACATTCTGTTCCAGGCCAAGATGACTGCAGGCAAAAGAGCTGTGCTAAAGTCAGTGACAATATGTGAAAAAATACGTCTATCTCCGAAGTTCTTCTTCTAAAAATGAATATATTGTAGAAAGAAAGAAGTTATTGATGCGATGTCATGCTGACAGCTTACAAAGTCCATTACTGGAACTAGCTTTCCTGAAATCTTAACGCATCCTGAGTAATAGTAAATGGTCTTCCTATCATTTTTAAATGGCCTGACAACTGAGCCCGTGCTATCTACAGGGTGAATCTCGTAAGGTGTCCTAAATGGATTACAGACAAACGCTTTGCCCTACATCCTTCAAACAAAATTATTTCCTACTAAGTTGACCCCAAGGAATAATTTAAAAATATTTTTAACGTTGTATAAATACAGGGTGTACCAAAAACTGGGGGTCACAGGTACGAATCTTGGTAATTTCAAATACAAACATATGTCATATTATACATCATTAGAAAGGTCTATTTAATAGAAACATTTTGGTGAAAACAGAATTTAGTTATCTTTATTCGTTTCAAAATGGCGTCCATTTTTGTAGTCGAAATCAAAATTTACGGAATACCCTGTAATTCTTTTATTATTAGTCATAAATGACTTCTGATTCAAAATACTTATTTGAAATAAGCTAGGCTTTACAATGATATGCCACAAGATCACATTTATTTAAAAATTAAAATTTCAAAAATTTTATGTTTTTGAAAATGTTTACATAAACAAAACTCAAAAATTTCAAATGCCAACCCATGTCATTTTGTATATCAACTTGAAGCTCTCGTTGAACTGAGCAACTTTGTAATTTACACTAATTCCGTATCTCTTTTGGTTTTGTAGTAATAGCTTAAAAATGTCATTTTCCCTTATGATTTGTATGTTAATTAATCAGGACATGATAGTATGTCAGTCCTTCTTCCATTGTTGAAATACCATTAAATTAACATGCAAGTTATATGGGGAAATAACATTTTTCCATTATTACTACAAAACCAAAAGAGATACGGCATTAGTGTAAATTACAAAGTTGCTCAGTTCAACGAGAGCTTTAAGATGATATACAAAATGACATGGGTTAGCATTTGAAATTTTTGAGTTTTGTTTATGTAAACATTTTCAAAAATATTAAATTTTGGAAATTTTAGTTTTTAAACAAATGTGATCTTGCGGCATATCATTGTAAAGCTTAGCTTATTTCAAATAAGTATTTTGAATCAGAAGTCGTTTATGATTAATAATAAAAGAATTACAGGGTATTCAGTAAATTTTTATTTTGGCTACAAAAATGGATGCCATTTTGAAATGAATAAAGATAACTAAATTCTGTTTTCACCAAAATGTTCCTATTAAATAGACCTTTCTAATTATGTATAATATGACATATGTTTGTATTTGAAATTTCCAAGATTCGAACCTGTGACCCCCAGTTTTTGGTACACCCTGTATTTATACAACGTTAAAAATATTTTTAAATTATTCCTTGGGGTCAATTTAGTGGGAAATAATTTTGTTTGAAGGTTGTAGGGCAAAGCGTTTGTTTGTAATCCATTTAGGACACCTTATGAGATTCACCCTGTATATGAAGTACAAATTTTTGTCCTTTTTTGTTTAGGCAAGACAGTACTGTTTGTAGCTGGATTTTACTAAACATGTAGACATGTAGAGGTTCGCCAACTTTTTGTATAATAATCTCTTCATTTACAGTGTTCTTTATTATTAAAGACTCTACTCTATTTTTCATCTCGGTTCTCTCTAAAACGCAGTAGCAAGTAAATTCCATCATCACTGTGTTTGTCCATCATTTTTGCAGCTTCTGCTCTGGCTTGCATAAATACATTAAAAGATCGAATTTCTAAAAGATTTCCAGATAGGACAGTCCTTGCCTCAGATTTCAGAATTCATTTTTCACTCCTAAAGCCAAAGCCTTTTTATTCATCAATTCCTGTTTTGCTACTCTTCTCTCTAATCCACTCAGACTCGATGACCCCTTATGTTTCATCTCTCCACTTGCAGATATTGTTAGTTTCGTCCCATCATTCTTTGGAGTTAACTCAAATCTGAACAGCCGGCAGCCTTCATGTTTACATCCTAAACATTAGTAAACTATTGCAGGGTCGCCCTTACTGGTTTTGTTCTTTCTATGTGTGGTGAAGTTTATGAGACATATTTTGTAGGCCGAAGCAGCGACAAGCTTGATTAATTCTCTGACCATGAACCATGTATACTTTCCATTTTTTCCCTCTACCTTTTTCCAATCTCTGCTGTAATCCAAAATTCCCAAAAGTTTATTTTCATAAAGGTAATAATTGTTTAAAAATCAAATTAAATTGTTATATATTATTAAAACTTATTTTTAAAAAGGAAATACAAATATTGTTTTGGGGTCTCTTTGGCTTATTTTGAGTAGTTTTATTACTACAGTGGCAATATAAAGAATTATAACATTCGTTATGATATTCTGCCCCCTGTTCATACGCCGCTACGCTCTCATACATCGTGGCGGCGTTGTTCCTCTTAGAAATTTACCGGAAGCCGCCCGCAGTCATTGCGTAGCTTTTTAGCGGTGTGGTCGCTATGTGAGATTCTCCTTTGAATTCAATATTACCGGAGTCTTACTCTGCTGTTTAAGGGTGTTTTAACTGTTCCTGAGGCTATAAATTACGGGGTTTATGACCCTTTTAATTAATAATTGTCATAAAATTGTCTTGTTTTAAACTAATTAAAAATTGTTTAATATACTTTAAACGATTGTAAAGTTAATATAGTCGAAAGATCGTAAGTTATCCTGTAAGAATAATGTAATAATAAACTCAGGTTGAATTTGAATGTCCCGTATGTGTTTTAATTTGAAAGGACCTATTAAATGCCTGCACAGACCAGAGCGATATTTTATCGCTGGAGCGATGCGATACCTTCCTGGAATTTTATCTGCGTTACTTGGGCGATAATATTGCAGCGGAAATAGGTGCTTCCACACCAGAGCGGGAAAAAGAGACGCGTGGGAAGCCAGTACACCTCAGGGGAGCGTAGAGTGCGGTGATTGTGTGACTCTCTAGACATTGTGTTATAGTTAGTTTTTGTATACTGTACTGTGTGTTAACTTACCATGACATCGTCCGATGAAGAAGAATCGTTGCTGTTACTAGCCGTGCTAGAAGACGAAAGACAGAAAAAAATTTGGATACACGACATAAATAAAGAACGGCTGCAATTTGGCGAGTAGGCCTACCATACGCTCATGCCCAGTTACGAAAAGATGAAAGAAGGTTCTACATATACTTCAGAATGAACGGAATCCATATGAATCATGAATGAAACGCGAGTCAGCGGAGCAAACAAGCTCATCTTGAACAACAAATAAGCCTTTTTATATGTTGGGCATTTTAGCGCACCGTCTGTAACTGATATTACTATAAAGAATATTACTGTTTGAGACTACCGAGCAATTGCTCGGCCCCCATGTACTTAACATAAGTATAATCATTAAATAATGGGTTGTAGAACTCAGCTTTATAAGTTAGTTACAGTATGTAAAACTACTTTCCCAGCCATAAGAACCAATGTAAAATGTGTAAAAGTAGGCGTAGGCTAGTTGGCAGGACTATTAGTGTTACTGGCTAGTGAGTCCTGTAAGTTGACTTAAAGCCTTAAGTCGATTTAAATCATAGAGCACCGGGTATGTACAAACAATTTCAAGTAAGTGTTCGATGATACACGACATGTTGTTGTTGTTACAATTTGCACAGCACAGACAAAACTGAGTAGTTCATGGTTTGGCCGCATGGTATCGCGGCGATAAAGAGCTGCGAATAGTGCATGCAGCGTTACCGCGATACTATCGCTACAGTATCGCACTCGCCTCGGTATCGCGTATCGCAGTTAGCTCTGGTGTGTGCGGCTCCATAAGACAACATGGTATCGCACGGACCACTGGTATCGCGAGAGAATTTCCAAGAAAAAGTATCGCGCCCGCTCTGGTATCGCACGGAGTATCGCTCTGGTCTGTGCAGGCCTTTACTTTATGTTTTAAAAATTACATTCAACAATTAAATAGGTTAATTTACATGTATGTATTTTTAAATTGAGTATATAATTATATATAGTTAAGTTCATGATCCTACCATTTGGCTCGATCGTTATCTTTTGAAAACGTCGAAATTTTATTACGCTTCACTAATCAATCAATTATTAGCCCATAAAATATTTAATTTGTACTTTTAAATGTAAATAATAAACTTTAATAAACTTCTATAAACGTTTGTAGATCGTGGCCGTATCCGCTTCCCTCGAGCGCCTTGTCGTGTGATATAATTCCGTCTTGGAATGGAAATATTGCTTTTAGCGAGTTATAGCTGTTGATTATATTAAGTTTGGCTCTTCATATAAAACTTTCCCGCAGGTAGAACATTCCTGACCAAATATTACGTAATTTGGTAGTCGACCAACAATTTAATGTTTGGTTACAATAAATACCAATTAAAAATTATTTTCCCTTAAGTTTCACACCTAAGATACTTCCACTAAGGGTTAGATCACTCAACTGACCACTAATGTAGGTACTACTACCATACCTGATAAGAATCACAAATATCTGTTACTACTGGCTAGGTAAACAATGCCGTGGCCGGCGAGGCATGGCGGGCGCGGCGCTGCGGCTTGGCATAACACAATGGTCGCGTAGTACTATGGCTCCTCCCCTCTCAACACACATGGCATCTGTCGGCCCCGCCAAAGCCTCCTAAGGTAGCGATGGCCTTGCCAATCACTGGACCACTTTATGCATAAAGGAACCAAGCGCCGTGTTTCTTGAGTTGAGATTTTAGAGTCCAAGTTTGAGTTTGCCTACTGAATTCTGAGCACTGTATAACTGTAAAAATTTGACTAAACTATATTGACATATAACTTTTGAGGTTAAATAATGTGTATATTATGAGTTATGGATCCCTTTACTTTGTTTATTGGCCAAAATGGCGCTTGGTTCTTTTATGCTATTTTGCTTTGGTAACTTTGGTTCATACTATGCATAATAGATCCTCGAACCGTTATTAATGTATTTTACTTATATTAGGTCTTAAATTAGTGTTTTATACCTTATATAATAATTTATACGATTTAAAAAAAAGTTTTAAATGCTAGCACTCTTAAAACGGTTTTATTTGACAACATTTTTGAGAACTGATGAATAACACATTATTACAGTTACCATAGAAACATAAAAAATAAAATGAATTTTTAAAAGTTAAAACTGGTACCCTACTCAAACTCCACTTCGAAATCTAATTCGGCATTAAAACCTTCAATGTCATCTTCTACATTACTCGAAGAAGAAAACCCTCTGTAGAACGCTTTTGCGTCTGAAGGGATGAACACCATTAGGGATTTTAAATCTTTAAGTTTCGCTGGTGAAATGTCTTTTCCTTCAGGCCACAGCAGAGTCAAGTCTTCACCAAAAGCGTTCATGGATGGTCTTCCCACTCTTTTCTTTTGTATGTCTATTTCTTGTTGAGGGCCATCAAATTCCGTTCTAGTAAAAATAGAAAATGGTGCAGACTTCTTGAATTCTATTTGTCTGAACTTAAGCCAATTTATTTTTTGTCCCACAACATCCTTTTTTCGATTTGTCACCGTCTCCACCAATCGAGCGACACTGAAGAAATCTTCTTTTCCCAGTTTTGTGACAGAAAAGGGGTTTTTTCTCCTGCAGCTTTTCATGATTGATGCATAATCATCATCTGTGTAAACACGCTGGTGTGTCTTCAGGTGGCACTCCACAAACTCGGAATCGTTGGGAAGAAAGGTGTGTCCAGGTATCAAAAACTTTAGTGATATATTTTTCAAGGTTGGGTGGTCACTGAGGACTTTCTTCAGCAACAGAACTATGTTAATGTTGCGGTTCTGTCCTCCACAACTGTCGGACCAAAGTACAAGGTCTTCTACATTTTGGCAGTTTTCTTCTATGTACTTCTTCAAAACTTATCCTACCTCTTGAGAACCTCTCCCTGCTGTACCTTCTACCCACAAGTTGAAGAAGCCTTTGTTAGATTTTGCTGAATGTACTCCAAGATTGTACAACATAATCTGGCGTTTATAGTACACAATATTGGTAGGGACACGAGGTAAAGGTAGAGTTTTTTGTAAGTCAAATGTAAGGGTTTCTTTGTTCTCATACTCTTGGGCATTCTTCATGTCCTTTTTGAACTGAGTACGTGAATCTTCAACTAGTTTCAAATGTGATTCATGTTGTTCCTTGATCAGTTTTATTTCCTCTTCATCAAGAGTAGATTGGAGTTTCGCATTGACTGCATCGCAGGTATTACATGTGTCCTTTTTCAAGGGTTTTCTTCTTAAGTTAAATTCTTCGTAAAATATTTTATTACTAGTTGTTGCCCGTCGATACTCGACGGATATAGCTCCATTAGTGGTAAATGAAACGCTATAATAGTACAAACACGTAAGGTAGTCTATAAAATGTACTTCTTTGAACTGCCATACCAAGAACAATAATATATTTTACAGAAAATACTACGATTTTAGTTGGAGCGTTGGAAAAGTAGGCCTATTCCGTAAAACCAATAATGTTGCATCCTTGTACTTAGAGGCCCTACTCTTTAATATTTTATAAACATGTCAATTTGATTGTTTAGGGTAGGCGCAAACCTAATTAGCCTAAGGAAACCGTTCTATTAGGGTCAAAAACATCAGAAATAAGTAGACCAATATCCACTTGTAGGCCTATTGGATAAATTGTTCTTAACAGTTTTTTTTTTCAAGAATTAGGAAACGCCTAGAGTGTTGTAACTTATGATGGTTGGCTTTAACAAATATTGGCGTATTAGGGTAGGATAGAACGTAGAGAAACCATATATATAGACTTTCATATAGCAATATTTATGCTGTAGTGTGAAAGTTTCAATAACTATCCAAATTTAAAGAATACTTATTGATTTCACAGAAAATTACATAATTTTAGTTGGAGTGTCTGTCAAAGTAGGCCTATAGGCATATTCCTTAAAAACAATAATGCTGCACCCTTACTATGTAACACAGACACTCTTTAGTATTTTATAAACATAAAAAATCGATTGTTTATTTGGCCTAATCCTTAGTAGCCTAATCAAAGCGTTATATTAGTTAAAAACATAAAAAAATAAGCATGCCTAAACTATCACTTTGTAAACTTGTTAGTTTAATAAATAAGTTTTTTGAGAGTTTGAACAGGCCTATAAATATTTTAATGTATCTATTTTGCTTAAAATAAATATCGGTACCATCAGTAAAACATTTATTAGTGACGCCGTCATTGGACACATTACAAAAAGTATATATGTGAAGATCGGTCTGGAACCCGGGCCGTTTGATATGAAGTAAGTCACGCTACCGACTGCGCCACAAATACTGTCGCTAAGCGAAGTAAATGTAAAGCATTACAACGTTGCAAACGACAAATTGATTGCACAAAGAATTTCCGATACATCCGTTTCTTTTGATACAAATGTGAGCAATTTATTTAAACTAAACCTTTAAAATTTAGTCTTAATTTTAAAGCAATCAGCTATTTTACATAATTAAGCAACTTTCTTTCCATTTAAAGGATAATACAACATAATAATTGTAAACGTTTTTAGGTACTGACCATAATAAACCAAATCCTTCATGAACTTTTGTTCATCCACTCTGTATTTAAACAAAATACCTCGTGTGTTTACAATCAACTGATTGAAATCGTGTAAAATAAATAAATTTTTAAGGTTTGAAAATGTCGACATTTTTAATTTAAGGGAGTAAGATAACGTTAATTATATGATTAAGCAACTTTCTTTTCATAAATGACAATACATCATAATAATTGTAAACGTTTTTAGGTACTGGCCATAATAAACCAAATCCTTCATGAGCTTTTGCTCATCCACTGTATTTAGACTAAATACCTCGTGTGTTTACAATCAGCTGATTGAAAGCGTGTAAAATAAATAAATTGTAAGGGTTTGAAAATGTCGCTATTTTTAATTTAAGGAAGTAAGATAATGTTAAAGTAAATAAAGTCTGCTAATATACAAAGGTTTACGTTTTATTTGGTACAAACTGCGTGTAAATTGGTCCAGTGGAAGTCTCAGACAAACTGTCCAAAGGATTGGAAATGTTGGCTTTTTTTCCCCATGTTAAATCTCCATAAGAAAGGTTTATTTTTCATTTTTGACCGATTTAATTTCAATATTTTTGAAATACGAATAAAACCTGCTAATATAAAACCGAAAACGTTTATTTTGGTACAACCCGCATGTAAATCGGTCCAGTAGAAGTCTCAGACGAACTGTCCAAAGGATTGAAAATGTTGGCTTTTTTCCCCATGTTAAATCTCCATAAGAAAAGTTTATTTTTCATTTTTGACAGATTTAATGTAAATATTTTTGAAATACAAACAAAACCTGCTAATATAGAACCGAAAACGTTTATTTTGGTACAACCCGCATGTAAATCGGTCCAGTAGAAGTCACAGACGAAGTGTCCAAATGTTTTTTAACTTTGTTTTTTAAAAATATAGATACTCAGATTGAGAAACAGGAACTTCCACTTCCTCCATGTACAGACTGTATATCTTAGTAAGAGTCATGTCAGTTGGAAGCCATCTAGATTCAGTCTTTTCTCGGCAGTAATGGGATTTGTATGAGGGAATTTTTTTTTTATGTGGTTTCGTACTTCATCCTTCCTATGTTCATCCAACTTGTTTTTACCTCCTGCTACTCCTCTTCCGTCGTTTATGGCATCGCCTTTCATCTTTTTTAGAGCTGTATCCACTCTCTTAGTTGAAATTCTTAAACTTTGAACAAATATTGTTCTGCAAACGGTTTCATTTTCCATTTTGTAGTTTCTAGTGAAATTTCTTTTAGAGTGTTGAACTCTTTTCCGTTTCACCGGTACTTCAGTGATGTGTGCACAAATAAACATATTTTGCGCGTTGTAGTTACCTAGGCTCCAAAACTTATGAAACATATTTTTTCTTGCTTCTAAGGTGACTTTCTCATGGCATCTGCAGGTACAATGATAATCTCTGAATTCCTTTGGATAATAGGTTTTACCATTTTGTGATTCAAACTTCTTGTTACTATTCTTGCGTTTTTTTCTAATTTCACGAGTTTGGTGAGGAACCTTACGTTTCCTTCCTTTTTTTGGCCTCCCAGTTCGATTTAGGTTGGCCTCTTCATCACTACTTGTGCTTTCTTGATTGGATTCTTCTTCGTTGTTTTCCTCTTCACGTTCTTCTTCATCGTCTTGCTCTTCACGTTCTTTTTCATTGTCTTGCTCTTCACGTTCATCTTCATTGTCTTGCTCTTCACGTTCTTTTTCAATCAATCAATCAATCAATCAAAAAGTGCTTTATTGACCCAGTTAGTATTTACAACAATTACAGTAGAACATGCACATAAAACAATGGTTCTAGACCGTCTGTTTTGGTTGGCAAAAAACTGACTGTATAATTGCACTATACACTACTTATAAAGAAAACACAAAAAATATAAAATAAAATGTGGTGTGAGGACCCCTACATGAAAACCAATTTAGACAGAAAAAACCATACTGAAAAAAAAATGTTCAATTACTTAAATAAAATGATTTCTTTTCAATAAAACTAGCGAACGGATATAAATACATAACCTTTAGTTTTAATCTAACTTAAATAAACTTATCTCGAACTAATGTCATTGATTATACCCTAAAGGAAAAATACACTTTTATTTCATATAACTACATAGATCGATATCACAGTAAAATATATCAATTTTATTACTTTTAATAATTGAATTCCACAACTAAATTCCATCTTTCTGCCCATGCCTCTTTTAAATAGTTTACTAGTGCCCGCCAGTCCTTCCCATTTAAATATTGTAAAAATTCGTTTTTAGTTAAAAATTGTTTTTTAAACAAGAAAGATCTAATATTTCAAAAAATTGGACATTCGGCAACGAAATGATACACTGTCTCAATTTCCCCAAAATTACATAAAGAACAATTCATATTGTAGTTCCCCATCCACGGCTTGTAATTAAGATTTACTAACTCAGCTCGAGCCTTAATTATCCATGAAATAGAACGAATGTCAAAGTTGTCTTTGAGGAAAGATCGATCGCCGAGGTGGAGGTCAATTTCCAGATACTGCTGGTGATAACGGCTGGTGAGCGCCTTGCCCTCGCACTCACGTCGCCAGGCGTCCCTCTCCCCCTCCAAAAGCCTAATCAGTTGTGAATTGAGACTGGCCAAATTATTAACATCAAAGTTTAAAAGAGAACCCCTTTGCTCGCTCAGCTTTATTAAATCTTTGCACCAAAAAGTTTTTTTGAGGATAATTTGTTTTGCCAAAATGCAAGGGAGTCTATCATCTGCCAAAGACAGCGCCTTAATTAAATAATTTATGTGTAAACCCAGAGTGTAAAAACAAACCTTTTCAAACTGGCATTCCAAATATAAAACGTAGTCCGGTGTGTTTTTTGGAAATTTAAACATTTTCTTGACAAAGAAGTTTTGAGCAGACTCGATAGTTTTGCTATTTATAAACCCCCAAACTTGCGCTCCACAACACAACAAGGCTTTCACTACTGAATTATAACAGGCCACTTTTGAGGATACTGGAACTATATTATTATCAATCAAATTACTCCATAAGGAATGAATAGTCATTTTCGATGCAGCAGCTTTATCTTTGAAATGAGGCTCCCACGACAATGTACTGGTAAAGGTCACACCCAAATATTTATATTTATTTACTACCTCTATTTTTGCTCCTTTATACCACCAATTATTATCTGAACCAAGCCTGCCACCTCTCCTAAATACCATAATTTTTGACTTGGATAAATTAACTTGGAGGTTCCAAGTATCACAATATACTTCTAGCCTGTTGATCATGTGTTGAAGACCGGCTGCCGTAGGTGCCAGGAGGACAATGTCGTCGGCATACAGAAGAATATTTACACGTTTCCCCCCAAAATTACAACCTCCTTGCAGCACCTCAGGTAGATCATTAACAAACAAAGCAAAATTGGTTGGACTCGCTATACATCCCTGCCTGTGGAGGTGTTAAAAGGAGCTGTCACACCTTTGCCACACCATACCGACGCGGAAGTGCCGTCATAATAATTTCGAAATACTTTTGACATTTTTGAAGATATTCCCATGCATAACAATTTGTAAGCTAACGCTTCTCTATCTATAGTATCAAATGCACTTGAAAAATCTACGAAAAAAGTAAATAATTTTCCTTTATTTTCAGATAAACGTAAATGCGCCATGCAAGTTAAGTTAAAAATATTGTCAATTGTCGAATATCCCCTTCTAAACCCCGCTTGGTATTCTGTAAATAACTTTTTATTATTTAACCACCCCGTCAATCTATTATTTACCAGGCTAATAAAAATTTTACCGACGCAATCTATAAATGACAGACCTCTATGATTTCCTACTAAATTAACGTCCCCCTTTTTATGCAGTGGATAAATTATGGATTTCTTAAAGGAATCTGGTACAATACCAGTTCTAAAAATATTATTATATACCGTAAGCAATTTATTAATAAATATATCAGGTGCATTTTTGAAAAACTCGTATGGAACTCTGTCAGTTCCTGGCGCTTTATTATTCTTAACTTTTGTTAATACTGTTTTAAGTTCCTCTACACTAAAATCTTTATCTAAATATTCATCTACTATCAACTGCTCGGCAAACTGAATCTTATCTGCTAATAAAGGAGGGTTTAAAAGAGTACTGAAATGTCTTATCCACTCCGACGGCGCTATATTTCCAATTTTATTATCATGTTTCTTTTTAAAACTATTCACGGCAAACCAGAGAGCTTTTGAGTCATTTGCTTGTGTCATATTTTCAATTAAATTATTATAATAAGCTCTCTTTTTATCAAGACATAAGGCCTTGTATTTTCTACTTTCCTCTAAATATGTAGCTTTAATCTCATCATTATTTTTTCGGCGAAACATATTTAAAAATTTGAAAACCCGTTTTCTCTGAGAAAAACAATCTGAATCAAACCACGGCTGTTTGAAAGTTTTATTGTGTTTTGTTGAGAAGGAATTATAACTAGCTGACCCATGAACAATTTCGACCAATATAGAAATATCCTTTTGATTGTCATTTGTAATCACAAAGTTCCGAGTTTTTTGTTCAACTTTTTCGCAATAAAAACGACTGTCCTTGGCTGTCCACTTTAACTTTGGCAGCAGAGGAAGAGGTTTCACACCCTCCCCCTCCACCCCTCAACACCCACAGCAACCGGTTTCTTGATAAACAAACTCAATTCAATAGGGCAATGATCTGAGCCGGGATGGTTTACTACCTTAAAATCATCCACTAAATGTAAACAACCTATTTCGATATCAATCACCGCGATATCAATCACCGAGCTTCCCATTACACCTAAAAAAGTAAATTCTCCATTTTCGTCACCCATGGTTCTTCCATTTAATATCACCAAGCCTGAATTTTCCATTAATTCCAATAGTTTACGCCCTCGAGCATTAATTATTAAATCTTTTGAATTACGGTCATTAGTTAAATTACAATTAATACTTTCAATAATGTTATCAGAAAAACTCTGCTCACACCCAAAACGCCCATTGAGATCTCCTATTAAAACTAGGTTATGTTTTTCATTTTTACGAATAAAATGTTCCATAGTAGCAAAATCTAAATCCCAATCATTATAATTTAAGTAAACTGGAAGAAGTACAATTTTCTCATTGTTAGATGGTCCTAAACAAAATTCAAATAAAAAAAAGTTATTTTCCTGTACAAAGTTAACTATTTCAGCATAGGGCGATTTCAAATTTTTTAGAAATACTAAACCACCTATGTTTCTACCAACATTTGCCACTCTGGTTGCATACTTAAAATTTACTTCAAAATTATTCAACTTATTTATAATAAGATCTTTTTCGCTCTCTGATATGAAAGATTCTATTATAACTATTACATCGTAATCATTTATTATGTTTAGGAAATCTGAATCATAAATTTTACTTTTAAGTCCACATACATTATAGCTAAGAATTTTGAGACGATGACCGGTTACCAGCTGCTGATCCGTTGCACGTTGTCCGCTGTCCTGGAGATAGGCGTGGCCTCCTCACACGCCGACCACGGCAGCTGCGGCTGGCGCCGGCGGCGGCGGCCCTGTTGTTGCTGGGTCCAGAGGCTGGGTTGAGATTGCAGGTGACTCGCTGCTCGCTGCCTTCGCTGGCGCTGCCCCTCTCATCACCACATCCATCTGCTCAGCAGTTGACCTGACGTTCTTGGACTGTAGGGAGTTTCCTTCAAACTGGCGTTGGCGCCTTTGAGGTCCGTTTTCTTTGAGATTTTTCAGGAATTCAGAAAAGTCATTTTTGAAAAGTTTTTGTAGCTTCTCTGCTCCGTCCATATCACCAGCCTTAAGCTCTCCGTTCTCCCAAGTGAATCTGCAGCCACTTATAGAGAGATGGTCGAACACCATCGGCATCCTCTTCCAACCGGCAACGCGACCGACCTCCTCTCTCACTGCAGCCAGTAGCGCCCGCTTTTGTCGCACCTCACGTGGAAAGTCCCGGTACACACTGTATCCCGTTCCACTAAGATCTCTCACCCTCGACATAATATACTCGACGTCACGGTCATCGGGAAAATGAGCTATTATAGCGGTTCTGTCCTTGTCCAGGGGATGTGAACGATTTACCCACATAGTACTATCCATTCCGAATTTCTCATTACAAAATTTTACAACTAGGTGTTTGTAGTCTCTTGTGTTTGGCAAAACTTTTAGCCCTCTAAAAATAAGATTATTTCTACGGGATCTAGACTCTAGGTCAACGAGCTTGTCCATGATTATTTTCTCATTTGTTTTCAGAGTACTTAACTCCTATCTTAAAATTACGTTTTCTTCTTTCAACACCCGGATTTCATCTGTTAAGATACTCACATCGTGTTTTGTAGCTACATTTGCCAACTTTTCGTCTAGCAGCTTTCCTAGGCTTGCAACCGTGAGTTGTCCCACCAACTCGCTGTCCATATTGGCGTTCTCTAGGTTAGGCGACTCTTCCGGCGAACTCGACGGTTTTTGGCGTTTTGGGTTTCTAGGTGTGAAAAACTTATCGATAGTCTTAGACATATGACCCGCACACAAAAGCACAAACACTTATTCCTGGTACACGGAACTACCACGGACACACGTAATATCCACCTATACAGGCTCGCTAGTAACTGGAGTAACGGCCGGCGACCACGTTGTTATCAGTGCAGAATGACTAATGACTTTTGCAGGATAAACACTGAATTTATCTAAACGATCACGTTACATTTACTAATCCAACGTTAAGATAAGCTAACTCTGCCAAATTTGGAGGCTAAAAATACTTTAAAACTGTAAAAATATAGTAAAAATGTGAAGACGATATAACGGACGACTCATTCAAAACTGCACCAGTAGTGCCACGTTCTTTATCATTGTCTTGTTCTTCCGGGTGGTCATCTTTATCGTTATTAAATACATCTCCATACAATTCCACAGGCTCAAACTCATCTATTGAATGATTTGCTTTCTCAATCGGTTCCACCCTCACATCTTCTTGAATTTGGAAATCCATATTGGATATGTCTAGGAGACTGGTGTTCTGAAAAAATAAAAAACCTGTTAGCTTTCATTTAAGTATAATGTTTTAATATGAGAATTTTCTATTGGTGGAGGTGGTGTCTGTTTGTTTGTCTGTCATTCTATCACGCAAAAACTACTAAACCGATTTTAATGAAATTTTGCACAAAGATGGCCGATATATATGGGAGTGACATAGGCCTATTTCCATTTTGATGTATTTCACCCTTTCAAGATGGCGGCCGTGATAACATGATAGATACGTGTATACACACCGTACGAAGAATGGGCTACTCAGCTAATATTTCAATAAGTTTAAAGTGTGAGAATTTTCTTGAGAGACCCGCTTGTAAGGGTTAATAGGGATACTCTACTTTTATGTCGGTAATAATACTACTAAATCAGTAAGTTTTAAATTATTGTTGTTGGGCTGGTAGATCCAAAGGGGGGGGGGGGGTTTCATCCAAAGTATGACTTTAGCACTAGACTGTAGCATTTGTTTACAGTGAATTTGTTAGCTACTTTTCAATTGAACCGAATGAATTATTTGAATTAGCTTACCAGTAGACTATCATCCAGTACATTCATGATAGGTAGGTCTAGTTCCATGAGTATGTCTTCATTTCCCGTTGTAGTGTTTAGATCGTTGTCAGGATTTTCAATATTCTTATCTGTTTGATCCTGAAACATACAGTAGGCCTAGTCAAGTACTACATTATGGTTAAACTGGTTTGAATAGCCTAGTGCTTGATTACAAGCAGTACTAAAAATCAAAACTGTTTCTCAATAGAAAACCATTAAGTAACTTAGTCATCTTGGATTTTAAGCTCCTTGATCAATGCCTTTATTTTGGAGCAAAATAGGGGAATATCCTTTTCATTTGACATTACCTCCTATGCTGGCTGTATTGGTTCAAAATGATTGCTGATGTTTGTCTTCCTTCCTCTTTCTGCAGTAGGTGAACCCCATGTTAGAACGCTAATTTACTAACACCTAATCCAGTCATATTAAGGAAAAAAAGCATCTCTGTTATTTTGATATTATTATTGGATTAGGCCTAACATTATTTTAACTATGACTTACATTTCTTGGTAGTCCTATATTAGATTCGAGAGAATCAAGTGGAACATCAGTGAGTTGGTCTTCGATATTCAAAGTAACTTCTTTACTTATATCGTCAAATCCATTAGTCTCTTGTACTTCACCATTCTTTTCAACTCGTGCATGTATTGCCCTTTGAAAATAGTTGTGATCTTCTTGTAGTATTCCCTGGAAATACGCAGTTTACATTAATACAGTAAATCATATTGTAGTAGGCTTATTTAAAAACATGTTTTAGACTGATTTAGGCCTATGTAACTTTCTTTATTAACCTAGAAACGTCTTTGTTTGTAAGCTGTCAAAGTTAGAAAATGGAATTTTCTATACTTAGATAGTTATAAATAAGCTAATAAAATAAGTGTTTGAAAGTAAAAATAAGTTTGTAACTTATAAGTACTAGTAAGTAGGCCTAAGCAATGCTTAAACTAAGCACGACTACTTGCTAAAATATAAAGCTTTCATTAATATGACTACCCTAACCTAAAAGACAAAGGAAACAATCTTACCTCAGTTTCTTTGGCATTAGCATTATTACAGGTGTTTTCTATGTCGCCTGCATTTACTAAAAACCAACTTTAACATAAACTGAGTCCTTCTTCTAAAACTCATATTTTCAGTTGACTTAAATTTATTAAAAAGACACCATCACAACCATAACGACATAAACATCAACCACAAAGCTCTATCATAAACAATGTACTTGGTTCCTTTATGCGTAACAGCTGATTGAGAATATTGTGGATACCTAGAGGGCTACAGTCGCTTGGTTCTTGTATGTATAAAACAACAATGGTGATACAAAATAATGCATACAAGTTACACCACTTGGTTCCTTTATGCGTATTGGTGTATTCAGGATTGAGTGACATAGAGAAATTTCAAAAAATGATTAGAAAAAAAGTATTCCAGAGACAACTAAACCAATTTTAGATGAAGATTTGTACTTTGCACATCTGTGAGCTGGTATTGCTAACTCAATTTCACTAAATATGGCGCTTGGTTCCTTTATGCATAAAGTGGTTGTAACGGCCACATTTGAACAGCGTGGCATTTTAAAGTAATGCATATTATCCTTTAAAAAAATTAAGTTATTATTTCAATGCCCTGTGTCGTTGATTTAGTGTGATTTATTCATGTTCTCTTAATTTCGTCGGACATGCTATCCCTGATTTGTCTTTATAAATAATTTTCTTTATAAATCAGCCTAGGTTTACTTTGACTAATAAATTAATTATTCTGCTATACATGGGTGGAGAACCATTACAACGAAATTAATCAACTTTATTATTCGGCTTAACTATTTAATCCGGACATCACACGGGTGTGAAACCAAAACGTACTAAGTTTAATAATATAATCCGGCATTCGTAGTTCAATAGTAAGTAATAATATAGATTACGTTTATTTACTTCGCGAAACCTGGAATTAACCCCGCTCTCGTATATACTGAGTGTTCGCGACAACTTAACTCTTGTTTACAATGTGGCGTACAAACTTTAAATTTAATTAACGTGGAGGTCAAACTCGGTTGGATGGTTGCAAAAATAAAAAAAATTTCTTCAATTTGGCCACTTTACCCCCACCAACGCGATAAATCCACCATACAGCCGAGTCCTGGGTTGCACGGTACCTTCTGGTCAGTCGGTGTCCGGCTCTCGTGTTTTCCAGTTGGACTTTTATTTTCTCGTGTGGGTAAGTAAAATATTTTTTTTATAGCAGGGTTGCTAGCTCAGGTCAATGACCTCTGAGAAGTGTTGAGCGTCACATGTGGTAGGTTTTCGGTCTGGTCACTAGGGGAAAATAACTTTCTTTGCACTTTTGTGGTTTTTCGTAAATTTTTGCTCCCGAGAGAAATTCCAGGAACCGCAAAAGTGCAAAAAATTTTATTTTGTCTTTCTTCGTGACCTTGACCTAATTTACGCCGGTGATGTCGTCAACGGTGACGTCATGGGTGTGACGTCATCATGACGTCATGGTGACTCACGTATTCCTCAGAGTTCTTAAAAAAATATTTTAAACCGAACCCATTTCATCCAAAAAATGTAACTAACACTAATATTGTTTTTAATTGTTATTAAACCAAGTATTATTATTAACTACATCAAATTATTTAATGGAGAATTTATTGAGTACATCTTAAACCATGCAAGAAATCTTCAATGAGTGCATCAGTGATTTGGAATATACAGATTTGGCATGAAAAGCAATTCAAAAGCCATTAATTTTCACATGTGGAGAGAGAGACAGACTTTTCATCACAAGTGTTTTTGCTTTACATTTTGCTTACAGAATGCAAGCGATTTTGGGTTGGAATGCAATTTTATTGATGAGCGATGAAGCTCATTTCCATTTGAATGGAACTGTGAATAAACAAAACCTACGTTACTGGGCTCCAGAGCATCCACACATTACCCACCAGCGTCCTTTACACTCAGAGAGAAAGTAACAGTCTGGTGTGCTATTGGCTCTGTTGGCATTATTGGACCTTATTATTATTTTTTTTTTTTTTAAGAGAACGGGGCAACAGTGACTGTTAATTCGGCTCGATACATTCTTATGCTTGAAAAGTTTTTGAAACCAGAACTAATAAGACATGGAATCCGCTTAAAAAGTGTTTGGTTTCAGCAGGATGGGACAACATCACACACCGCGAACAATTCAATGACAGTTGTTAGATGTTTTCTGGATAGATTATCTCCCGTTTTGGCCATTATCCTTGGCCTCCCAGGTCTCTCGACCTATCAATGTGTGACTTTTTCTGTGGAGGTACCTTAAGAGCCGTGTCCACACCCACAAGCCACGAAATTTGGTCGAGTTGAAGAATGCAATCATTCAAGAAATTGCTGCTATCCCTGCAGAAATGATAGTCAGTGTGATGGAAGATTTTGAGAAGAGAGTCGACCCCTGCATTCGAAATGATGGACATCACCTTGATGACATTATTTTTCACACATAAATGAAATTGCAGGTAATGAGCTTTGTTAACTTAAATGGCAAAGAATGAGCTTTGATTTTGTGTAAATAAATATACATTATTTTTAAAATCTTTCTGAGTATTTTTTAATTGAAAACCGCCCATCTCCCGTGTGTCACAATGTACTACTAATTTTAGTATTATTAATAATATATTATAATTATAATATAATATAAAAATAATAATAATAAAATAATATATAATAGTATTAATTGTACTCATATTAGTACAAATAATGCTACTAACTACCAATTTCTATTCTTTTGCCATTAATTCTATTTATTCCCTACTTGTAATCCATGTACATCTTAACAAACTGTAGTATACATACATTATATGTATTATTATCTACATTATATATTGTGTATAATGTGCAAACATTTTGTAAATTTTATACATTTTTAATACAAGAAGAAAATACCGTAAGTAATAAGAAAAATTTGGGTAATTTTAAAATTTTATTTTAGATGATGAAGCAACATGGGAAGAACTCCAAAGAAGACTGAAACTGGACCAAACAAACGTCTTTGATGTCAATGCGGAGTATCTACTGAAGATTATTAAAGTATGCCAGACGAACCACCAGCTAGGCCTGACGAATAGGATAGTCATAGCTGGAAAGTGACCCACTGAAAATATCGGTGTTGTGGAACCAGGTTACAGGGACATTGAAATAAAACATAACTGGAATGGATCACCGAACACATACGATGGAAATGGTTAACTATTAATTATCAAAAAGTTGTGAAAGCCACACTTTTGAGATGACTGAATTCACCCCACCACATATTACACTTGCAAATGCTCAACAACAGGTAGTCCTATATTATTAGATAAATCGGTAAAATTTTTATTGTTTAATAAGAAAAACCAATTTCAAAAATTATTTATTAATAACTTCCATTTAATACCTATATATTATCATTTATTGTATAATTTAAAATATAATTTTAATTTTTCGATCTAGCTAATATTAAACTATATTTCTATATATCACACTAAAAATGCCTTTTAAGTGAGTAAGAGTTAATACGTTTTTGCACCATTTTGACTGTTGTGAAAACAATAAACAAATAACACAAATTGCACAATTTTAAGCAATCGAATTGGTATGATTATTTACAACAGTAATAATTTCCGCTTGACACAAACTCATTAGTCGATAATACTGTGTGTTTTATAATAATTTTCTTCATGTACAAAGAAATAAAAACTAAAGTCTTCAGAAAGATCAAACCTTTAATAAAAGCCTTTAAACATACACATAAGAACATTGTTTAAAGTCAATATAATTTTAAAGTCGATATAATTCTTCAAATTTCAAAGTTAAAATTTAACGAAAATGGATTTTCGAACATTTTAGTATACAATAAGGCAAACACCTTTGAGCTTGTTACTTTCTTCATTGATATTTATTGTTATGTGCTTTAAATAAACAAAGATACAAGCTGTAAACTTTCTTTCATGGTTTTCCAATTATTATTATTACTTCTTTTTTAAATCGAAAATGTTTAAAGTTTTAAAAGTTTAGTTCCTTAGTACATAACCTAAAGGGACCCATTCTTCATTTACCTTGATTAATTTGAATAAAATTATTGGCCAAGGTGATTAAAAAAATGAATAAAAAGGCAGTTTGCTCTTTGTTTATTGATTTTTTTTATCCACCATTGTCTGTCGTAAATCCAGGCGATGAAGTACAATTCCACTACATGGATGGAATTCGACTTTTTAATGTTATCGTCTCTGTAAATTTGTAAGATTTATATGATCAATTTCGCAGGTATCCTCGAGCTGCCACTCGCATTGGCTACTCCTCCGTCAGAATTAGCCTCTACCGTCTAAGGGCCCAAAACGTTCCTCCGGTGCCCCACTCGCTCGCAGACCTGCAAGACATCCTGCAGAGTGAGCAGTGGGGCCACTGGAACCTGGTCCTACCTGGTGGGGAGGACGACGAACCCCGAGCTCCTTTCTTCAGGGAATTAATAACTGGCGGAGATGGGGATGGGAGGTGGACAGCGGCCATCTTTCTTTCCGTGAGACTGGCAACGGTCATAGGGAACACAACCCGCATCCACATCGATGCTACATTCAAAACTGTTCCCCAAAGCCTTGAAGCGACGCAGTTCCTCACAATCCATGGGGAGTTCATGGGCTACGTAAGTAATTATGAATTTTAACTCGATGTTTACATTTCATGTATGTACAATGTCATTCTTAGATAGTACCGCACGCGATCAAGCCCGCACAAGCATGTAAAGTCTTTATTGGATCCGTGTAAAAATCTAGGTATATTACATCCGGTATGATTCTTTGATGTATCAGCAAAATAAATACAACGCGTACGGCTATGAAGCATTATGTACTGTATGTTGTTTTATTATCCGTGTCAGGAAGAGGGTGGAGGGGGGCGAGGCGTGACGGCTTGACCGGCAATTGCAATGCCGGCGTGGTGACAGGCATTTATAAAATAGCTTGGAACATTGTTGAACTTACTTACGAATTGTTTTTTACCAAATAAAGTCAGGTAAAGTCTTTAGTAGGGTGTCTTTTGACTGGGACGGTGGCGACGTCCTGTAATCCAGCTACTTGGAGGTCACGAATTGTGGATAGTTATAAGCGATGTCTTGTGTATGCGATGTTCCTTGGTGGGGATTAACGTCCGCACTAGTGAACATTAGTTCATCCATAAGGACCATACTCATAATTAGACCAATTCGTAAATTGGAGGTTGAAATTGTGGTTCGGATCCCACGTTAAACTGTAGGTCCCTAGATACCATTGGCTGTTGGGCTATTAATTAACAGTCCTGTCTAAGGAGAATGTCGGCCTTAGTCAGTAACAAGACTACAAGATCGCGCCACAATCATCCTACACTCATCTCTCATTCATATTCAGGTTAAAATACCCACTATGTGAGGTCCCTGTCTCAATATAGTGATATAGTGATATAGTGATATAGTGTCTTTTCTTTACATGTTGTTACTGAACAAATAGCAAAATGATATAAAATGATGAATTAATAAAAAATATAAAAAAACAGTACATTTTGAAAATTTTTCACATAATGGACCTGTGTTAATTGTAATGTTACTTTACAGCGAAAGAAAACAAAATTTAAAAGTAACTTTACTTGATCCCTGTTATATATCTAGAAGAGTTATTTTCTTGTAAACATGTTAAGTTGTAAGGTTGGCTACTCTGTATGTTGGATAGGCAGAGTGGGGGGCTTCCGGCTCTTGTTTCTTCCATGATGGCCATTGAATGGTACAATGTAATTTTCTGTCATAATTCTTATTTTCAATAAAGTGTGGCTTTTGTATAATTGGAAGTTCTTATTGATCCCCATAAAAATTATGGCGACGAGAGAGTTTTATGAAAAGTGTTGAAGTTGTAAAAAAGTGTGTAAGAACTGTGATGCATGAAGATAATAAATTTCGGTACCGCCGGCACAAGGTATGTTACTAATATGTCGTTCTTGGGGAACATAAAAGAATTTGACGAGTCTGATGACATTGAACTCTATCTAGAACGATTAGATCAGTATTTTAAAGCAAATTCAGTTAAAGATGAAACTAAGGCTCCAATTCTGCTCACTCTCATTGGGCCTAAACCATATGGCGTCCTCAAGAATCTTATTGCACCTAAGTCTGTTGACTCTTTAAAATTAGAAGAAATAATAGAGCAGCTCAAAAGTCACTATGCTCCCAAGAAACTGCTTATTTCCGAGCGGTATAAATTCTACAAGAGGGGTCAGCTCCCCGGGGAATCAGTTTCCAACTATGTTATTGAACTAAAGCAGCTTGCTTCCCAATGTAAGTTTAATACATTTCTTGAAGAGGCTTTACGAGATCGCTTGGTTTGTGGTCTTAATAATGAATCTATACAGCGGAAGTTACTAAAAGAGGACAGTCTAACCTTCACCAAGGCTGTGGAGCTGGCTGTTTCTATGGAACTGGCCTCGAGGGAGATTAAAAGTTTTCGCCATGAATCCAGTTCTACTCAGGTGAATAAGATGTCGCGACAAAAGCATAGTGTGGGGGAGAGAAAGTGTACGTGTTGTGGGGAGCAAAATCATGTGTGATTTAATTGTAAATATAAAACGTATAATTGTAATATTTGTAAGAAAAAGGGTCATTTAGCCAAAGTATGCCATAAAAAAACTGCTCACAGTTCGCCTTCTAATTCTAATGAAACTAGGCCTAGGGGTAGGTCTAAGAGTAAGGGCAAGTTTAAAAATAAGAATTACCATGGTAATAATAAAAGTGTAAATCTTGTTGATGATGTAGGTCAATGTAATGAGGAAAGTTCTGATTCTTCTTTGGAGTTGTTTACAGTTGAAACTGTAGGGTTAAATGTAGTCAATTCAGTTCAACCTTATAAGGTTAATCTCAATATCGAAGGAAAAATGGTTTCCGCAGAAATTGACACTGGTGCGGGATGCACTGTTATGGCACAACCTGTCTTTCAGAAATTGTTTCCTAGGTATATTTTGTGTGAGTCAAGTTTGAAGTTGAAAACCTACATGAAAGAACCAATCCAGGTTTTAGGTGAAGCAATTGTCAATGTAAGTTTACATAGGCCTAGTAGTAAGTCTTGTGATCCTAAGCCACTTTCTTTGTTAGTCATTAAGACAAAAGAAATACTTCCAACCCTAATAGGCAGGGATTGGATTAAGTACTTAGGACTTAACTTGAATATTCAAGAAAATGTTAGGCCTATTGTTAATGTAATATCAAATGTTCCTGAAAGTCAAGTAAAAAGTAGGCCTATGTTGAAAAAAGGTACCGGTAATCTAACCCAAGTAGGCCTATATGCACCACATGTTAGGGAGTTAAAAGAAAAATTTCCCAGGGTGTTCAAACCAGGGTTTGGGTTGATAAAGAACTTTGAAGCTAGATTAGTTTGTAAACCTGATAAATGTGTTCCGACTTTTTCAAAGGCTAGGCCTATTCCATTTTCTTTGAAAAATGCTGTGGAGCAAGAATTGTTAAAGCTGAGGGAAAATGGTATTATTGAGTCTGTCAGTCATAGTGAGTGGGCCTCCTGCATTGTTGTCGTGCCCAAACCTAATTCTGATCAAATTAGAATTTGCGGTGATTTTAAAAATGTAAATCAGTGTTTGCAGACGGAACACTACCCATTACCCAGCATTGAAGACTTGTTTGAGCCTTTGTCTAAAGGCAAGGTATTTACTGTACTTGATATTTCTAATGCTTTTCAACAATTGAGAGTGTCGGATGACTCTCAACCTTACTTGACCATAAATACCCATTTGGGTTTGTTCAGATACACTTGGTATCTCGTCAGCTCCGTCCATATACCAATCAATAATGGATCAAGTATTGCAGGGCATACCTAACGTAGGCTGTTACATTGATGATGTAATCATATCAGGTCATAACTTTCAAAGTTGTAAATCAAGGGTTGAGCAAGTTCTGTGTAGATTGAAAGATGCTGGCATTACGGTAAACGAAAAAAATGTAAGTTTTTTGAACTCAGTGTAGAGTACCTAGGTTATGTCATTGATGAACACGGTTTACATCCAATGTCAAGTAAAATTAAAGCCTTGAAAGAAACTAACCCTCCTGAAAATGTTAAAGAGTTAAAAGCATATTTAGGTTTGTTAAATTATTATCACAAGTTCATCCCAAATTTGTCAAGTAAACTTGAACCTTTGTATAGGCTATTGCAAAGAGATGTCCCATTTGTATTTGGTAAAGAACAAATGCAAACCTTTAAAGATAGTAAGACGTGGTTAGAAAAGTACAATGTTTTATGTCATTATGATCCTAAAAAGGAATTAGTGCTTTGTTGTGATGCAAGTTTTGTAGGGGTAGGTGCAGTAATCTCGCACAAGGATTCAGATGGTAACGAAAAACCAATTCATTTTGCATCTCGTACATTGTCAAAATATGAGCAAAATTACGCTCACATAGAGCGTGAAGCCTTATGTAGCGAACCCCAACCTTGGTCCGTCTACCACTTTAGGGAGCGTAGCTAATTAATTCTAAAGTAATCAGGGATAATGTGGGTTTCTACTTAATAACAGATACACGTGTTTGAGCGGACCTTTCTTTTAATCAAATCAAAACCCTATCTATACAAAATACAAAACATAAACTGGACTCTAATAATTTCTTATACAAAATGTCTTCCCAAACAAAACAAAACAATAATATTCTCTCTTAAAACATTTACTCTGGACGGCAAACTCGCTCTGGAGGTTATGCAATCTGGTCAACTGAGACTTTAATTTAGACTCAAACAAACTTATTTCTTCTTAAATATGCTACAGAAATTAAACCCTCTTTCCTTAAAAAACTCAACTACAATAAAACTTAAAGACTCAACCCAAAAGAACTTTAACTAACTCTTTAACACGAAAACCCCAAAAACTTCTAACAGGGCCTATTTTCCCAAAATCAACCAAATACGGTTACTCACCTACGACCGCCCCGGGTCCAGGCACCGCCCTCCCCAACTACAAGCAAGTTGACCTATATATTAGATCGCACCTCGCCTCTGACCTTCAGTTCGACGAACCCAGTGTTTACCTCCAATGCGCCTTGCCATCCAGCGGGACCTTGACTCTAGTCATGACCGTTGCGGCCTCCTACTAAAGTACACAATGTTCATAGTCTTTTATCTAATAAAAAATCCCTAAATACATCTCTCCTTCACACTTAGCCATAGTTTTTGGATTTAAGAAATTTCATAGATATTTTTATGGGCGAAATTTCATTTTACAAACAGATAACAAATCACTGTCAATCATTCTGCACCCCTCAAAAAACATACCCACAATGGCAGCGGTGCGTATGCAGAGATAGGGAATTGCTTCTTTCGTCATACAATTATAAGGTCGAGTACTGTAAAGGTTCCGATATAGCACATGCAGATTTTTTGTCTAGATCACCTTTTTGTCTAACACTGATGATCCTGTTAGCTGTGAAGTAAACTATTTGTCTCCCACTCGATGTAAGCCTTTGTCTTCATATGACATTGCTAACAAAAAAAGATGTTTTGCTGTCTAGAGTTTTGGATTTAACCTTGATTGGGTGGCCAAGCCAAGTTGAAAAAGATTTAGAGCCATTTTTTAAACGTAAAAGTGAATTGTCGGTAGAACAGGGTTGTGTTTTGTGGGGAAACAGAGTGATAATTCCTTGTAAGCTAAGACGGGATGTGTTATCGTTGTTACATGAAGAACATCCTGGCATAACTATAATGAAAATGTTTTTTGAACTCAGTGTAGAGTACCTAGGTTATGTCATTGATGAACACGGTTTGCATCCAATGTCAAGTAAAATTAAAGCCTTGAAAGAAACTAACCCTCCTGAAAATGTTAAAGAGTTAAAAGCATATTTAGGTTTGTTAAATTATTATCACAAGTTCATCCCAAATTTGTCAAGTAAACTTGAACCTTTGTATAGGCTATTGCAAAGAGATGTCCCATTTGTATTTGGTAAAGAACAAATGCAAACCTTTAAAGATAGTAAGACGTGGTTAGAAAAGTACAATGTTTTATGTCATTATGATCCTAAAAAGGAATTAGTGCTTTGTTGTGATGCAAGTTTTGTAGGGGTAGGTGCAGTAATCTCGCACAAGGATTCAGATGGTAACGAAAAACCAATTCATTTTGCATCTCGTACATTGTCAAAATATGAGCAAAATTACGCTCACATAGAGCGTGAAGCCTTATGTAGCGAACCCCAACCTTGGTCCGTCTACCACTTTAGGGAGCGTAGCTAATTAATTCTAAAGTAATCAGGGATAATGTGGGTTTCTACTTAATAACAGATACACGTGTTTGAGCGGACCTTTCTTTTAATCAAATCAAAACCCTATCTATACAAAATACAAAACATAAACTGGACTCTAATAATTTCTTATACAAAATGTCTTCCCAAACAAAACAAAACAATAATATTCTCTCTTAAAACATTTACTCTGGACGGCAAACTCGCTCTGGAGGTTATGCAATCTGGTCAACTGAGACTTTAATTTAGACTCAAACAAACTTATTTCTTCTTAAATATGCTACAGAAATTAAACCCTCTTTCCTTAAAAAACTCAACTACAATAAAACTTAAAGACTCAACCCAAAAGAACTTTAACTAACTCTTTAACACGAAAACCCCAAAAACTTCTAACAGGGCCTATTTTCCCAAAATCAACCAAATACGGTTACTCACCTACGACCGCCCCGGGTCCAGGCACCGCCCTCCCCAACTACAAGCAAGTTGACCTATATATTAGATCGCACCTCGCCTCTGACCTTCAGTTCGACGAACCCAGTGTTTACCTCCAATGCGCCTTGCCATCCAGCGGGACCTTGACTCTAGTCATGACCGTTGCGGCCTCCTACTAAAGTACACAATGTTCATAGTCTTTTATCTAATAAAAAATCCCTAAATACATCTCTCCTTCACACTTAGCCATAGTTTTTGGATTTAAGAAATTTCATAGATATTTTTATGGGCGAAATTTCATTTTACAAACAGATAACAAATCACTGTCAATCATTCTGCACCCCTCAAAAAACATACCCACAATGGCAGCGGTGCGTATGCAGAGATAGGGAATTGCTTCTTTCGTCATACAATTATAAGGTCGAGTACTGTAAAGGTTCCGATATAGCACATGCAGATTTTTTGTCTAGATCACCTTTTTGTCTAACACTGATGATCCTGTTAGCTGTGAAGTAAACTATTTGTCTCCCACTCGATGTAAGCCTTTGTCTTCATATGACATTGCTAACAAAAAAAGATGTTTTGCTGTCTAGAGTTTTGGATTTAACCTTGATTGGGTGGCCAAGCCAAGTTGAAAAAGATTTAGAGCCATTTTTTAAACGTGAAAGTGAATTGTCGGTAGAACAGGGTTGTGTTTTGTGGGGAAACAGAGTGATAATTCCTTGTAAGCTAAGACGGGATGTGTTATCGTTGTTACATGAAGAACATCCTGGCATAACTATAATGAAAATGTTATCACGTAGTTTTGTTTGGTGGCCAGGTCTTGATGATGAAATTGTAAATATCGTTAAGTATTGTCAAGTTTGTCAATTAGCTCAAAATGCAGTTCCTAAGGTTCCCTTGACACCAAGGTCCGTTTCTACTCGAAGGTGGGAATGTTTGCACATAGACTTTGCTAAGAAAGGTGGTAAAAACTTTCTCCTTGTAATTGATAGTTATTCAAAATGGACTGAAATATTCAACATGGATAGTACTAATGCTAATTGTACGATAGCTAAGCTAAGAACATTGTTCTCAAGTTATGGTATCCCTGAAAAGATTGTATCGGATAATGGTCCACCTTACAATAGTGTTGAGTTCAAAAGATTTTGTGACATGAATGGATTTAAATTAATACATAGCCCACCTAGTGTAGTAAAATTAAGCCAAAATATGGCTGGAAAATGAAAAAAATTTTGGACATCTTTCGTCGACCAATGGGTTTATGTATATCAAATTAAAGCTCTTAAGTTGTAGAATTTAATGCCGCAAACCCCATCTCAAAAGGTTGCCTGAGTCAAAAACGGCAGCCTGTTAAACTTCGAATAAAAATCAAATTTTAACCTGAACGCTTAAAAATGTAATAATTTTCGAAATACTTGACCTTTCGAGGTGCGGTTTGCGGCAAACGTTTGCTTTTACAATTACCTTTGAAAATGCGGATAGCTTGTCATGTGCCTATCATATTACCCTTGAACCATCCTCTACATGAACGTCCCAAAGAGGAAGTTCAAAAAAAATTTCTTAGTCTATAGTCATGCTATGCATATTTTTAAAGGTCTTAGTGAGGAGAGTACATAGCCAAAAACCAGACCTCAAAAGGTCAAATATGTCGGAAGTTATTGCATTTCAAAGTTTTGATAATATTATTTTATTCTAAGCTTTGAACGCCTGCCATTTCCCCCCCGACTGTTATATTGAGGTCGGATTTACGGCATTGTATTCTACATTTTAAGACCTTTAATTTGATATAAATAAACCTTCTGGAATGTATTAAAATTTAGTATGCTTAATATCAAGTTTTAATGTAACTCTTTATGGGCCAACCCCTCATTTTTAAGCGTGATCCCCATATGGGATTTTAGGGGACTTTTCGGAGGAAGGTCAGGGGATGCCATAGAACACATTTCAAAATAAATTGGCTTTCCAAAAATTATTTCATTTTTCCCGACTAATTTTACTACACTAACCATATCATCCGTCATCAAACGGAATGATTGAAAGGTCTGTTCAAACATTTAAGAAAAGCTTGTTAAAGTCACTTATTGAAAGCAAATATTTAGGTAAGCCAAAAATTGATTTGCAGCACAAAATTGACAATTTCTTGCTCGCTTACCGAACAACCCCTCATTCATTTACTGGTCATGCTCCTTCTGAGCTTTTTCTCAAATGTCAACTGAGAACCCGTCTTTCTAGTCTTAAGCCAAATCTTGCTGGTAGTCTTAAGAAAAAAAAGGGTCGATATAACTAATAGGCTAGTTAAGAGTAATAGTCAAACGAGATGTTTTGCGCTTGGTGATAAAGTACTTGTTCGTAGCGTCAGGGGAGAGGAAATAAAGTGGTTTCCTGGTATCATTAAAAAGAAATTAAGTGATGTAACATACACAGTTCTGGTCAGAGACCAAATACGTTTTGTACATGCGGATCATCTCAAGCCTTATTTCTGTAGGCCTAATGCAGATCAGTCTGATCTGTTGGAGAATGTACAAAAGCCAATGTTTGTTAGCCCTCACAATGTTTCCGATCAAACTACTAATGTTAGTGTCAGTCCTAAAAGAAATGTTCAAATCGGTAGTCGGACGGCAAAAGTGTCACCAGATCAGTCTGCAAGACTGGATGAATCTGTGGATCAGACATTTGCTAACAGTGGACTTGCAAGACAGGATGAACCTGTGCAGCAGCCACTGTCTCAAATGAAAGAAGGTAGGCCTATTAGATTAAGAAAGGAACTGGAAGGTTGAATCTTTAATTTAGAATGTTAACATTTATTTTAATGGTAAAATTTTATTGTGTTAGCATAAGATTTATTTTGTGAAACAGTTATATTATTTTTTCTAAAACTTTTGTAAAAAATGGCCTAAGATACATTTTAGTTAAAAAAAACACCATGCCATAAGGCGGGGAGAAATGTTATATATCTAGAAGAGTTATTTTCTTGTAAACATGTTAAGTTGTAAGGTTGGCTACTCTGTATGTTGGATAGGAAGAGTGGGGGGGCTTCCGGCTCTTGTCTCTTTCATGATGGCCATTGAATGGTGCAATGTAATTTTCTGTCATAATTCTTATTTTCAATAAAGTGTGGCCTTTGTATAATTGGAAGTTCTTATTGATCGCCATAAAAATCCCCAACCACTCAATCAGCACACTGTAACAAAAATCTGACTATATACCTCAATTGATTATCTATATTCATAATAGAGTACTGTGTTACACATCTATGGGGATGTGGGGGAGCCCCACACTACAGGCTGGCCACCTGTGTGCGTAATGCATTTTTCCGCCTCTCCCTCAAAAACAAAACAACAACAAAATGAGGATAATATATGCTGTATTGCATATTTAAACAACACCTAGCTGACATGATTCTTTTTAACATCCGCAACAATTCCTCTACATTTCTCAAATACTATTATATGACTTTAATGTTGTCTGAATAAAATGTCAATTCCTTATTTCAGCTCTTCCCGTTCGTCTTCGTGCTGATGCATAGGAGGCTGCAGCAGGCGTACTGTGGCGTGTTCCGATGGCTGCAAGCTGCTGTGTCCCAACTGGAACCTCAGGTGATCCGTGCAGATTTTGAAGCAGGTAAAAAAAGGCATAAAAGGTATAAAAAGGCAGTTTGCTCTTTGTTTATTGATTTTTTTGATCCACCATTGTCTGTCGTAAATCCAGGCGATGATGTACAATTCCTCTACATGGAATTCGACTTTTTAATGTTATCATCTCGAGCTGCCACTCGTATTGGCTACTAGCCAAATACCTGCGAAATAGATCATACAAATCTTACAAATTTACAGAGATGATAACATTAAAAAGTCGAATTCCATGTAGAGGAATTGTACATCATCGCCTGGATTTACGACAGACAATGATGGATCAAAAAAATCAATAAACACAATAGACTTTTAGTTTTTTATCCACCTCAAAGATTTTATGTCTCGTTCCTTGTTCATTCAACAAGAAGAGCTGTTTAATCACTCCATTGAAGTTTGGTGGATAAAAAATAAGTAATTTATATTAGGTAATGAAGTTCACAGATGAGGGCTACTATAATTATTTTATTTAAAAATTGAAACATGAGTACCCTTTTTTAGTTGTTTAATTCTCACTTACACGTGTTTCGACAATTATGTCATGGTCACAGTGAAGTATTATTTAGATTAAAACTTATTACCTAATAACTTCAGAAATTTGTTTATCATTTTTTAATATATATATATATATATGCAAATTTTATAAAAGATATATATAAAAGATATATATATATATATATATATATATATATAAAAGAATGTATATATGCAAAATTTAGAAACAACAAAAATATTAAACGACACAAATCCTTTCAAAGAAAATATTATCTACTGGTTTCGGTAGGTTGATGACATTTTATGTTTGATAAAATGCGTACAAAACACTACTAATGATCTACTTTCATACTTGAATTCTGTTTCAAAATCGATTAAATTTACAATGGAAGTTCAAGATTCCTCTATAAATTTTCTAGACTTAACAATAGCAAACGATAATAAGAAACATAGTTTCAAAATTTACCGAAAACCATCACAATCCGACTTAGTAATACCAGCTAACTCCAACAGCCCGTGGCAACATAAGATGTCAACGTTTCATGCCCTTATTAATAGATTACTAAGTGTACCAATGAATACAAATGACTACAATAAAGAAGAGAAAACCATAAAATGTATTGCGACAGCAAATGGTTAAAAAGAAAAAATGATAGACAAAATAATACGAAGAAAAATAAATAAATCATCAAAGCAAGTAACTCAAAATGACAAAAAAAAGTGGGTACTTATGTCTACCATTTAGCGCTATACTAAATAAAAGCATACGAAAAACATTTGCAAACAGTAACTATAATTTAAGTTTCAAAACAAGAAACAACGCATTTCAACTTATAAATAAATTAGTTAAATCAGAAAATACAGTTGTTGACAAATTTGAAAAGTGTGGGATATACAGAATCAATTGCAGTGATTGCCAAAAATACTACATCGGCCAAACTGGGAGGTCATTCAAGAAAAGATACGCCGAGCACATACAATAAATAAGATCAAATAATATGACGACCCAGAAATCAAACTTCGCAGAGCACGTACTGCAATCAGATCACAGCTACCAGACAGTGAAAGAGAACTTAACAATTCTAGATTTTGAAAACAAAGGCAGCAGAATGGATATTAAAGAAGAATACTATATATCTGAAAGTTACCAAGAAGACCAAGATAATATTCTAAACATAATGCAAGTCCATAAACAAAACCCGATTTTTAACCAAATCATGAAAATAAAGAAGAGTAAAAAGTAACACCTACCCCATCTGAAAAGAATAAAAAAAAACATCTGTTTTAATGAATTATTTGTTAAAATGATAAACAAATTTCTGAAGTTATTAGGTAATAAGTTTTAATCTAAATAATACTTCACTGTGACCATGACATAATTTTCGAAACACGTGTAAGTGAGAATTAAACCACTAAAAAAGGTACTCATGTTTCATTTTTTAAATAAAATAAAGTAATTTATAATTTACCCGGAAACCCTCAGAACCCTAATTAAATGTTTTTATTTCAAATTTTACTTTTAAAATTTTTTGATGGAAAAATGGCCTTTTGGGCATATAAAACCTGGTATTTTTACCCATTAAATTATTATTCAAATATCATTTTTTGTCTGAGCTCGGCTCTAAACTCGAATATTTTATTACCAGCTCGGCTTGACCAGAAAAATCACTATTCACACACCCCTAATAATTACAGCAATATTAACTTGGTTTTAAACCACAGTTAGCCTTTAAATATGTCTAAAATTGTTATTTTAAACAAAGGTTTTTATTTAATTTTATTAATAAAATAAAAATCAGTTATAGGCTTTTAAATAGATAGGCTATATTATTTATGTTTATTTTCCTAAAAAGAACGTTTTAAGCTAATTTTTTCATTCTAAAATTTACATCCCAACGGTGGTTTTAATACTCCACTGTAACTTGGATACAGTTAATACTTAACTGGGCACAGGATTATTTATCAAAACTAATTTATTTTCTTCGTTTTTTTTGTTTACTTTAATTTTATTTTTTAAATTCAATAATTATTTTTTCAGTCATATACACTTGGCAAACATGAATAGTGGCATTGTTTATACATTATAGTTAATCTGGTCATTGTCGTATTATTTTAATTACATGTTAAATTCCAAATAAAGTTAAAAAAAACGAAGTTGTTAAAAAAACTCTTTATAGGTCTAGAAATCTGTTTGTTACTGTACTACTTTTAATTTTTCTTTAAATTTACTGGGATCCTTTGCATTATTTTTCTTTCCCTGGGAGGTATAATGTTATGAAAATAAAACACCTGAATAAGTTTGAGTTTTTACATTTCTCTATTTATTTACTGTTCAAATATTACTAAGTCTGGTATTATGGCTGTGAATTTCAGTCTGTTAATGCTAGGACTTTTCCGTGTTTTTTCTTCTTTTTTTTACAGGTAGGCAAACATTTTTTGTAGATATAAACACTGTAAAAAATCATTATATTTTTGTTTTCTACTTGATGCAAAAAATGGTAGTCCATATTCATTTTACTATTACTACTTTTACTAATTTAAAAAATCTTACTAAAGCAGTTTTAGAGAGAATTTTAAAGAACTTGGTTTTTTTTCTTTTCAGGAACAACAACTGCAATCATCAATCATTTAAAAAGAAAACAAGCAAGCCTCTTCAAAACTTATGAAGCAAAAAAGAGTGAGTGGTTTAAAAAGAAGAAACTTACAACCAAACTTTCTACTAAAACAAAAGTTGATGCAAGTGATTCTCTTCAACCCACAATCAAAAGTGCATTCCGCATTCCAGAGGCAGGAAAAATGGCCTCCAACAAACCCTAGAGCCATCAAGGTAACCAATCAAATTGGTAAATTTATTGTGGGCGGTTTCCATTCTTATTCGATAGTAGAGGAAAAAGTTTCGAAATTTGATGAATCTAACTTGCTCAAGTTATGAAGTGCCATCTCGTACTACGTTCACGAGGAGCGTTATACCAAAATTGCATGAGAATTTAACCAAAAAGATTAAAAATGAATTAGCAAGTTTGAACGATGTGCAGTCATGGTCTTTTACGACTGATGGCTGGACTTCAAGAAAGACTGATGGCTACATGTCGTTAACTTCTCACTTCCTAACAGAGAGCTTTGAATTAAAATCTTTTTGCTTGGCATTGAAAAGAATTAATGTTCAGCATACAGGAGCAAACATTTGCAATGCCATAAAAGACATCATCAAAAAATGGGAAATAGATAAAATAATAAATGGCCCAAAGAAAATACCTTTACACGCTGTTACCGATGGAGCAGCTAACATAAAAGCTGCCATAACAGTGTCAAATCGGTGGAGTCAGATAGACTGTTTCGGTCATTTACTTCAACTTTGTGTGGAAGACGCTATAAAAGAAACTGTGTCTGTAAGCCATTTGATGGCTAAGTGCAGAGCAATAGTTGGCCACTACTCCAGAAGCACACAAGCGAATAATAGATTGCACATCGAACAAGAAAAGTTGGGGTTAAAAATTTTGGAATTGATCCAAGATGTGGCAACGAGGTGGAATAGTCAGTATTTCATGCTCGAGAGGCTAATAAGGTGCAGAGCAGCTGTAAGTTTGGAGTTGGGAACATCTGACTCCCAAATTAACGGGCTCAATGGCACAGAATGGACATTGGCTGAAAACGTAGTCAAGATTTTTGAACCTTTAGTAGAAGCAACACAGTTTTCTAGTGGGGAAACATATCCCACCATTTCCGCTGTCCTACCAATGATTTATGGAATTGAAAAGGTGTACAGAGAAATAGAAGAGAAAGGTGGGTTCATTCAGTTCGGGGAGGCAATCAAACGTAAGCTGAAAAAAAGATTTGGCCCTCTGGAAAAAACCCCTATTTATTTAGTTTCAACCCTGATTGACCCAAAACACAAATTACAAGGGTTGAAACCAGAACTTCATGTTCCGGCTCAGGTGCACCTGAACAAAGAGTTGACCAACTTCACCCACACTCAACCTCAATCTCAATCAAAGAAAACCCTACTGAAGAAGTGGCTCCTTCCACTTCTAGGAGCATTTTTCAATTCCTTGAAGAGGAACCCCACGGGGGATTGAGTAAAGATGATGACATTGAATCAGAGATAAACATGTTCTTGAAATCTGCAAGGATTAAAAATAATGAAAAAACCTTGACTTGGTGGCAGAAAAACCAAGCCATCTTTCCAAAAATTGGCAAGGTAGCGCTAAAATACCTGGGCATCCCTGCTACGTCTGTTCCCTGCGAAAGACTATTTTCCTGTGCTGGCAATGTGATAAGCGCAAGAAGAAAGAAGTTGCTCCCAGAGCATGCCGAACAACTGGTTATACTTCACGACAACTTGAAAGTACTTTAAATAATCAACCTAACTGTTTTCCCAACAGCAATAAATGAAGTGCAATTGTTCCTATTTTCACACAAATTATTGTCTTTACTATTTTTATTACTATTTTTGTTATTTGTTATTTTTTATGATTGTATAGGCCTAAGATTTTTTATGAAAAACTCATACAGTCATTTTATTCAATTTACATTTTAGGATTTGTTATCACAATGTTCCTATTGTTGTACTATATATAACTTTGTTCTTTACTATTATTGTTATTTTTATATCTTTAATTGGTTTATACCAAAATAAGACAAGTTTTTGATCATGTATAACAATTTATACATGAAAATGTAACACATAATTTTGATCTCTACCATATCGTTTTTTTTTTTTATATTTAGTTTTGACCAATAAGAAAAGTTTAAGTGAGCCATTTCTATTACAAAGTTATGTAGTCACTTTATTAAAGTTATTTATTCACTTAAGTAGTTTAGATCACAATGTTCTTATTGTTGTATTATGTATACACTTGTTCTCGACCATCATTGTAATTTTAGCGAATTTCCCTATAGGGAATACGCTATTACCGTAGTAGCCATGGTAAGCCCTAAGCCCGGGACCACTTTACTTTTTCATTTTGAGGTCCCCAGAAGCCAAAAACACCATTCGTTCATTTTCATATATATGTATATATATATATATATATATATATATGTGTGTGTGTGTCCGTGGTACTGATAACTTTTGAAGGGGACCTCCGATTTTGATGAAATTTGGTATGAAGGTGTAAGACCAGGTCTATTTTCATGAGTTCGCGAACCAGCATTGTCGGGTTATGGGAACGGGGTTTTATGGGGTTTTTGGCATTTTTGGACCTAATTTTCAAAATTCATCAATTTTAACGAAAACCATTTAAAAGAGCTTAAAAAAACAAACAATTTAGTATTTTGAATTTTTAAAATAGCTTAACTGGTTGTAGAGAAAATTCAAATCAAGTTTCCCATGTTATTCTTATGGGTAAATTTTTAAAAAGTTATATACCGCTTATTTATCAACATATCTTAGTAAAAATTTGTATGAACCTTCACTAGGTAGTGAGTAATTAAGATTTCATAAAAAACCCACATGGCAGCAAACCTACATGCTAAATCCCATGGTATTCTCATGGAAAATAAGTGTATAATGGGAGCAAGAGAGATGGAGATAATAAGGTATCTGTTCCTAATCAGCTGATCAGCTGTCTTCTGCATATTTGTCAAAATTGAAATGTTTATGTTTTGTTATTTTTGTAAACAAATCATTCCTTTTGCATGGAAGCTTTGGATATGCACTTTTATTACTGTTAAAAAAGCCATTTATTGCAATATAGATATTAATATATAGACTAAATTATTAAATAAAAATAATTTACTCAGAAATATAATGCCATTAAATATATTATATATATTTCCTTGTAAAGATTATTAATTATATAAGATAGCCACAAAGTTCTTTGATGTTGAAACAATAATTCTTTGGAAATTCGCTGAGTACGCAGGTCTGCTGCGACGGGGGTATTTCTATTTTTATTGATTTATACCAATTTTTTATGTCAAATGTATAGTCATTACTAGAGTTTGATCTCAATGTCCCATTATTTTGATATCCTTTTGATCTCTACTATGTGTTATTTTTTATTTAGTTTAGACCAATAAGAAATGTTTAATTGTGCCTTAGCTTTATTGTTCCTTAAAACAAACTTATTGGTAGATAATGAAAGTTTTATTTCTACCAGTTATTGCTTCTATTTATAAAATGTTTATATCTATGAATAAGATCTGAGTGAGCCATATTTAGTTAACATTTTTTTGTATGAAATTTTAAGTACCGTAATGATACCTTTGACAATTATTTTTCAGGCATTCACTTTGAAGCTTTTTATTATTTAGTTTTGATTTCATAGATGTTGTCCCTGTATGGATATTAAACATTTTTATATTACATTAAAATACTTTTGTTCAGATTTTATTGCTTTTATTATTAACCTTACCATGAATATAAATAAAATCAATAAATATTTATTTCTTATCTGGTTTAATATTAAATGCCTTGTTTAATAATATAGAAGCAGTAATGTTACCAAGAGGATTCATAGCAAAAAACTGGAATCAAAATTACATGTAATGACTTTAGTAAGACTAAAGTAACATAATATGTGATAACTTGAGACAAGAGGTACATAAATATTGTCAGAACTAAATGCCTAATACTACATACTTAATTGTTATATATATATATATATATATATATATATATATATATATATATATATATATATATATATAGGTCTATCAGTGTCAAGTAATTTTATAGGTGGTATTTTATGGTTTTATTTTTGGTGGGATTGGGAAACTCTAAAATTTGTAAATTGCAAGATATGAAAAAAATAAATTGAAGAAATCATGTTGCTTTGCATCGCATCGAATTTGAATCGATTCGAATCGAAATTTTGTGAATCGAATCGTTGCATCGAATCAAAAAAAAAAATTTGCTGCATCGCACACCCCTATTGGCTACCCCTCCGTCAGAATTAGCCTCTACCGTCTAAGGGCCCAAAACGTTCCTCCGGTGCCCCACTCGCTCGCAGACCTGCAAGACATCCTGCAGAGTGAGCAGTGGGGCCAATGGAACCTGGTCCTACCTGGTGGGGAGGACGACGAACCCCGAGCTCCTTTCTTCAGGGAATTAATAACTGGCGGAGATGGGGATGGGAGGTGGACAGCGGCCATCTTTCTTTCCGTGAGACTGGCAACGGTCATAGGGAACACAACCCGCATCCACATCGATGCTACATTCAAAACTGTTCCCCAAAGCCTTGGAGCGACGCAGTTCCTCACAATCCATGGGGAGTTCATGGGCTACGTAAGTAATTATGAATTTTAACTCGATGTTTACATTTCATGTATGTACAATGTCATTCTTAGATAGTACCGCACGCGATCAAGCCCGCACAAGCATGTAAAGTCTTTATTGGATCCGTGTAAAAATCTAGGTATATTACATCCGGTATGATTCTTTGATGTATCAGCAAAATAAATACAACGCGTACGGCTATGAAGCATTATGTACTGTATGTTGTTTTATTATCCGTGTCAGGAAGAGGGTGGAGGGGGGCGAGGCGTGACGGCTTGACCGGCAATTGCAATGCCGGCGTGGTGACAGGCATTTATAAAATAGCTTGGAACATTGTTGAACTTACTTATGAATTGTTTTTTACCAAATAAAGTCAGGTAAAGTTTGTAGTAAGGTAGTCTTTTCTTTACATGTTGTTACTGTGTTACTGAACAAATAGTAAAATTGTATAAAATAATGTACTAATAAAAAATATAAAAAAACAGTAGATTTTGAAAATGTCCCACATAATGGACCTGTGTGCGGGACTGAGTTAATTGTAATGTTACTTTACAGAGAAAGAAAACAAAATTTAAAAGTAACTTTACTTGATTCCCTACCACTCAATCAGCACACTGTGACAAAAACCTGACTATATACCTCAATTAATTATCCATATTCAAAATAGAGTACTGTGTTACACATCTATGGGGATAATATATGTTGTATTGCATATTTAAACAACATCTAGCCGACATGATTCTTTTTAACAGCCGCAACAATTCCTCTACATTTCTCAAATACTATGATATAACTTTAAATTTGTCTGAATAAAATGTCAATTCCTTATTTCAGCTCTTCCTGTTCCTCTTCGTGCTGATGCATACGAGGCTGCAGCAGGCGTACTGTGGCGTGTTCCGATGGCTGCAAGCTGCTGTGCCCAAACTGGAACCTCAGGTGATCTGTGCAGATTTTGAAGCAGCAATGCGCAATGCTGCACAGATCACATGGAATCCTCAACAATTCAATGGTTGTTGGTTCCATTTTGCACAGGTAAATAGATATTTAAAAAAAATTATAAATTATAATACAATAATAATACAGTTACAAATAATCCAGTTACGTCTATTCCTTTACAGTCGTATTTTTCTTTTAAAAATTTAATTACAGGTTCATGTTTTCTTTTTTAGTTGTGTACTACTAACTACCGGCTGTTGTGATCGCTTTTGAAAAGTTAATTTTGGGACTAAAATGAAAGAAGATTTGTTATTACCAACAGCTAATGCGTTCATTCTTCTAGTCGATCCATTTTCTGCTGTACATGTTACATGGACTTGATATAAATTTTCTTTTCATTAAATTCTATAATTATTCTGATTGAGTTGTGAATTTTTTTTGCCCAATAGTTCCCCAAGTGGACAGATACCAAGGTCATGTGGTAATGTTTCACATGTATTTCTTTAAGTTATGGTATTATAAAAAAATTTCATAAAGCTATGGTACTTCTTTTTGCTAGGCCTAAACAAAAATCAAATGAGGACGAATACCAATGAGAAAATGGTACAAGAAATTTTTCCCAATAATCAATTAACTTTCAGATATACTGACACATATTGTCTCCCAACAATATAGAAAAATAAAGACAATTTATGCCAGTTAGTACCGTAGCAAATCCTTTTAAATTTTAAGTTTAAATTATTTTGTTTTTGCTAAATACTGTAGTAATACTTGCATATGCAGCCTCTCACGCAGGCGAAACCCAGAAGCAGGATGGGCCCTAAACATCGCCCTACCCCTCTTGCCCGCCGACAGGATAAGGGAAGGGATAGAGGTAGTGAGGAACTACCTAGTAACGCACAACCTCTGGATGGAGTTCAGAGCGCTGTTAGGGTGAGAAAAGTTTTCTTGTAACGTAATAACAGTAAACGTAAGTTGTTTATAGATATTTTTTTCACAAGGAATTTGCCTATTTTGTTGCTGACATTCATATTTTTTTATGGAAAAACCTTGCTTTTTCCTACAGCACTGATGTAGTGAAAAAAACTAGCATATATGGAAAAGAAGGAAATGTATTATTTTAGTTGGCAAATTTCAGGTAATTTAATTTCGATTTGAAAATTTACCAAAGGAGGTTTTAAAGTGTTTTGAAGTCAATTTAAGGCATAAAAGAAGACTTATTCATAACATCCCTTATACGGTTAAGGTGTGATCGTATGCTTCCGATTATATCAGGAACGATCACAACTGAACGTACTGCTTCATGTTTGGTCAGGAGGCCTGAAGTAAGTCTTTTTGCGACTGAATCATCCTGATTCAGGTCTGAGTTCAGAGTAAAATTGACCAGAGTAGAACTTCCTTAGTGAGATTGTTCCACTCCTGAAGTCATAGAATTTGTGTTGGAATCATGCTGAATAGGCTTCAGACTATTCATGTTAGTTTATATGGGATAAGAATATCATATTTCAATGTAATTTGAAATGATAGGCCTGCCTCTTAATAAGTTGCAGAAACTATCAATTAATTGTGTATCTTCGAGCGCTGTATAGTGAATACGGTAGTAGGCATGGTAAGACCTAGGCCCGGGACCATGTTACTTTTTCATGTTGAGGACCCAGAAGAAAAAAAAACGCCAAATAGATAAAAACTGGAAACAAGAGGAGAGATTCATTGTAGCATAAAAAAACCGCGATGCATTTGAAATATAAACCTGTAGGCTACATGTAGTTGCCTACACCGCACCAACAACGCTCTCGAGTCTTTCCACTCATCCCTTGTCAGGGCAATGGGGCCGCACCCCGGAGTTTGGCACTTTTACGGTAAGTTTTTGTAAAATACTTTACTTTTAATATTAGTTAAATATCATATAAAGAACACCAGACAGAGAACAACATATTACCTGTTGAAAGTCTGGAGAACGACAGCCGTTGATTCCATTGGTCGCCTTAAATGGCGCGTACAGTGCAGCCAATATAACAAACTAAACATCTTGCTTCTTGTAAAGCTAACATATATGACACTCGTCCCCTCTTGAATGGCTGTCTCCCAAAATTAACATAAAGCTTTTTGTCTTCAAATAGTCCATAGTAAATTAAATTAATTCTTCCAATCATTTTCTTATTTATTTATTATTTTAATAAAACACTACTTGTTTATTGTCCAACACAACTTGTTTAGATAAAATTAACTCCTTTCTTCAATGTGAATTCACAACAAATAAAATACCTTTGCAAAACTCAAAACATTTCCTTTAGTTTAAGAACACATTTATAAGTCCAGCTTCTCTGGTTTGCGGACAGTCATTTGAGATCTTCTCAAAACTGGTGTTGGACTGCACTGCTTTCCTTGGACCTCTGAATTCCGGCTTTGGACATCGATTGCCGGTAATGATGACGATTCATCGGCCCTGGGCGGAGATAGTGGCTGTGAGCGTAGTGCTTGAAGAGGTGACACGCTCTTCTGCCTTGGAGAGCTATTCTGATGCAGAGGGCTAGCATTCTTCCTATCTTGATGATCTGTACTATTAGCCACCACTTCCTCTCTCCTCCAAATAATTTCGTCATTCTCTACTAGGCTGGGTCGAAGGTGATCGGCGTGAAAAAACCGAGTTTTCCCTTGTGTAGTGACTAAGTAGGTCACAGGACTTCTACACTGCAGAATTTTTCCCTGAACCCAAGTAATCTTCTCCTGCCTTACCGTTTTCACCCAAACCTTCTGGCCTACACTGAAAAATCTAGACGAACCTCTTGACTTATCTGCAGCTTGTTTCTGGATTACTTGTTGTTTCTTAGCTTCAGCCTGTAAATTAGGTTTCAACATTGCCAATGGGGTCCTCGGCTTCCAACGCAAGAACAGTTCAGCAGGGCTGACACCCGTTACTGAAGTAGGGGTATTCCGATAAGCAAATAAAAAGTTATCTAACTTATGCTGTAGGGAGGTTTGATGTGATGCTTTTTCGCTCATCACCTGCCTAAGAAGACTTTTCTATACTTCCTGGACGCAGCGTTCAGCTGCTCCATTTGAGGATGGATGATACGGTGGAGATAATGTCAGCTTAATTCCATTCTTTTTGAGAAATTCACGGAACTCTAAACTAGTAAAAGAAGTGCCGTTATCGCAAACTAATTCCTCAGGCAACCGCAAACAAGGTACGAAGTTTTTCAATGGTTTTAGTTGAAGAGGTCGAACCCATCAAAAAGACCTCAATCCATTTAGAAAAACTGTCTACTAGAATTAACATTTGCTGTCTCGTCACCGCATCTTCGGCAAAATCTATATGGACTCTACGCCACCGCTCAGATGCCAATGGCCATTGCTGCAAAGGAACTCGGGGACTTGCATTCCTGGTACTCTGACAAATAAAACAAGATGACACGGTTTCTTCAATCGACCTCTCGATTCCGGGCAACCAGACATAACTACGTGCTAGTAACTTCATCCTAGTTATACCAGTATGCTGGTCATGCAACATCTGGATAACCTTATGCCTCAACTTCTCCGGTATTACTACTCTACTGCCCCACAGTATGCAATTTTTGTCCACAGACAGCTCATCTCGCCTTCTCTGAAAAGGAACCAGCGACGAATCTTGGATTTCCCGCCAGCCATACAACACGAAGTCTCTCACTTTAGACAACAATGGATCCGTATCCGTCAAATGTCCTACTTCTGAAGAAGTGATCGGGCAGTCAGCATTCACCGCACTGAAGAAATTCATTACTTCCACCCACGACTCTACATGAGACACATAATTTTCCTCCAATTCTAAAGGTTCATCCTCTGGAAGGGGTAATCGAGACAAGGCATCAGCGTGCGGCAGATCGGTTCCCTTCCTATACTTAACCTCAAAATTGTAAGCTGACAAAATCAGCGCCCATCGCTGAAGTCGCGCTGCTGCTAGGCTCGGCACGCCGCGCTTGGATCCAAAGATAGCTGCAAGGGGCTGATGGTCACTCTGCAAAATACAATTCCTACGCCCGTAAACATATTTGTGGAACTTCTTCACTCCGAAGATTAACGCCAAAGCTTCCTTGTGAAGTTGGGAGTAATTCTTTTCACTGGAGCTAAGAGACTTGGAGGCAAAGGCTATAGGCCTTTCCTCGCCTTCAATGATATGGGATAAAATGGCTGAAATACCCTTGGGGCTTGCATCGCAAGTTAGAACAAGAGGCTTTTTAACGTCATAATGAACTAAAACATTAGACCCCAAAACCCAAGATTTACTCTCTCGGAATGTGCGGGAGCACTCAACAGACCAATTCCAGGGGACATCTTTCTTCAACAATTCATAAAAACAATGAATTTTTGCAGACAAATTGTTAATGAACTTTCCATAGTAATTAATTAAGCCTACGTAGGCCCCCTAACTCCTCCTTATTACTAGGCTCAGGCGCATTTTGAATGGCTGCAACAATATCTTTTTGTGGGCTGATCCCGGCTGCTGAAATTACATAGCCTAAATATTCCACACTAGGTTTTAAAAATTTACACTTGCTCTCATTAACACAGACTCCATATCCCTTAAGACGCTCTAACAATTTCTCCAGCCTAGAGAAAGCTTCTTCACGGGTTGGGCCACCTACCAACACATCATCTAGGTAGGCCACAGTTCCCGGTAGGCCACTTATGATTTGATCGATTGCGGCTTGAAAAATAGCGGGAGCTGAAGAAAGTCCGTATGGCATACGTCTAAGGCGAAACAAGCCTTTGTGTGTGGTTAAGGTAAGCAGGGGCTGTGACTCCTCTGCCACCGCCAACTGTTGATAGGCATATATATATATATATATATATATATATATATATATATATATATATATATATATATATATATATATATATATATATCGTATGGCTCATTTAGCCAGCCACCATGGTTTAAGAATAATAAATAAATTCTGCGGTGCAGAGCACCTGAGTCAGTATAAATAAAAATCTAAACACTAAAATAAAAATCAGATCTCTCTTTATAGAGCTAAATCCAGGGCGCTCAGCCATTGCAGCCCAGCTTCACTTGAGCTATGCAGACCGGCCAATCCTTCGGGGAAGGCACTCAGTGGGCACTCTTCGACTATGTGTTCCATAGTTTGATACTCTGCTCCGCAGTCGCATGACTGGTCTTGTGTCATTCCCCATTTGTACTTCCAATAATTACATCTTCCCACGCCAGTGCGGACACGATTGAGTATAGTCCACTGCTTCCGAGGAAGATTCATACCACCTACCGCTACGGTCGGGTCAGCTATCAAGAAGTGATTACGACCTTGAAAAGCGTCCCAGGAGGAAGTCCAGTTAGTATGGATGGTGAAGTTCGTGTCCATCAACTGGGAGGCTGTTCGTAGCGGTGGTTTTCGGGACCTCAATCGACCCGCATTCTGGGGTAGGTAATCATGTATGGGCAGCTGTGGAGCAGATAAGATCTTTGTGTACTCCCTAATGAGTGCATCCCTTCGTCTTATTTCAGGAGGAGCGATATTACACAGCACGGGGAGCCAGGGTACAGGGGTTGCCATGAGGGTACCACTAATAGCTCTCATGGTCCTGTTTAGCTGGACGTCGATCTCTCTAACGTGCACACTATTTAACCACACGGGAGCACAGTACTCAGCAGTTGAATATACCAATGACAGAGCAGTGGTTCGCAGAACTTGTGCGTTAGTTCAACTTGTCCAGTTGATAGGCATTAGTAAGGTCCACTACTGAAAAATAGGTACATCCGGACAGAGAAGCAAATATGTCTTCCGGTTGTGGCAACGGATAATGTTCCGTTTGTATCACTGGGTTTAACGTGACTTTAAAGTCGGCACACAATCGTACCCCATTAGGCCTAGGTACGGTTACCAAGGGCGTAGCACACTCCGAACTTGTAACTCGATAAGCGATGCCATCATTTACCATTCGCTCCAATTCTTGTTCAACTTTCTCTCTTAATGAATACGGCACAGGGCGAAATTTACAAAATTTAGGCACGGCATTATCCTTCAAAACAAATTGGGCAGTAACGCCTTTAATTTCACCTGTCCCTCTCTGAAATACCGAGGCATACTTTTTCCTTAATTCTAAAACATCATCATCTAGCCTAATGTTAAGCTGCTGGTTAATACTACAAGTATTATCTATAGGCCTATGTGGTACTTTTTCCACCTTGCCTACTCCGGTAACAATGGACTGCCAGTCCAGTTTCAGTTTGCTGAGCCAGTTTCGTTTATAACTTTAAAGTGACAGGTTTTAAATCAATGTGAAAAAATATTTCTCAAAAAATTCCGAAGGGCAAACTGAGACTGCTGATCCGCTATCAATTTCCATTTCTAAATTAATGTCTTCTACATCTAGTCTTACCTTATAGGCATGTGTCTCTTCTGGTAGGCCTATATTGTACAAATACAGTTGCGATGCGCCATCTGAGGAGTTAGGCCTAGGATCCTCTTCAAGAACCATCTGATGGACTTTCTGGTGTAGGCCAACTTTACCCATTTTTCCAGACTTGGATCCTGATTTATTTGTCTTATTCCTGGACCTGCAAGCCTTAATTAAATGCCCTACCATATTACAGCCATTGCACTTATAACTAGCATAAGGACATCCTTTGCCTTATGTTCAACTGAACAACATCTGAAACATTGCATTTTTACCCCATTACTAGTATTAGGCCTATTACTTGAAAAAGTTTTATTAGAATTTACAGGTGAAAAATTAGATTTGCCCCTTTTTACATTCAAATTACATACTTCATGTTTCTGAGAAAACATGTTAGTTTGCTTCTCAGCCTGTTCCAGCCTGAGTGCAAGTTGATAAGCTTCATCAAAGTCCTGATCCTCAGACAATAGCTTTTGTCTTATTGCCTTATTTTGTATTCCTGAAATTAATTTGTCACGAAAGGCGCCTCCAAAAAACTCCTGAATTTACAAGTTGTAGACAAATGTTTAATCGCCACAACAAATTCGGCAATGCTCTCGGTTTGCTTTTGAACCCTAGAATAAAAGGTGTAGCGTTCGGCTACGACAAGTTTTTTGGGCGAAAAATATTCCTTCAGAACTTTAATCAAGTCATCGTACGATTTACTGTCTACCTCAGCCGGAGATACGATATCAGTTAATAAAGTTAAAATTTTAGGGCCCACTACAGTTATTAAAACTGAAACTTTACTTGACTCACTGACAATATTATTTGCCTTGAAAAAGTGCTTCATTCGCATTAAATACGATTCAATGGCTTCGTCTTGCGGGTTGAACTCGCCGATTTTGCCGATACCGGCAGTAACTTTAGAACCTTTACTTTCCTTTTCATCATCCGATTTTGTCATTTTAACTACTTTAAAACTCCGAACTCGGAACGAGGTCCTTATTCACTTTTATAAACTGCGCCAAATGTAAAATACTTTACTTTTAATATTAGTTAAATATCATTTAAAGAACACCAGACAGAGAACAACATATTACCTGTTGAAAGTCTGGAGAACGACAGCCGTTGATTCCATTGGTCGCCTTAAATGGCGCGTACAGTACAGCCAATAAAACAAACTAAACATCTTGCTTCTTGTAAAGCTAACATATATGACAGTTTTCTTTCAATGCAAAGTATGAAACATAGGTGAAATGAAAATAGTAGGTTTCCTAACTAAACAATTGCTTAATAAACGGCGAGTTGAGCTAGCCAACTACAGGATGTTGGTCGTGTTAGGGCCAACGTTCCGCACGTACGGCCCCAGAGGAGTGCCTACCGGGCGTAAGACCGGGCCATCAATGAGGCACAACACCGCCTGGAGGTTGGTGTGTACAAGGTCGCCCAGTTTTTGCACCGGATGGGCCACTGTACCCGCGGGGTGATGGCAAGGCTGCAGCACGGACGTCAACCTGCCACTGCTGACGCCGCCGGCAGATTGCCAGCGATGCCGGTCATGCCGCCTAACGCCCCAGCAACCCCCCCCCCCCCCGTACCCGCTGTCTTGCGTCAGTTGGAGGAAGAAATGGTACATGTGTATAATAAAACAAATTACAGTTTTACAATAACTCATACTTATACAAAGAAGAGTATGAATATATGTTTTTTTGTTACTAGCTAGTTCCCGTCACGGCTTCGCTAGTGATAGAGTTTATATTATAGTCAATAAAATATTTAAAATTACATTACATTACAATCATGCAAAATAACAATACTTTCAAAAAATCTCACATTAAAATTTGCAATTTTACAACTACCGTAATATTTTTCTTATGTATTTGATAAGAGCTTAGCTTTCATATTATATATATATTATACAGTATATATATATATATATATATATATATATATATATATATATATATATATATATATATATATATATATATATATATATATATATATATATATATATAGAATAACCATACAGATTGGTTCAGCTGCAATGGTCTCAGTCTAAATGTTTCTAAAACCAACTTTTTAAGTTTTAAAACTAATTCTCACTTCACAAATGACATTTCACAACTAACCTTGGATTCAGGAGAGGTAGTAGAGGCTGATTCTGGGGTAAAGCTTTTGGGAGTAAATATTCAAGATGATTTTGAATGGAACTCACATACTTCTTATCTACATAATAAACTGAGTAAAGTATTGTTCGCTCTAAATGTAATTAAACACAGTGTTGATTTCAACACATGTAAAATTGTTTATCATGGGTATTTTCAGTCCCTTCTTCTTTATGGCATTATTTTTTGTGGAAATTCCACTCAAAGCTATTAAATATTTGTTCAACAAAAACGAGCCATTCGAATTTTAGCTAATGTAACCAATAGACATTCTTGCAAACCACTTTTTAAACAGTTTGAAATTTTAACTCTTCCTGCTCTTTATATATTAGAGGTCTTGGTGTTCATAAAAAAGAATGAATCCTTATCTTTACATAATAATTACAAACATAATTATAACACCCGGCATAAAAACAGATTCCAACTTCCTGTACATCACCTCACAATGTTAGAAAGAGGTCCATTTTACAGTGGAATAAAAATGTTTAATAGTCTGCCAACTGTGATAACTTCACTGCCAAATGTTAAAGCATTCGGAAATAAACTTAAAAAAAATGTTATTGCAAACGTGCCCTTATAATGTAGAAGATTTTATTTCTAGCCTTTGAGTCTGTTGTTATCAAAGTGTTATGTACTGTATGGAACTTTGTACTTTTGTGAATTTAACATAGTGTGTGTGTGTGTTTTCTGCATTATTGACGTGTTATATATTTACTTATGCTATGCATGAACTGTAAATGATGTAACAAATAAATAAATAATAGAAGTCGAGAACTTGAAAAGATCGAGAGCAGGCAAAACATTTTTTTAGAGTTGCGAACTATATTTTTCATCACACTACACAATTCAAAAAATTTTAAAGTAGTGGAAAAAACTTTTCGTTTATAACAAACAAAAAGTAACCTCAACTCAACTAGCGGTACTGCTTGTGTTTCTGGTTGCTAAGCAACCACTTCACATCAGCCAAGGCCACCGAAACTAAAATACTCAAACGGAAGGTGACAACTACAGCCAATTTCAAGGGAATAGCGCCAAGTTCCCATGTCATGTACGTCATATATTTCACAGTTGCTATCAGCTGAACTACCAACTACGTCGCTGCTTTGTTATACGTTGTTTTTGTTGTTGTCATACCTTATTTATATTGTATATTTCTTTCTTACAGTTTCCATTACCGGTCTAGGGTGGACTATTTTGCCGGCCTAGGCTGAGAAAACAGGTGTTTCGTTTGTAGATGTGAGAACAGGTGATGTCGATGTAGCGTGATGAAAAACGTTTATTAAAACTGTAAAAGTGTTGCAAACCACAATGTTTTTTTCGTTGCAATTGATAACATTAAAATGTTATACTTATTTATTAATACGTATACTAAAAAAGATGGATGATCCCGATTTTCCCGAAATCCCACCAGCGCCGGCGGTGGGGCCTCGCCGGGGAGGTGGACGACCCGGAAGAGGACGCGGGCGCGGACGGCAACCGCAGGGCAACAGGGACAGGGTAAGAATACAGTCAGCATGTAATATATTTTAGAATATGTTGCAATTGTTTTAATATTAAGTATTCTAATTTTCTACAATGAACAATTCTAGATCCAGGTGCCACACTAAAACGTACATTGCTATTTTAAGGGCAAAGACCCAAAATATTGAAATTAAAATTGTACAAACCACATACTTATCATACATAAATCCGACTATGAGAGACAAAACAATCCGACATAGAATATTAATCTAATTGTCTGTTATAAAAGAAGATATAGGTACATTACATATTAATTCCAGCAGGATCCCCTTGACCAAGAGCCTGGACCACTGCGGCGTCGTCGCGGTCGCCAACCAGCCCCCTGGCTGCCCCCTTCGCAGCCGCTGAACCAGCGGGACCACCAGTAGCAGCAGCCGAAGAAGCCGCCGGAGCAGCAGCTGCAGCAGCCGCTGATGCTGCCGACATTGAAGCAGCGCGTCGGCAAGTTGGTAGCTGCACAGTCTGCCTGGCGGTTCCCGCCAGACTGGCGGCCATTCCATGTGGCCACCGCTGCGTCTGCGACGCATGCGCAGCGGTAATAGAGGACATGACTAACGGCGCCTTCGGGGAAACCCGTTGCCCTTTTTGTCGGGCACCCTGCAATGGGTTTCTGACAATCTACGACACTTTGTAAACATCAGGCCTATAGATTAATAAATTATGTTTTGTTATGTTACTGTAAAGAATTTTCATATTTATTTAAAACACCAAAGAAAATACCAATTTTGGAAAAATACCAAATAGCATTGGAAATGTACTTACCGTCAATCAATAACTTTCTGAGGGAAAATTGGATGAACAATTTAAATAAAGGTTTATTTTATATACTTTATACAAATAAAAAGTAATACAAAATAAATAGTAGTTTAGATGCGATTTCAATTGACAAAGGGAGAATTTCCCAACAGATAAACAAACTGAAAAATTATTGTACACAGTCTAACTTTACTTGGATTTAAACTCAAATTCAAATTACTTTTAAGACGAGTATAAAACTCTTTAAGTCATCCCAAAACTTTGTTACCTTTTAACCCGCCCGAGGTGACTTACGGTCCAGGAGACCGACATGATTTTAAATTGTTCGTTTACCCACCTAAAACGCACTTCCGGTCGTTGTGTAGCTATACCTTTCCGTCTCTACACAGTGATCTAGCCGCTGCCGTGCTAGACTTTTGAGGTTAGCTCATCGCTTGCTATAGTGCTTTACGGTCCCACAGACCGAAGTCACCCAAGTTTTTGCCGGTGCGTCAGACCGAAGTCACCCAAGTTGTTGCTGGTGCGTCAGACCGCTAATCTTGGTAAGTTGATTTATATTTTACTCTAGTGTGAATATGTGTTGTTTATTTTCTTTAGGAACAATATATTGATGAATTTATTGATATCTTACCTGTTTTGTAATTTTTACGGTTGATATAAGATGATTTTGGGACGTAATTAACAAATAAACTAATCTAACTGACTCACTCATTGGGGTACCAGAAATTCATGAAGTGTCGGTAAGGTAGATTAAAGGGTAATGCAGTACAGGCGTGGTAACGTAGTTCACTTAACGTGTTTAGTTCCCGTACTTATATGATAGAACTAATTTACTGTACACTCTGGTGTATTGGCGTTTTATGTGTCTCAGTGATATTTTTACAATGGAGATTAATCATAGTTCTCAGCTTAACTTCTCTGAGTATTCTCAACACTACCTTTACAAATTATTGATGACAAATATTGATGACAAAATTATTTAATTTATTCATTACAAATACAATACGGTTAAAGTTACATAAATAATACCTAGGTACGACAAAATCGCCAACATACTGGGTGTCGCAGACCACCGAAATACCCCTTTTAAGAAATACAGAACTTTTTATAACATTAACCAATTGTGCCTTAATAGGTAAAGCGGTCTATTGATTCAGAGTATTTTCAATGTCTAGGGTGTACCTGAAATCACCTCTCCAGACCGGAAGTCACTAATTTCAAATACAAACCCTCACTTTAAATTATTTTTAGTTTTACACGTTTTTAAAGAAAAATTTTCAATTTGATCTTGTACGCGTGATTAAACCATATTGGGGAACATTTTGCGGTAGAAATTTAGATTTACCTCATTAGAACAACATGAAACAAATTTTCAAATCTCCTCTGAGCATTATTGGTTAATCAAAAATGTCTCAGCACAAAAATGTCTTAAACTCTTATACGTTTCCAAAATAAATTTTCTGTTTTGTCCAAAATGTTTTTTCATTAAATTTACAACATGACGGAGATCAATGAACATGTATTTAAATGCTTAGTAAAACTAATCACATGATGATTGATGTTTTATAATGGTACATTATTTAAAATGAGGTTCTAAGACATTTTCATGTTTGGAAAGTTCTATTTTATGTAAAATGTTCAGATATAATAGATGTGAAATTTTTCCAATTAAAACAAATTAATTTCAAACTCTTTCGTCTTCTAAATCGTCCTGATTTGGGTTAAAAATATTAAAGTTGCTTTAAAATTAAGTCTGGTCCCTTCTGTATTGAAATCAGTGTCAATCAACAGAGCGTTTGTTCAACAGAGTGAAATAAGTTTACCTACAACGGCACAGTTTGTTTTTGTAAAAAAAAAAAAAAAAAAAATTTAAAGAGGTGCAAGGGTGGTATGGGACACACGGTAAGTCAGTATCATATTATGCACGATAGCAATCCCCAAAATTTGTTCTTAACTTCGGGTGGCACTTAATTTCTAACGAACTCAATAGGAAGTACATCATTGACTTAACCAGATATCATACTAATTTAATTTTACACTTAACTAATATAGCAGATTACACAATTGATTTCTCTTTTAGTGCGTACTAAGTTAACGTTAAATTTAAAAAGGTGCCAGTACAGTATTTTCATTTAAACTATAAAGCTTTTTTATTTCCTGAACCACAGAAAACTATCTGATTTGAAATTTAGCTACCAAACACTTTTACCCAAAAGAAATATGGCATGATTTTTTTCTATTCTAGCGGCCAAATTATAACATCTGAGGCAATCATAGCGAACATCTTTCAAGTTACTACAAGTTTGGTTCTATGCATTTTTGCCCTCCAGTCCGTTTTTTTAATGTTTATTTATTTTTGCGGGGAACTTTACCCCATCTCGACGTACTTTTACAACTACTGTAATATTTTACTTAGAACCTTCACCTTGCGCATAGACATATCTTGCAAATTACCAACATCAACTAAATTATCAAACATAAAAATTATCATGATGATTTCCAATATCACGTATTCTTCTTTAGACTGTTAGGCGGGACGAATCGCTATATCAAGCAACTGATTGTTTTACTTTGATTGTTATTTACCGACCTGGTCCTACGGCTAAAACATAGGCCCTTTAATGTTTATGGTAATTTTAAAATTTTAACCATTATTTAACATACTTTTGTGAGTAACTACTGTATTATTGTATTTAGAAGCTTTAAGTGTTTTATTATTATTTTTTTTTATTATAGCCTTGACAATAATGTTTTTATGAAATTAGGTAAATTTAAAAGACCAACACAATTAAAAACTGAAATGAAGGTATTGTAATGAATGCCAATATTACATTATGTATTTATCATTGTATGTTCAATATTACCGGATTGATATGTTATTCCCCGGAATTTCAACACAACCAATTGAAAGATAGTAACTGAATAGTATTTTTTGTGAATAAAAGTGGTTTTTGGCGGGTTTTATCCATTTTTATTTAACGGAATTTATCATTGTATACGATGATCTAATGCACATTTTTTATTCAGTTTATCTATTTAATTTTTTCATAATTTTTGTATACTTATTTTATAATTTTTGCGCTAAATACAATAAATTACTGGTATTGTTCCCATTCCAACACCTTTATTTTAATATATTTCAACGATAACTAATACTTTAAAACCAATCAAATTCCTGCAAATATCCTAAGTTACGATTATTATCCTACTACTTAAGGCGACACTATTCTTACTTATAATGCGAAACGTATTTACAGAACATCCCCACTCTATGATCTGAATTATAAGTTTATCAACTTTAAGTAAATACTTATACAATACCTACATAGTAAATTTATTCACAACTCTATTAACCTTTATAGAATTTGGGGGAATTAGGAAGGGGGTTTGGGGAAAGAGCCTCTAAAAACGAGCAATAGGCGAATATATTTTCATTATTTACAATCTCATTTATTTTGCGTTTTGAATTATCTCCACCCTCTACATTCATAACAGTTTATTTTATTTTAATTGCTTGTAAATTGTGGTTACTAGCCGGTTCTGTCTTTGTCGTGGCTAAAGGATACTAACTCTTATATTTATATGTAGTCTGTTCATTATATGCTAATTTTACAACAATTAACGAATTTCTGGGCAACCCCTAAGGGGGCATGGGGGCGGAGCCCCCTTCGAGCCGTAGGCGAGTTTTAATATATAATTATATATAATATATATATCTATATATAATTTATATATATAATTATATAATATATAGAAGACGAAATACTACTGCAGGGTGTGCAAAAAGTTTTTGTGCCTGCAAGACCATGCAAGAATCATATGTGGCGACTGCTAATGGACGAATTTTACATGTAGACTATTGCTCTCTACATATATTTGTTGGTTTTTAATAACTTAGGTGAAAAGACCATGTTTTTTAGTTAATTTTATCTTTAGGACGTATGTTTTATACCATTAAAATATATAAGTATTTTTTTAGATTTATGGATATACACTTCAAAAATTATAAGAAAATTTCAACAACAAAAATTGTGTGAAATAAAAAAAAAATTGAATGAATACTCCTGTCTATGGTTTTATACCTCAGATTTATATGTTAACTTTATATTAACAGGTTTTATTTTAATTATTCACTAAGGGCTTTGTACAATAAGTTCATTTTAAGTAAATATAATTATTTAAGTGTGTCAAAAATAAAATGCTTTTAAAAACACCTACAATTGTTATTTTTATTTTATATTGCATCCATAACAAATAAAAATGATCTAAGTTTTGATTTTGAGATGCGAAAACATTTAGAAAAAACGTATTGTTAATATATATAAAAATAAATAAAAACGGTCCATTAGACCGAAGTCACCTATCTCGTGACTGAAAAAAAGTCACCAAGAAAAAAAGTAAGTTCAATCGTAACCTATTCTCTCTAACAAAGTTTGCCATTCAAAACATGAACAATAATCACAAATTATTCAATGAAATTTAAAATTTTTTATTTGAATACTGAGTATAATACCTAATAAATTATGTTATCAATGATTATCTGAAAAGATCAAACACCAGGTAGGCTATACATGAATTCTGTTGTATTTATCAGCAATGTAGATAACATTTAATGAAGTCTGAAAGATCACACAAATTTAGACTTTTGTGTTCTTCAAAATATTTTTATCAGATCCAATAAACCTTAACTTTGTCGGCCGACCCTATCAGTAAGAATGTACATCAAATGTTTGACCATACTATATACTTATGAACACACAATAACATTTAAATACCTATATAAAATCTTAATTATATCTACAAAAGTCCAGCCAAGCTTGTAGACAAGTCTTGAACCATAGGATAATACTAAAATAAATGTTAAAGTCCTATCTGTGGTTTGACATTGTTGAAAATCTCTGTGTGGTGATGACACTCGTTGACAACGCGAAGTGGATAACGCCTGAGGCCTGGACATGGACAACTCATCGTAGGTCGAGACTCCAAGGGGTTAAGGGCCCCGATGTCAAATGCAGGACGTCCATCGTCCACGAATATTGGTTTTGCCGGGGATGGGTCTACCCAAAAGTCTCTTTAGAATTGAGGTTTGAGATTTTCAAGACAAAAATTTTTTATTGCCTATTTAAATAATTCAACAATTGAAAAAAATAAAAAAGACAGATGGTTTCATTGACATTACTATACTTTAAAATTCACAAAACAGTTCTACATATTTAATTTATTGAAAATTAGACAGTACAGATTTTACTTCTTATTAGCAAGTTAATTTCATGACGGGTCATTTTCAACAGGGTTGAGTTTGCGCTTCAGTTAAAAGTAAAGTTGTTTAAAGAGACAAAGTTCTCTGATTTTATATTTTTCACTGATATAAATCATAACGTGACATAGTAGATATTATAAAAATAAACATTGCGCTATACAAAGTATTTAAATTTCAATTTAATTTCAAAGCCTCAAATTGTTGCATGCCTGGCAGTTTAATTGTTTCTTTTAAACAGTTTACATTATATAGATTATATTACTATTCAATTTAATTGATTAGACAATCATCTATATAAATAATCAATTATAAGTTGAAGAAAACAGCTTTTAGCAGGTTTTCTTGTCAATAACGACACTAAATTTTAATACAGTAGGCTTGAAGTACTTAAAATTTAGTCTTCAATAATTGGCGTTATATTTTTATCGTTTTTAAATCAAACAAAACATACGTTGTGATGCTAATGTGATGTTCTTTATCTCCGTGCTTTACTTCTGGAGGACGTTTCCCGTTATTTATCATTTCCTCATACCTTTTTGGACATAAAATTGTTTTTCTCTACCCCCCCTTTAACAAAAAACTCTTTTGTTTGAAAAGGTAGATAGTACTTTCGCTGATGTCCAATATTTACACTTTTACAGCTGTTTACTTGAAAATCAATAAATTTCCTTTTTATCATTCTGCACGAAATCAGCCTGTTTTTTGCTCTCTTAATAGTACCAAAACCGATTCTTTTTTGTCCTAGGACTTGAAAAATCATCTGGAGAATTTTTTAGGTCCTAGTACTGAAAAGTCAGCTGTTTGCTAAGTATATTAGTATACATTTATTAATGTTAAGGAGCAGAATTTTGAAATTCATACGTTATAAAGAGCATTGTTTGTAAATAACAGAAATGTAAACACTACATATTACTTACTTTGTAAATATAACCTCGAAAATACAACTTTATAGTTAATATTTTTAACGATTAAAAGTCTAATTTCTCATCATGATAAATAACGTTGTTCATCACTCGTAGCAAAAGTGTCTTTTTGATGCTTAATCGTTTTAAAAACTCGGCTGCGCCTCGTTTTTAAAACACGATTGCGCACCAAAAAGACCCACTTTTGCTCCTAGTGATGAAAACTACTATAACAATGTTAATAAAATAGGGAAATTACGAACTTTAGGGACTTGTAGTTCCCTTCATTTCAAATGGATATTTACCAGTTTACTTTATAAACAACTTCATGTCAAGCTCTATACAATGACACAAAAATAATTAAAATCGGTTGAGAACTGTGGAAGGAGTTTTTTTGTACAAAAACCCGTAAATAAATAAATAAATAAATAAATAAATTCTTTATTGCTGTTGGACAATACAAGTATTGCATAGCATGCGTCATCATACATTAAGAAATAAACACTCATAGTGTAAACACATATATGTTGAAAGAGTACCAGCCAGAGAGTACCATTGCAAAATAATAAAAGGACTCAAGCCGATGTCTCCCCTGAGTTGTGGTTCATGAACTCGTCCACCGAGTAGAACACGGACGACGCTAAATAGCATCTTAATTTAGATTTGAATTTTGATTCCGAATTTTCATTTCGAATGCCTTCTGGAACTTTATTTATGAAGGCAACACCCGCCAGAGAAGGCAGGCGTGCCATTGTCGCCAACCTGTGCTGCGCTGTCCTGTACACATTTCTTGACCTTGTGTTGTAATCGTGCACATCACTGCCCTGAATCAGGTTACTTTTGAACTTGCAAAAGAGTGCAGTGTGTAGGATGTAGAGCTCAGCCAATGTTAGCAATCCTAGTTCCCTGAAGGCATCTCGGCACGACTCTCTAAATTTGAGTTTTGCTATGATCCGTATGGCTTTTTTCTGAAGAATGAAGACACGGTTGAAGTTTTTCTGTGAGCAGCTACCCCACAGAGCAATGCCATAAGTAAAGTGGCATTGAATCAGACCGTGATAAGCCATAAGCAATAACTCAGTGGGACAGTGTTCAGAAAGTCTCCTGAGCAGGTAAATCCCTGAAGAGACCTTCTTACATATACTGTCCACATGCTCAGTCCATGTTAGCTCATCATCAACAAGCATTCCGAGGAATTTTGTGAAACCAACTTCGTCAATGACTGTATCGTCAATCATTGCTGTTGCGTATTTAATTTCAACGCCTACATTTCGACATGTGGCAAGCTATGCACAGATCGGCATGAGGTTGCGTTGAATTACAAGCAGGCGAGTGCAGGACCGAAGTAGAAAGAGAGAAAGATGGAGCGAGAGTGAGAGAGAGAGAGCGAGAGGTTGTCTCAGTCGACTGCGCATCAACTTTGCGCATAGCACAGAACAACCTGAAGTGAACGACTCTTTTTGAACTGTTCTTTATGAACGGTTCTTTTATAACTAGTGGGAATTTTCAAACTCTGGCCTTTCCCGCGCTAATTTATAAACAACGGGAAAGATTAGTTTTTATAACTAGTGGGACGGTTTTCGCGTTTATAACCAATGGGATTATGACCAATGGGACTCCTCGGGCTTGAATTACGTTAGCACATTATTGTCCCATTGGTTATAAACCAACATCAGTTTATCCCATTGTTCATAAATTTTATGAACAACGGGAATGATTCGTTTTTATAACTAGTGGGACGGTTTTCGCGTTTATAACCAATGGTATTATGACCAATGGGACCCCACGTTACCAAACAGCTTGTAATGGTGCAAGGCAAAGCTGGTTGTGGAAAAAGTACGTTGACAAAGGCCACGACTGCTCGATTTTCTGATACACTGACTAGTGAATCGTTCCTCTTGCTGGCACCCACAGGATCTGCTGCTCTGAACATGCAAGGCAATACGGTACAATCTGCACTTAGCTTAACAATAAGGTCATCAAATTTTGGCCCATTGAAAGGGGAAACGAGACATATTTTTTTGCAATATGATGGCGCCAAGCAAATCCATCATTATTGATGAATATTCTATGATCGGTTTACCTCTTCTGGGCATGATTGAGCAATGCTGTACTGAGGCAAATCCTAATAAAAATTCAGGTAAATTATTTAAAAGTTTGTCAAATACTTAGTTTAAGTAATTCACAATTACTTTAATTTCTCCTTTTAGGTTTGATACATACTTGTCTGGCAGTTGTAAAAAGATGATGCGTTTTCGGACTGAGATGTAAAATTTTGAACAAAATTTACTAGGCTTACATAGGCTACTCAAAGGTTTCAATTTTGAAAAAAGTGTTTGTTAATTTCCCCCAATTTTTCAATGTGTAGGTTTTCAACTGGTTCTTATTAGTTTTTTTATTGTGTAATTTTGAGTTAATAATGTTACAGGAGCTCAAAAACATAAAAAACTTTTGTTTTATTATTGGAAACAATTACAGTACAAACAAATTTGATGTAAAAAATCTGGACCATCAACAATGTTGTCATGTAACTAGGGAAAAATAAAACATAACCAATACACTATGTTTTTTACTGGAGGTTGAGCAATAGGGAAATAGTACATAGTAAGAACATAGTAATGGTATTGGAGGGGGCGCGTTTAAGGCCACACAGTCAATTTTGCAGTGCTATGGCAACTGTCCCATCACCTTTCAGCCAGGCCAGTCCACCGACTCTGAATGGTACTTGGTGTGTGTGCATTAATTATAATGCGCTCAGTTAAATTATCTGTTATGTGTTCTGTAACAGTTAAGGACTTGACTGCAAAAGCGAACCACTAGTACAGTTCAAAAGCCTGTCACAATTTTTTTAAGCTAAAATAATATCTGATTATTATCCTGTACACATGTTGCAATAAATCAAATTTTATACAGTGCTTGAACATAAAACGGTAGTTTTAATTCGTGTTACTTCAAGAACCTTTATTACACAATATAAAATACAGCTTTAACAAGTTTTTCACTAAAATAGTGAATAATGGCCATTTTTAAAGTAATTTGTAATCTGCATAATTTAATCACTCAGAAGGGGTTAAATATTAATTAATCTCGATTATGAATGTTCTACTGTGTTTCTAACTATCTGAAAGCTCAAAAAGGAAGCAGAAATCCCACTAATTATCAGTTGTATTATAATTTACGTTTGCATATGATAATTTCAACTGGAATACCAGAGGTTTTACTCTTAGTTGTTAATTCTGGTAAACTTTATACAGTAAACGTATTCTAATCGAGCATCCTTCGGGACAAATATATATATATATA
>CM061531.1:197137859-197282551 GCA_030545055.2 Neoaliturus tenellus | reverse complement strand
CCCTCAAAAAAAGGAATCACCAAAAAGTACGTTTATCTCTTTTGTGATGCATTACTAGTTTACTTGTATGACTAGAATAACACGACCATCAGCAACTACTCAAAGAAATGTAAATTACATCTGATTGCCACACATTTATTTTTAACATGGTGTAAAAATGTTACGTTTAGTTCTAAATCAAATACACCTAACCAATCCATTTTTAACAACATTTGTTTGTGGCTCAGCAAACATAGTGTATACACACAACAGTTAAGTACATAATTGAACAGTAAATTAACATGGTGTTATCGCTCTTAATTATAGACACCCTGTAACTGAAATACTTTGAAAAAAAAAAAAATGATTTCAAAGTAATAAAGTGATGATGTTATATTAGTCCTAGATGATTAACATAATACAATAACAAATAAAAAAGGGAAAATAAAAGAACGAAATTACTGTTCGGTTGTAAATTTTTGTACATGAAAAATTGAAGTTGCCTAATATCCCTCACAGTGTGCCACTCAAGTGCTGGGTGGGAGCTTTGGCTTACAAAACTATAATCCTCTTAATTTTGTTTTCATTCTAGTGATGAATGATGACATTTTACTTCTACCATATATGGACAAAGAAGTTGAAAAATTCCATTTTTCATTTGACGACTCACATGCTGAAGAATTCACTGATGAACAACAACAACAATCCCCTGAACCTGAAATAAATGGTAACCTGATTATATTAAAATTATATCTTATACATAACTACATAATATAATTTTAATATAATTAGATTTTATATTAAATATAAAATCTAATAATATTTAAGAAATTGTAATGGTTTTTTCAATTTTAGTTTTTTATATTGCAATATTTTACAACATAAACAATACATGGCAAGTCTATAAGTAATGAAGTTAACTGAAATATATAGCATAAGGTAAAGACATTAATTTTTTTTTAATTCCATAATTTAAAAAGTTTCTTCACAATGGTGGTACGTAATAATAATAATAATAATAAAAACAGTTTTCTAGAACAATGTCTTTATAGAATAATTTTTTCAGCAAACACTGTGTCTACAACTCCAAAGGCGAGTTCCGAAGAAGGAATTGAGCCACAACAGCCATCAAATATTGTAACCAGTAAGCTAACAGCTCATGATATGTTTATTATGTTGCCATTCCTCTCTCAGTCTATTATAAAAAAACCGATCATTCTGGTTTGCGAACTCATTCAAGTATATAGATGAGTACTCGCCTACGGCTCGATGGGGGCTCCGCCCCCATGCCCCCTTAGAGGGTTGCCCCAAATTTGTTAATTGCTCTAAGTCACAAGTACTGAACAGGCTAGACCTCCCCCCTAGGGGTTGCCCTAAATTCGTAAATTAATAAAAAGTCGAGTTTAAAATACGTTAGTTCCACGAAAGAACTGCACAGTCAAGACATTAACAAAACACACAAATACAAAACAGTCAAATACACAAAATTCACAATCAATAGTAAACAAAGATTTTAAAAAACTCATATGAATCGGTTTCAATACCCCTTCGTAATTAGAATTCGTTTAAAAGTTTTGAGCTGTGAATGTATAATTATATATGTAAATATTTTAGGTGTTATGCGGGTAAAAATATATACTTTAGATTAGACGATTGTTGTGTTAGATGAAAAGAAATTTCAATAAAAAGAGTTATAGTTGTTGTTGTTGTTGCCATCATTATATTTAATAGTAGTAGTTATGGTAACATATTTCTCTGTTCGGTAGCTAAATATAAAGTTTTAAATTTCTATAAATATTATGTATCCTATTATATAATATAATACGAGCTATGTCTGGAGGGATGTGTGTTCCACGATCTCGAAATGTAGCTGTTAGATTTTGCTTAAACTTTGCACTTAAGAGTGTTTTGGCCCAAAATTAAGTTTTGAAACAGCCTCAGTCCCAGGAAAAATCGAAGTTGGTCTAAATTTAAGTTTAAAAATCGTTATTTCTAACATTGTCCTTATAGGTTGCTGTTTTGGTAACGAAATAACAACTAAAAGTAAACAAAAATAAATGAACATAAATTTTAAGCAGTTTTTTAGCAGCTGTTAGCTGTGAAGAGTCTGGTGTAGATTTATAGCTTGATTACCATGACACTATAACAAAAGTCAATTAAAACCAACGAGCAAGGCTCGGTTAACCTGGTACTAAATAGAGATACAATTATGGGAAAATTGACATAATCCCATGCCTCACCCAACTAAAATAAAAACTTGTAAATTGTACGAAATAGAGATACAATTATGGGAAAATTGACATAATCCCATGCCTCACCCAACTCAAATAAAAACTTGTAAATTTTAGGAGATAGAAGAAAAACGTTTAAATCACTGAAATAGCGTATTACATTCAAATCAATGAGCGAAAACAAGAATTAAATAACATGAAAACAAAATAATAGGAAAGGATAAAAACGGGGTTGATCCGCAAAAGACCCCCACTATTACTAACTACTAATTATAAGAATATAAAATCGAGACCTGTGAAATAATAATTTATTCATAAAAACCTGTTTGTTTTGTTCAATAGTCATTTAAAAATTCTCAAAAACATATTTTAAGTGTGTATTAAAATATAATGTAAAACACTGAATATAAATCAAACAAAACGATAATAATTAACTGTCTATTAAGTATTGTATAAAGTAATCTAAGTATGTTACGTTAAGATCACAGCTCAAGCTTCACAGCAAAATTCATGTAGTGCGAAATTCGGCCGAAAGAATAATCTAGTGTGAATTTGAATAAATAATCTAAAATAAATTGAAAACAAAACGAGAACCTAACATTATAATACAAAACACTGAATATAAATAAAACAGAAAGATAATAATTAACTGTCTATTAGGTATTGTAGAAAGAAATCGACGCATATTACGTTAAGATCACGGAACAAGCTATGGGGTAAATTCATTTAATGCGAAATTCGGCCGAGAGCCTTACTGGGGGTGAATTTGAATAAGTAGTCGAAAATAAATTGAAAATAAAACGAGAACCTAACATTTAAGTCTGTTGGTTTTGTTGTAAAGTTATTAAAATATTCTCAAAAACATATTTTAAGTGTGTAAAAAATATAGTATGAAACACTGAATATAAATCAAATAGAAAGATAATTATTAACCGTCTATTAAGTATTGTACAAAGTAATCGAAGTATATTACCTTAAGATCACGGCACGAGCTACAGAGTTAATTCATTGAATGCGAAATTCGGCCGAAAGCGTGACCTCGGGTGAATTTAATTTGAATAAGAAATCTAAAATAAATTGAAAATGAAATAAGAACCTAACATTTAAATCTGTTTTTTTTTCAATAGTTATTTAAACATTCTCAAAATCATATTTTAAGTGTGTAAAAATATATAATTTAAAAAACTGAAAATAAATCAAACAGAAAGATAATAATCAACTGTCTATTAAGTATTGTACAAAGTAATCGAAGTCACGGCACAAGCTACACAGAAAATTCATTAATTGCGAAATTGGGCCGAGAGAATAAACTGGGGTGTATTTAAATAAGTAATCTTAAATAAATTGAAAATGAAACGAGAACCTAACATTTAAATCTGTTGCCTTAGTCCAATAGTTATTTAAAAATTCTCAAAAACATATTTTGAGTGCGGATGTGGATTTAAGTGAACCACGCTTTCAATGCAGCAAAATCTCATTGCTGTCAGAATCCGATGGAAATCGACTCTAACATAGACGTCATCAAGAACACAGGTGTACTTGAAAGACATAATTAAAATACAAGCGAGAACTAAGCGACTATAATAGCGCTCCAAGCAAAATGAAAATAAATGTCTGTGTAAATTTCACCCACCATAGGAATTTCATTCATCCGTAGTAGGAGAAGAAAATTCACCATTGGTAAACTTTCAAGCTAGCGCGCATGCTGCATTAACAATTGGGTATTATTACAGTAAGAATCAAATGGACTATTACCCTAGTGAAAAGATCCGCTCTCAATTCAGTTAAACATCGTCGTGCATATTGAAAATTGAAGGTCATTGTACAATGTTGGGATCAAACACGGGTGTAGTTGAAAGAGATCATTTAAATACAAGCGAGAACTAAACCTGCTAAGTGATCTACGATACCACGCGGTGATATGTGCTGATACGGCTGAACTACGTTACCGACAAATCTATATTTTTTAACTTTTTTATTGTTTAAAAGTAAAAAAGTTGTAGTTTTATGATTTTCCCTAAATTGAAACATCTCAAAGAATGTCCATGCCAAATTTCAAGTCTCTATCTAAAACGGTCGCTTCAGGAATTTAAGATCATCAGTGAGTCAGTGAGTGAGTATGCGGCTGTATATATTATAGACTGTATATATTATAGATATTAAGTATATAAATGATAGTGTGCAAAAACTAACAATATATCAATCAGTTTTATACTTTAATGTCGAACATACAAAATCGAAGTACGAGGAACGTCGGTAGCGCGGATGGTAAGGGGGCATGGGGGCACGGGGGAGACATGGGGGAAATTTGGGAAACAACAGGGGGTACAGCAGGGTACCGAGGTACGGGGAGGGACGGCGGGATTGTCAGCACGGGATCACGGGAAGTACATGGGAGTTCGGGGATATGGGGGCACGAAGGGCGAGGGGTGTCGATGGCACTGGTGACAGGGGGCATGAGGGGCACAGTGGAGGCACATAGAGGCAAAGGGAGGAATGGCGGGCATGAGGGTACAAAAAATGAAGGGTACGGGGGCATAGGGTGAACTCTGTGGAGGCATGGGGATGCACTGGGGCACGCATGGCGGTGGGGTCGATGGGTACAAGGAGAACTAGGGGCGTCGGTGGCAAAACTGGTGGATGGGCATGGAGGGCACGGTTGCCACGTGGAGCAATGTCGGACATTGAGGTACTGAAACATAGAATGCTCGGGGCAGGTGGCGGAGCTGGGGTGGGAAGGCACAATTGGCACTAGGGGCGTCAGTGGCACAAGGCACGGGGGGCAGATGGACATGGGATACGGGGGAGGCTTGGGGGACATAGAGGGCATGGGAACCACGGGGAAGAACGGTGGGCATGTGGGCATCGGAGTACCATGGGTGGGGGGCATGGGGGCACAAGGGTTGTCGGGGGCACTGGGGTAAGGGGGGCATGGGGATATAGGTTGCATGAGGAGGAACGGTGCGCATGTGGGTACGGAAGTACCATGGGCGCGGGAGGTATGGGGGCAAAAGGGGTGGGGCCTACTAGAGACGTCGGTGGCACGGAAGTTGGTTGGGCATGGGGGGCGTTGGGGAGGAATGAGGAACATAGAGGGCACGGGGGCCAAAGAGAAGAACTGCGGGCATGTGGGCAAGAGAGCACAGGAGCATGAGGGGGCAAGGGGGTACAGGAAACAAGGGTCAGGAGAGAACGGGAGCACGGGGAGGCATGGGGTCATGGCGAGTGTGGGGGAATGGGGGTCACGGTCACAGGGGTCCAGGGTTAACAATAACAGGGATATCTTAACAATTAACACAGATACGTAATGAATATAAACGAAAACCTCAAAGACGGAAAACTTAGCAAAATGCATTATAGAGTGAATTTTATAGTTTAAACTACAAAAATTACATGTTGAGTTGAAATTGTGTCACCAAATTTTCTCTTTTTGTTAAATATAGTTAAAATTATTAAATATTTTAAATCATTTTTTCAGATGAACAAATTCTTCAGCGACTGGTCAGGATTGAGGCAACTTTGACTGACATTGCGTCAAAAATGTCCTCCATGGAGCGGCGGATGAACGCTATTTCCGAACCTCTTAACGCTTCACCAATACAAACTTTGCCGATGACGCCACCTGTGGATAATCTTGAATTCGAAACATTGCTTCAGAAACTTCCACTTGAAAGCTGTGAAGGGTTTATGAAGTTCAATAAAGAGTTGAAAACTAATCCCTCTCTTCCAAAAAAACTTGTAATCAATCATTCAGCTTATTAAGCATAACTTAGACTAACAAAGAAGTAGCTAAATTATCACAGATTCAATCAGTTTTTTACAGTGTCTTGTTTCACTTACTGAACCTAAAGTCTATCTTGCTCTTGGTCAATGTGTATATATCCATATGTTTAGTATTGATGGCAGCCAGTACTAGTTCATTCAATTTATTACTAATTTAAAAAAAAATCATTTAAGTTATTTTTTGCAAATTTCCTCTATGGAAAAAACTCTATTTACCAGAAATAAAATCCAAAAATATGTTTCCCATGTTGTATTTAAAGAAAATTATCAACTCTATCTTGCTTGATTACTGGCATAAGTTGTAAGAATTGGTATGTACATTTACTAGGATGGCTTTAACTTGTATTTGTTTACAAAATCCACATGCCGGCAAACCTACGTGCTCACTCCCGTATTGTTTACAGGGATGGTAAAAAGATAACAGAACTTGATTAAATTTAGTACTGAATGTATATTTACTGTATAGGTTGAGTTAATAATATATTTTTGTTAACAAAACCATTTTGGAAGCTAACCTAAATACCGTATGCCCTACTCTCCTCTGTGGTTTTCATGGCGAAATAAAAGATACCAAAATTCTATGGGAAATTTGCTGTATATACAGGAGTGCAGCGATGGTGGAGATTTCATATGTCCTAATCCTTATATTGTTGTTCTACAATCAATTTTTGTTGCAACCAAAATTTGTGTTATTTTAGATGAAACTCATGATCACTGTTGGAGGGAGTTACCCCAAAAACCTAACTGTTAACATAATGAGGAGGCTCATGACAGATAAAGTGATGATGAATCTTTCTTACACGGGAAAGAAAGGGTTCAACAATGAAAAGACTGAGTGCTTCGGCAACTCTGAAATCTGCAAGTACACTCATGGTTAGTAAATATAGCAATATAACATTATAATTGCTTAACTATATCATGTTTAGGCTTGGACTTTAATTGTGGCATCCAAGTTTAAAGTAAATTATACAGTAAACTTAGAAAAACAAAGAATAATCTATACCCAAAGAAATTATTTGTCACAAACCTCACATAAAAAAATAATAACAACAATTTGTTATCAGACTCCTACAACTAAATTGTCTATAAATTTGAAATTTTCCATGTCCTAGTTCTCATTAGAAACAGATGATTTTGGTAAATCAACATAGAGATAAGGACAAAAGGAACCTCAACTTTAAACTAACTAAATTCATCTGTATCAACTACACATATTTTACAATAATCATAGTGAACCTTTATTTCTTTTCCAATAACTAAACAAACACATTAGTAATCCATGAAAAACTGCTTCATTAAAAACATTAACAACATTTAAAAAATCAAAACACTAACAGTACCCACACTAGTAAAATATGAGAAAACAATTCAACTTATATTTAAGGTTGAAATTAAAATTCTTTATTTACACAATAATTTGTACATGCATTGTGTGATATGATACAATCAATCATGAATCGTTATTATCTTACATTTTCAGTAAACAACAATAACTTATCACAATAACAAAATATTAAAATACGCATATATTACATTGGTGTTCCACATATATCACATATTGCTGACAAGTTAAGCCAAATTCTCTTAAGGCTCTGTCATCCCACAAGACTTTAAAATATGCAGAAGAATTTCATTCAATAAAAGGTGCATTTACTCTGTTCTCTCTAATTTATTTGGAAGGATTTGGTCATGTTACTGTTTTCTTTTGGCTTTGGAACAAACATCTTTAATTTAAACTCTCTCGATAATATCATTCTAAAATTTGTAAAACACAAAAAAAAATTATCTTGGGTAATTTTTTTAGAATACCAACACTTTGTTGGTCATCACACTCCTCAATTAATATATTAATTTTCATTCAATGAGATTATTTTATTTGTTTTAAATCAAACTAAAACCGTGTTTTAATGTAAACAAAGAAAGCTTTCCTTATTGAACCATGACTCCTCGCTCAATTATGAAGTCTCATGGTAATTTTTTTATTGTGTGTTTGCATTTATACAATATCTTTTAAGGTTTTCTTTATTTAAATGATGTTGTAAAAATGAACTGAAAATTAGTAGTAATTGTTAAGATTGAAATAACGCTCCCAGTGGATTTTGCAGTCATTCAATACAAAAAATATTTTATTATAGTATTGCCACTTTAGAAGATGCACTCATTGTCATCCACCTGGCTCTCTTTTAAAATCAAACCAAAACACATGTTCTAACTACACAAAGCAGACAGACGTTTTTTGAATCCCCATGCTATTCTTATGGAGGACGTTTTACGCTATTCCTCATTTCCTGGTAACATTACTGACACGGCTCCAATTTTTCCTTGTGTATGGGACCGAGATCATTAATATGAGACCCCTCCCATCTTCCTGTAATTTATAAAACGCCCACAATTTCACTGAAAAAAAAAATCACTTATAGAATCATATACGGTATACAGTACAGATTAATTAAATTGTGTATACTCGTAGTCTTACATTGTTCTATTACAAATTTAATATTGATATTAAATTTATACAAAACTTTATTAAAAGGTATCGTCTACACATCGATTTTTAAAAATGTTCACAGAAGTTATTTATTAAAGGGCATCGTCTATACATCGATTTTGAAAAACGTTCGCAGACGTTAATTATTAAAGGGCATCATCTACACATCAATTTCTAATATGCAGGTCGAGATTGCAAAACGCCCGAAAGGGCAAATCATAAAAACGCCCAACAGCAAACACAGCTGTTCACGTGCGCTGGGCTTTCAAATAATACATGTGATTGGCTTTATGCACACCATTTTCCACGGACCCACACGGTGTAGGACGAGTACACTAGCTCATGGGGGTAGGGTCTTAGGGCCTATGTCTTATGTTAAAGTCTTAGATCTTAGGTCAAATGTTTAAGGTCATATACATACAGGTCCATGGTCTAATGCCTTAAATGCTTGGGATTTAGGTATTAGGTTTAAGGTGTTGGTCTAAATTATGGGGCCTTAGGTCCTAATTCAAATTCCTTTCGTATTAGATCTAAAGCATTAAGTCTAAGCCCTTATGTCCTAGGGTATGGGTCTAAGGTCTTAGGTTTTAGGAATAAGACCACGGGTTTTTGTTCTAAGGTATGGTGTAAAAGCTTAAACATTCTCTTTCTCTAGACGAAACAGTAATAACTGCACACAGTTTAAGACGAGTACCAGACCATGGTGTAGGGTGTCAAGTTTTGGGTCTAGGAACGTAAAAGCCCAATCTTTGAACAGCTATAGATGAAACACTCACAACTGCATTCGGTTTAAGACAAGTTCTAGACCCCGGTGTAAAAGCTTAGGTCTCAGGTCTAAGAACATAAAAGACCAAGATTCCTTTAAAAATATACGAAACAACCACACCTGCACACTTCTTAAAACGAGTACTTGACCTCGGGATATTGCCTTAGGTCTAGGTTCTAGTCCATGGGTGTAGAGTCTTAGGTCTTGGGTCTAAGACCTTAAAGGCTGACTTTCTTCTAGGTATAGACAAAACAACCACTGCACACGGCTTAAGAGGAATACTAGACCAATGGTTGTAGGGAATTAGGTCTTGGGTCTAAGAACTTAAAGGCCAATAGTCCTCTAGCTGTAGACGAAACAACCACAACTGCACACGGCAAAAGACGAGTACTAGACCACGGTGTCTGATCTTGGGTTTACGAACTTTAAGCCCGACTTTCCTCGTCTTTGGTCTAAGAACGTAAAAGGCCAATTTTTCTTTAGGTATAGACGAAACAACCACAACAACACACTAAAAGACCTTGGTGTAGGGTCTTAGGTCTTAGATCTAGAACATGGTGGGTGTCGTGGATATTGGTTACAAAGCTCTGTTACTACGTCAAAGTTCCCACCTTCAACAGAGTACTTTTTGAGGCATAAAAAGTCCCAATTGGAGGTAGACACCAATCACTCCAATGGGCGAAATACTGGAGATTAAAAATTTTGATGTAATCATCAGTTGTGATGCAATTTCCATCACAGCTGATTTAAAAAATATTCATCGATATTAAATTTTGATGTAATCATCAGTTGTGATGCAATTTCCATCACAGATGATTTAAAAAAATATTACATTTTGATGCAATCATCAGTTGTGATGCAATTTCCATCACAGCTGATTTACGAAAACAAATAAGTTTTGAATTTTATTTTTATCGTTAAAAAACAAGGCAAAAACACACTTATTTATGACACTTTTAAATGAGTAAAACACAGTATTTTCATCAATGAAACAGGTCTTTAAAAAATCAATTGTAATCAGTCCAGATCAAAATCTACATCAACATCCATACTGACGGGTATCCGAAAATGTCCCCAGGGTAGTGTCGTCAGTCCGTCTTCACAGATGTACCTCTTGTCATCCTTGGCGGACAGCGCTTTTTTATATTGTGATATGGAATAAATGTTGTGCCCTTTGCTCCGGATGGTGTTCATCGTCTTGTATTCTTCCATTTCGTTGAACAAACACGATTTGTAGTCTTCAAGCTTCAAATCCTTCTTGACAACGGATTTCGTCACGCCTTTCGCCTTTTTGCCAGATTTATTTCCTTCCGAGTCATATGCATACATCTTCGATCGCAGCCCGACGAACTCCCTCATGACATCTCCGGCCAGCTCGTCTTTCCATTTGCCGATGACTTTCTTGTTGGCCCGCGGCATGTTGTAAACGTTATCCGCTTTGTAATCACTGGTGTCAAAATAGTCGATCATGCTTTTCATGTCCTCGTATACATCGTTGGTCCTCACTCCATAAACTAGTGAGTCGGTATCTCCGTAGTGGACTCTGATGTTGTCCCCATACTTTGGTTTCATAACGTTATAATGGAAATCGTATATCGCTATTTTGGAGATGTCTAAAATGCTCATACCGACATAAATGGGTTTGTTGAAATATAAATAGGTCTTTTCCATATGGACAGCAGTCAAGTGCTCGGAGAATATTGTCAAGGATTTAAAATTGGGTTTCGCCACTAGCTTTTGCAACTGCTGTTCGTGAGTGGCCATTTTGATATTGACGTGTTTTCTGATATTCACCATCGTATTGCCGAACACCGAGTTGTTCATCAACTTGTAGAAATCTTTTTCGAAGTCGTTCGTCGCTTTGGTTCTCATCTCCGTGTTTAATTTAATATATTCACTCAACAACGCTGACTGTTGAAATTTTATGGCCCTATATATTTTCTTCAGAACCATTCCTAAAGACAGATAGAGTTGGAGATTCCTATAGTGTACGATATATTTCTCTTTGTTGTACAGCGTTGTTAAGAGTTTCCTCTGATTGGATCCCGGCGGGCATTGGTTCTCCGGTGCTAGAGGTTGGTCTCTATGGTGGTCGTGCAGATGTTGAGGATATTCGAGGTCTACTTCGAGGATGTAACCGGTGTCGGACTTGACTGATGAATTGTCTGTTTGTGAGTTTACACATTATCTGGGACAGTTCAGAGTCTGTACACCACTCGAATTGTCTCTGGGGTTGGTACCCCATCATCGCCCAACCATAGAGGTTGTTTACATCCATATAGATAAGATAATCATTCGGTTTTCCAGCGTCATAATTGTGCATGTACGGGTTATTGGCTTTGGCGTATCTGTGACAGCACTGAGAGATACCACCGCGAATGCCTTTCGAGATCATCAGTTCCATGTCGGGGTCCGTCAGCATATCGAGACTTACTTCAGTTTTCTTCAACATGGCGTCCCAGTCCAGACCGGGTGAGGTGTAATACCACGCTGGATCGAGTTAATATGTTTTCAAACACACTTTACGGAAATTTGCCATCACATCCGCCAGCAGTAGGGTGTCCGTTTTATTGTACAGCAGAGTGTACTCACCCATCGTTTGGATGGAAAACTTTTCCCATACATCACACGCATGTTTGTAATCTTCATCGCTGACGTTTGAATTGTTCAATTTGTTGTAGAAAGATTCTTTTGAAGGCAAAGACGTCTCTCCAAATCTCTAAATACCGCCCATATAATCATACTGGTAAATCCCCTTGCGAATAACCAGATCCAGTTTGTCATCCGAGAAGAATTTCGAAGTGTGTTTGAATTGATGTTTGGTGAGATTTTTGGCCAGACTGTCTAAACTGGAAGCCATGAATCTGAAGGAGTCCAAGAATCTCAAGTTAACCCCGTTTTCAATTTTTACTTCGAAAGATACTGATACCTCCAAGAATATTTGTACAAATTTTCATGATGATCGGTTGAGTAGTTGTTGGAGAAAAACGTAACAAACATATGAAAATTCCCAATTATAATATTAGTATAAGGTGGGTAAAACATAAAAAGTAAAATATAATTAGAAATTCACTGTGGTACTGTTAATAAGGTACACTTTCCCCAATTTTCCCAAGCTGCAAGATTTTCAGTACAAAGTTAAATTTTTAAAAATTAGGCTACATTCAAGATTACATTGTAACTCTATATTATGGGAATAAAGGAAGATCTTTCTTACAAAGTTACTTTGTCTTCTTAGCCAGAATTATATATTAACTCATTATGGTTTACAAATCAAATTCCCCTAAGTAAAAAAATATGACTGATTTTGGAAACTCATTCTGTTAACCTGCATATAAAATATCATTAGTGTGTGAATTCTTAAATTAGAAGCGGCCATAAGTAAACTGTCTTTCAGGATGAACTTCTTTTATTTGTAGCACAATCAATAATGTGTGTGTCCTGTCAGTCATTTTATATATTTGTTTACCATCAGAACATATAAATAAATGTATATTTACAGTTTGTTTGTTTTGAATGAAACTCAATATTTGACAAGTAGAAACACATGATTATACTACGAACAAATGAAGTTCAGCGTCAAAGATAGACCACCCAATCTTGCCCTCTTCTAGTTTAAAAATTCAACTATACATATTTGATGTTTGCTGGTTATATTTAATTTGTTTTAATTGTTGTGTCTATTGTTAGACATTTATTTTAAATAGAGGGAATTATGTTTCAGAGAGCTGAATAAACAGAGAATACCGATTCAGGAGAACAGGTCTGAAAATGGAGGAGATAAAGATTAAATATATGCTGTAAATTATACTATAAGTATGTGTAACATTTTTCAGTACATACAAATGTTTTTGATTTAATACATCCCTATTTTACACTTCCCACTTTGAACAATATTTGAAAATTAAACCCTCTACCTGTAAGAACATCTACTAAGTTAAATCATAATAAAAAATATGAAGCAAAGCTTTTTGATTTTTTTATGCAAAACGCAATACAGTAATTAAAACACAGTAATTATTTAAGTATTAAGAAAGTTATCACGAGCACCTACAAATAGGCTAATGTATTATAATGAAGTATGACGGTTCTGTTATTCTTTGTTTGCTGATGTTAGGCATTTTTATACCATTTTCATTAATTTTAAATATTTATTTGGGCATTTTAACTGTCTGCAAACAGTATAACAGTTTGTTTACTTAAAATTTATTTATAAATTGTTGAAAACAAAATCTGTCTACCTATGGTTTACCTCTAGACGAACTATATAGTGTATATATTTATATATATTATGTATATCTGTGTACGTATGTATTTATATTCATACCATGTTCAAAATGATTTATTTTCCTATTAATTTAAATATATATAGTAATTTTCTATGAATAACATTTTTTATTAGCTTCAAATTTGAAATATCCCTTGCAGTTTTTCGTTTGCAAAAGAAACCTTTTGCAATCTTTCATTTTGAAAAAGAAAACTTTTTGCAATCATTCCGTTTAGAAAAGAAAACTTTTTGCAAACTTTCCGTTTGCAAAACCAAATTTGCTGAAAAGATTCAGGGATTTGCAAACATTCTGTTTGCAAGAAAAAACTTTATGCAAACTTTCCGTTTGCAATAGCAAATTTGCTGAAAAGATTCAGGGATTTGCAAATATTCCGTTTGCAAGAGAAAACTTTATGCAAACTTTCCGTTTGCAAATGCAAATTTGCTGAAAACATTAAAAAAAGTTGAAAACTTTCCGTTTGCAAAAGAAAATTCTCTGCAAACTTTCAGTTTGCAAATAAAATTTGCAGCAAATCTGCTGCAAGTTCAGCATGCGTCAACTACGAATTTTCTGCAAACCAAAAGCAAACCTTTTGTTTGCAATTGTAAATTTGATGCAAACTTTCTTCTTTGAAAATGCAAATTTTAAAAATTTTGCTGCAAATTGTCTTTGCTATCTGGGCTGGGCTAACCGCCGTGTTGACGGCTTCGAAAATCTCGAAACTTCTACTTTCCACACACTCATACTTCCTCCTAACATACTCTAACGCTTCCTTCCCTTCATAATCACTCTTGAAGTCGAACAGTACAACAAATCGAGACATACTGATGCAACGCAACTTCGTACGAGGGCTTTTTATACACAGCGTGGTTACAAGTCACCCAATTTGACTTTAATATTACTGGGGTAAGTCCTAGTCACTTGAAAATGTTACTGGGTCGGTAGGATTGCAAGTGTCCTGGTCCCGTAACACAAAGACCTGCTAAAGTATTCGCAAGCCATTCACCCAAATAAGTTGTGTTACAACACTGAGGCACGCCGACGTAATCACAGTCGATCGCACGACCGGCCGGCTAATAACATCGCCGCGCGCCGGCCGGCTCGTCACGACCCAGACGGCGGGTCGCCTTGAGAGCAAACATGGTCCAAGAAGACAGATACTTATTTGCTAACTAGACAAATTTTACCTAAAAGTAGAGGATTTAGTTACTACTAACAACTATAAGCTTTCCTAAAGTAAAAGAATTTCACACTGTTAAACCTTCTTTGGGTGCAAAAGTTATACGTCAATGCACAGCGTTCTGTATTTACTTAAATAATAATAATAATAATAAAAACATTTGTCTTGTTGTGCATTATATGCCTGTGTTCATGAACCTTATGGATAATATTTTTTTATGAAGAGTTAGAGTTTTTAGCTGACCTCAGGAGATGCGATATATACTACTGGATCGCGCGCTGCCACTACTCAGGTTTTTTTTTTTTTTTTTTTTTTTTTTTTTTTTTGAGGGAGAGGCGGAAAAATGCATTACGCACACAGGTGGCCAGCCTGTAGTGTGGGGCTCCCCAAAAAACGGGTTTACCCACTAAAAAACCTCCTCTACTCTTTAGGAATCTAACCTGGAATTGTTTGTCACATTACGTCAGGCTAGGCCTAAATTTGGCTTACGCCCGTGGGGCTCGCTCCTTATCCAGCCGCTCGATCAAGGGATCTGGGCCACTTCGCGGTCCAGATCGGTTTTCTTTTCCAGGAGGATGCCCCGGACGAACTGTGACAAACAATCCCAGTTGCCCTCATCCTCCAAAATCTTTTGGCAGACCGAGTCCACCGAAAATACACCAAAGATTTGTGTGGCCTCCAGGCGGGGCCCTTCCCAACGGGGACAGCGGAAGAATGTGTGTTCCGCATCGTCGGGAACACCCGGGCAATAAATGCAGTCCGGTGAACCGGTCTTTCCCATCCGGTTCAGGTACGACCGAAAATAGCCGTGACCTGTGAAAAATTGGGTCAGGTAGTAGTCCACCTCCCCATGCCGCCGTTCCACCCATGGTTGGACCTGCTTGATAAGTCGCGCAGTCCATCGTCCTCGGGTGTCGTGCTCCCAGCTGTGTTGCCACTGCTGGAAGGTTCGGGAGCGCTCTTCTGTTCTTGCCGTGTCCTTGCCGATCTCGCCTTGTCTCTGATAAATCGCTTTCCTCTCCCCTGCCAAGAGCTTGACAGGGATGACTCCGGCGACCACCAGGACGGCAGGCTCGGACACTGTCCGGTAGGCGGAACACACTCGGAGCGCAGCTTGACGCTGAACCCGGGCGAGTCGCAACCTGTAGCACTCCTTATCTAGAGCGCCTGCCCACACCTCTGCCCCGTAAAGAAGCACGGACTGGACCGCGGACATCAACAGACGTCTTCTGCTGGATCGGGGACCCCCGACATTGGCCATCAGCCTACTAAGGTAAGTCACTACCTTAGCGGCCTTGTCCGCCGTACGGAAGATCTGATCCCTCCAGCTTAACTTGGTGTCCACCATAACCCCGAGGTATTTGGCGGCACGAGTTGATGTGACCACCTCCCTTCCCACTCGAAACGGGACGACGGTGTCGATCCTCTTCTTCGTGAGAATCACGATCTCCGTCTTACTGAGAGCAAGTGAGAGACCGTGATCGGACATCCAGTTGTTGACCACCCGCATAACTCGGTTCAACTTCAGTTGGGCCAGCTCAACGTTGCGTGCAGCAATGAGAGCTGCGACGTCATCGGCGTACCCAACCAAAGTGGTTTCCTCAGGCATCTCGGACCTCAGGAGGCTGTCATAGGCAACGTTCCAGAGATCCGGGCCGAGTATTGAACCTTGTGCGGCACCAGAAGTGACTTCCATCGTCCGCGTTCCGTCCCTCGTGTCATAAATCAGGCTTCGAGAGCGTAGATAATCCTCGATGAGCCGCAACAGATATGCAGGAATACGAAAGGTGTTGCGAAGCGCATCCAGCATATCGACCCACCTCGCAGAGTTGAAGGCATTCTTGACATCAAGCGTAACAAGAAGCACTACTCGGCGGGAGAAATGGTGCCACTACTCAGGTTGGTCCGGCCTAGGGGTGCAATCACAAGAGATTAAAAGCGGTGGGTGGCAAAAATCGTTCCGCAGCGCATTACGATGGCAATGTAGCGTCACTTATGCCTTTGTTTTACGGAATGAAAAAAAGTTTTATTACATTTTCATTGTGTGTATACTTCTTAAGGGTACGTTCTGGTAGAATATTAATAACAATCTCCAACAATAATCTAACCATGTTATTAAAACTTAAGTAGTACACACTAAAGATATCTGTCAATATACCCAATACAAATTTAACGTATTTAAAAAGAGGATTTGTTAGGATAATATAAAACAAATATATAGTTGTTAAAATTAATTTATTACTGATAAATTACTCCAGCAAAAAGTAATAAAAAAAAAAAAAAAAAAAAAAAAAAAAAAAAAAAAAAAAAAAAAAAAAAAGCTAAAACACGCTCCCTACAAAACAAAATAGTCTTGGTCAATTTTTTTCTTAATCCTTAATTATGCTTTTTCGTTTCTTCTTATGTTTTTCTTTTTGCTATGCGGTGGGAAAAATCTTAAAAAATACTTTACAAATGTACTTAATTAGAATTTTAACATTTAAACCTGTAAACTAATCATCAATTGAATGTGATTGAAAAAAGTTTCAATTAAAATATTTGCAAACTCTTACAGTTAATTTCAGGTTGTTTTCTTTTCAATAAACTGAATTTATTTATATAGGTATGCATATTTTACGATTTTTAAAACATCCTCATGTGCCCTCATTAATTTTCCTTTAGATTGAATTAAAATCAGTTTGTTGGGTATGGGGTCTTAAATCTGAACTTTATGTTCTAAGACCTATGCTGGATTCTTCACGGGCGATTTTCTTTTCTATTTGTCGAACTATTACTCCACTAATCTAAGACATTCTAGTTAAAGTTAGAATTTTTAAAATCTTACATAATTTTTGCTGCATAATCATTTCCCTGTCATAATAAATTTCTTCATCAGTAGCTAGTTTTAATACAACGAATAATTGAGGGGTCGGTTCAAATTCAACTTTTTACCACTAAACTGTTTTTGCAATGCTAATATAGCACTTCATAACACATGAAATAACTACTACTAAATACTAAAATATATTTTCTCTATATACATTTTAAAATATGGCGAAAACCAGTTGGAAACCTCTAAAATAAGACTGTAAATCCAGCGTAACCTGTCTGTTATTCAAAGTTCCAAAAAAATTTATTTACCAAACAATACATAAATTTATACATTTCATGTGCCAATAATGGCACGTGCGAAATGAAAACACAAAATAGTAATTCTATGTTTTAGTCTTTGTACTGGTGTGCTAGACTTGAAGAAGGTTTTTACTTAAATTTCCTTTTTATATAGGTAATAATAACAATGAAATAAAAAGCTTGAAATAAAAACATATTAAACTAACAACCAATTTCAATAAATATATATTGAATAGGCATTGATAATTATAAATATGTAATTGTGAATGAACTTAATTAATGTTGTCTATAACTCCAAAGTGAATAACAAAAATAAACTGTGTTGTGAAGTTACATCAACATCGAAATAACTGCGAAATGCAGCTTTGATGGAAGAATACTGCCTAAAATCAGCTATTTATGTAAGGGGAGGGACTCATCAGCTGATATACATTGGTTTTCCACAAGTTCTCCAGCGCTATCTTCAGTTCAAGGCCACGCAACACATACTACGCTTAGTACGATCTGGCGCTCTTGCCAGCCAACTCCTTCAATTCGCCCAGGATGCAAACGCAATACTCCGATTCGCGAGGACCGGCCCGCTCCACACGAGCCGTATGGGCAGCGCTCGATCCAGTAGTATATATCGATGGGTTGTCTTAGCCTTTTTTCATTTAACCTTCCTTGATCGGAAATTATAAAGAACCTGTAGTTCTTACACTAAGTAAGACTGCAGTTATTAACCATAAGGAAAAAGTCACCCAATTTACGAAATGTTTCCTAATTGTTCCCTAAATTATTCCCTAAATTAGTTACTACTTATGTCATATTTATTTTTAACTACACCCTTGAAGTGACTTTGTTTTTTGTAGGATCATTATACTAAAAATATATAGGTCCAATAAAAAATTAATTTAAAATTTACGTAGTGTTTTAACTCAAGAACAATACAGGGTGTCTATAAAAAACCTTTACAACTTTACCATCCTCTCATCCTTTTTCCATGTAACATACAAGTTTAAAAAAAACAACACATGAAATAGTGGCTCAAAAAGTTTTAATCAGTAGCGGTTTTATCAGCTGATTAGTTTACATTGTTGCTTGGTAAACAATAAAAATAATTTGTGAGTCCCTTAAGAATCGCAATGGAAGTTCGTATTAAAGCGGAGTGTGTGGAGTAATTTATAGAAACCAAGTCTGATATTGTTGTTCAACGGAGATTTCGGACAAGATACAATAGGAATCCTCCTTCAAGAAAAACAATTAGGGCTTGGTTGCAATGAACCACTCAACACACTGCTCTTTAATACGAACATCCATTGCGATTCTTATGGGACTCAAAAATTATTTGTTGTTTTTTCCAAGCAACAATATAAACCAATCAGCTGATAAAACTACTAATGATTAAAACTTTTTGAGCCACTCTTTCATGTGGTGTTTTTTTATGTTACATGGAAAGAGGATGAGAGGATGGTAAAGTTGTAAAGGTTTTGTTGTAGACACCCTGTATATAAAAGTAAAAGTAATTTTAATATGAGTGCATATAATTATACTTAATGAATGCACTAATATAATGTACTTCTACTTGTTTCACGAAATTGTAATAATAGTTTTATTATTACGATAAGACATATTTGGGAGTAATTCAACGTTTGTTGGCAACATAACCTCATAAAAAATCAACTTTCCTATGTTTCAATTACAAACAGCTGTTCCAACTGGCCTCCAACCATTCTCAAACCTTCCTCACACAACTACTTGAGGGAGCTTAGAGGAAGGTTAAACCAAGGTTAGAGGAAGGTTAGAGGTGAGGAAGGTTTGAGGGAGGTTTGTGAATTCCGCCCTTAATCTTATTCAGGGACGGCCCTTCTGGCCAAATTAAAAATTATACTGTTGTACGATTTCTTCAAAACCTCTGTGACAGGAACAATCTTCTAACAATAACGCACACTTTTCCAGTTTGCGGCCATTCATTCTCGCCATGCGACCGTGATTTTGGATCTATTAAACGTCTAGTAAGGCGGATTGATCGTATATATACACACCAGAGGAGTACATGGAACTTATCTTAAAAGCTAGTGTCACTAATCGTTTTACAGTTTTCCTTGTAAGCACTGGAGACATTCTTAGTTTTAAGACGTGGTGGCAGAGGTCCTACAAGACACAGCCTGTATCGGATAAGACCAGAAGAAAAAGGGTCCGTAAAGAAGACAAGGTTCAGTTTTAAGTGTCAAAATACGTGCAGTTTTGTTACCAATACGACCCAAACCGACTAGGAAAGTTAACTGCAAAACGAACCATCAATGGCGCAACATTCTGCTTGCTTAGAGCTCGCACCCCACCTGAGTTACCCACAAAGAAGGCTTACCCAGCTGGGAAGGTAAGTTTCCTCAATATTTTAAAATATAATGCATGGAGCAGGGATTGTGGAATTATGCTAACTATGAACTAGTTAGTAAGTTAACTTTAACAGTTTAACTCGGTGAAAATTTCACATAGGTAGTGAATCTTCTTTTTTGTAAAAATATACAAGAGTGTGTTCGATTTCAGGTGCCAATCGACATCAAGAAGATGGAGGATCTTAAAAAACTTAGGCCATACTTGGTGGGCTATGAGGAATTCTATGATATAATATAATCATATCCAACAACTGACAGGGAAACTGAAATCGAGCACAACGATGAGGAGGATGATTGCCTATCCCAACTGCCTATCCATATACTTTCGAAAACCATGCGCAGAGTCCGAAGTACTGCATTGGGCAATATTCCTCAAACATTGATGGAGTATGGGGCGGCCCTGGCAGGGAACCCTCAATTCAGTAGAAAAATAAGCGATGGACAATTTTACAGAGCTACGCGGGTTTCAATTTTACAAATTGACGACGCGGGTGACACTGCTATTGATTTGTGTTGCCAACAATCAGTGCAGGTCTGCATGAGACTACCCATGCTCATGTAGATGCGACGTTCAAAGTCGTACCACACGTCCCGCCTGAGGATCAATTGCTGACTATCTCCGTGGTTCTCTTTGACCACATAAGTATGGAATAGCAGTTTATGTAGTTACTAGTGAACATGTTGCTCGAATTCGAGCAATTTTGACACTATACCGATAAAACATACATAAACATTTCTTATAACAGAGAAATTTTCATTTTCTATAACAGCTCTTGGTATACATTTTAATAGGCCTAAATACACTTTGCCATCGTTGCCAAGATATATGGTTTATAAAACTATTCAATTTTCTTTATTAGCCAATCATCGATATAAATAATCAATTACAAGTTGGAGAAACAGTGGCGCTTCTAGCAGATTTCTTATCATTATCTACACCAAAATTTAATACAGTATAATAGGCATTAATTAATCATAAGATACTTTTCAATCATTGTCGTCATCTGTTTATCGTTTTAAAATCAAACTAAAACAGACGTTGTGATGATAATAACATGTTCTTATCTGTATCTCCATGCTTTTCTCTTCGAGGACGTTTTACGTTATTTTGGATAAACGCCCTCATACTTTGTGGACATGCTATTTTTTCATTTTTTTACTTATTAGAAATTGTTATTATTTTTTTTCTAGTTACTTTGGCCAAAGCCTTTTATTTGAGACCACTCAGTTAATTCTACAATTCGTAAAACGCGCACAACTTTGTTCTAAATATTTTCTACTTAATTCAAGTGCTTAAACTGGCCCACTACACGCAGACTAAGGGATGGACTGATTAGCAAGGTACCACAACATGTATTTTTACATTTGTCCTGCAACATGTTACACACCTCTTGCGTAATATGATCCATCTATATAATGCTATCAAAGTAAATATAGTTGTAGATTGTGAGTTTACAAATATTCATGGGGAAACTTGTGAAAGAAATTTTAAAACCATGAACCAAGCTATTTTGAAAACTACAGATATAGAACAGTTTTGTTCAGACATGTTTGATAAATTAATTAATGAAAAAGAACAAAGTGAGATGAAGGGTTCAGGTTGGGCCTTCGTGAAACCAGTAAAACTAGAACTGCGTGTCAACAAATACGCACCATTAAAAGGTAAAGGTTTTGTTATGCTTCCAAAAGGTATGAAAGGTGTAGTTAATGTAAGAAATAATGATGATTATTGTTTCAAATTTAGTATGTCGTCCAAATTTGTTGATGGGGATGCCACAAATCCTGCAAACTACACTCAAGATTTGGATTGTAAATATGATAGGAGTGGACTTAGTTTTCCAGTGAAATTAAAGGATGTGAAAAAGTTTGCCAGTAAAAATAATATGAGCATAAATATTTTTGGTTTGTATGAGGAAAAGAAAGTATTTCCTCTTCAGATTTGTGATACTGTTCTGCCAGACCATCGTGACTTATTGTTTATTACAACAACTACAGGAAAATTACATTATGCATGGATAAATGACTTCAACCTTCTAGTTCAACGACAGCTAACAATAAATCATAATAATATTATATTTGTAAAAAATGTTTTACACACTTTAATGAAATTCCTAATAAATTACGTTTGACGGGAGAACAACGCTTAAGAGAACATGAGAGATTTTGCCTTGATAAAACACCCATACGCTTAGATCTACCAGCAGATAAATTTATCAAGTTTAAAAATGTAGAGCAAAATCAGCGTTTTCGCTTTATTATATATGCTGATTTTGAAACCTTATTAAAACCAACAGGAGATGAGAAGAATACCCATGAGCATATACCATATGCTTATTACTATCTAATTAAAGATTCATCTAAAGAAGAAAGAAGTCTCATCTTTCATTTTTCCAAGTACATTTTTTTTAGTACAGGAATGCGCTGGGTTATCTTGTCCATACTTACTGGTGTCATAATATCCAAGTATGGGGACCATACTTTTAAACAAATCATTTGTTTTAATTTCTATTATGAAAGAGTCTGTATCCATATATAACAGTTTTACATTTTCTGGACCATAATGTTTCATAAGTACATCATAAAAAAATTCATACATTAGAATTTTACTTATGTCTAGGATACACATTCCTACAAACATTGGTTTATCAAGCACAATAATTAAGTTATTAGAAAGTTTATTGGCGAGAATGCTGCCAAACATTTTGTTAGGTCCCTGCAGGAATATGCTTTGGTGATAGATGATACTTTTTACAAGGGGCGCCAACTACTCCCCAACCTTACACCTGATGAACAGAGGCTTTTTGATTCTGCCACTAATTGTCATATGTAAAAAGGCTTTTACAGACAATGATGTGAAGGTAAGGGACCACCTACATACAACGCCATTTACCTTTAGAGGAGCTGCACACAAATCATGCAATTTAAGGTACCAGGAACAAACAACAATTAATGTTTATTTCCACAACTTGAGATATGACAGCCATTTTATTATGAATGAATTGGCATTTGATTATAAAGCTTTCGCCTGGGTAGCGTGAGCTCTGTTACAAGTACACTACTGAAATTAGTTTGACTCGCTTGACAGTATTATGAGAGTATCAGGAAGGCAATTGAATCAACTCAGGTCAAGCAATTAAACAGACTTTAATAATACAACTACAACTAAACTAGCATGGTGCACAAGTGAAACATATGATTATACCCTTCAATGACAGTGAGCGAAATGTATTTACATAAATTAGAGTCCACCCAAGTGCTGGGGCTAGTTCTCCTTCGTTTACTCAACACTCATGAAGTAAGAGTTCGGTAAATTACTTCGCACAACTGGAGCGTCCGATGCGTGGGTGTCACTGAGGATATTTAACTTATAAGTTAATTGACCATTAATTACTTACAGAAATAAAACAAACAATGATATCGTTAAATCAAACTTGGGCTTATAAAAATTCAATTCCACAAACAAAGATACTTTACAAATTAACCTACAACTGAAATCATGTCTTAGCCTCTAATATATACAAATGTTGAAAGGAATAGGTTACTTAATACTTTAAACGGCAGTGCTTGAATACAGTTCCTACTTAGGGGTTTTACTTCGTTCTCTAAGCAGGGGGTTTAATTAGTTTTATTTATTTCTTTATATACAATTATTTGTTTACTTATTTATTCCTTTACTACTTGTAACTTTATCCTTAATGTTTGACTACTTCATTTATGCTTGCTTTGGGGCTTATTGCTTTTGTTTTTTTCATTTAACTAAAGGGAATCTAGAAATTCTCTATCGATTATTTAAATTTAATCGTTTGGGACCTAATGCTGTGCACCGGACTGAGAGTGACTTGACATACCCCTGGAGTTGACCTTTCTTCCGCCGTCCGTCTGGTTCGTGGCCGGTACGGGCTCGGTCGGTGTGGTCCCTCGGCTGTGCTCCGCCGTTCTCCCTGTGGGCGCGCGAGTGGTCGACGGTGCGGTGGAGTCCTCGTCCCCGGGCCTCGAAGCTGGTCCGTCTTCCTTCTTTGGGTGGTCCTCGAAGTGGCTGGCCGTCTTCCTTCCTCGGGACTCCTGGAGCTGCTTGGTCCGTCTTCCTTCTATGGAGGGTCCGGAGCTGCTGGCCGTCCTCCTTCCTTGGGTCTCCTCGAAGTGGCTGGCCGTCTTCCTTCCTTGGGATTCCTGGGGTGGCTTGGCCGTCTTCCTTCTCTGGAGGGTCTGGAGGCGGGTCGTCACTGGTGGCGTATTATACCGATCCAGTTGGCTTCCTGGCTCCTACTCCGTTCAGAGCCCAGACCAACCCTTTTTCCCCTGACTTCTTGTACCCTCTACTCCTTGAAGACTGACTATTTCCTCCGCTCCTAAGTTCCAATTTTGTCCCTAGTACTTTTTGATTTTACCCAGCCAATTACCTCTCAATTTCCACCTCTTCCTTATTCCCTATTGGCGATTGAATACTTCGTCATCAAGCCGCCATCTTTGCCACTGATTGCTGATCGGTAGGTCGATTTATATTTCTTGCACGATTATTCTAAGAATTGCTACATGGCGTGAGAATGTGCGTGCCGTCCGTCCTCCCAGCGTTGTACATCTGATCACGGTACATTTTTTGTATCAAGTTGCCGTCTGGTTGGCGCCGGTCTCGGCGGATTGAAGTGAATTGACTGAGATGAATTTTGCATCGAGAATAATATTAGTTACATTTAATTTCTATGTTTACATGATAAACAGAGGATCAGTGTGATTCCAAACTCTGAAGAACAGTATATTTCTTTTACCAAGTATGTAGCCTATCCAAAATGCACCAAGAAAATTTATAAAACTAAGATTTGTCGACACCTTTAGATTTCTACCCACTAGTCTAGCTACATTGGCTGACAACTTACCGAAAGAACAATTTAAGGAAACAAAGCAACAGTTCCCTGATGAAGGAAAGTTCAAATTAGTTGTTAGAAAAGGAGTTTTTCCCTACAGTTACTTGTTGTAATCTTTGATAAATTGAATGAACCTGCTTTGCCTACCAAACATGTTTTCTATAACAATATGACATTGAAGACCATTACAGATGATGAATATGAACATGCACACCAAGTTTGGAATACATTTGAAACCAGAACGTTAGGTGAAAATGCAGAAGTATACCTTCTCACTGATGTGCTTTTGATAAGAGATGTTTTTTTAACATTTTAGAGAAACTAGTATGCAGAGACATGATTTGGATCCAGCTTACTATATTACTCTGCCATCATACTCATGGGATGTAATGCTGATGAAAACCGAAATAACTATGGAAAATGTAACTGATCCAGAAATGTATCAGTTTAAAAAAAAGGAAGTTAGGGGTGGTATATCCAAATGTTGTCAGCGATTGGCAAAAGCTAACAATAAACATTGTAAGGATTATAACCCTAAAGAACCATCAACATATATACAATATTTGGATGCTTGTAACTTATATGGTTGGTCAATGAGCCAGTATCTTCCTTCAAAAGGGGTTTACTTGGCTTTCAAGAGAGGAAATAGAAGCCAGAGATATTGAAAACCTCTCTGACACGGCAGATGAAGGTTCATCTTGGAGGCTGATGTGCATTATCCAAGACATTTATATAAGCATCATTCCCAACTACCATTTCTGTGTGAAAAGAAAAGAAAGTGAAAAGAAAGTGGAGGAAAACAGGAAAAACTATGAACTACTTTAACAGATAAGAAAACTATATAGTCCACAATAGAGTGTTAAAGCAGGCCATCAAAAATGGATTAAAGGTAACTCAAATCCACAGAGCTATACGCTTCAAACAATCTCCCTGGCTTAAACCCTACAAATAATAACCTGAGGAAAAATGCCAAAAACTCATTTTAAAAAGATTGGTTCAAGTTGTACAACAATAGTGTATTTGGTAAATGTATGGAAAATTTAAAGAAAAGAATCAACTTTAATTTGGAAAGTAATGAGAAAAGAGTGACTAAGCTTGTTGCAAAAACAAACTTTTTATATAGATCTGTGTTTTCTGAAAATTTAGCTGATTTTCACTTTTCCTAAACCAATATTGTGCTTGATAAACCAATGTTTGTAGGAATGTGTATCCTAGACATAAGTAAAGTTCTAATGTATGAATTTTTTATGATGTACTTATGAAACATTATGGTCCAGAAAATGTAAAACTGTTATATATGTATACAGACTCTTTCATAATAGAAATTAAAACAAATGATTTGTTTAAAAGTATGGTCCCCATACTTGGATATTATGACACCAGTAAGTATTCTTTGCACTTTGTGGTTTTTCGTAAATTTTTGCTCCCGAGAGAAATTCGAGGAACCGCAAAAGTGCAAAACATGTATTTTGTCTTTCTTCTTGACCTCGACTTAATTTACGTCAGTGACGTCATCAACGGTGAAGTCATGGGTGTGACGTCATTATGACGTCATGGTGACTCACGTATTCCTCAGAGTTCTTACGGTTCCACGGGGCTAAAGTTAGTTACATAAGAATAACATTACAAGAGAGATTAAAAAGAACATGAGCCACAGTCAGCTGTTACTTGTATTTGTTTCGTTACTCATTGTTGTTTACTAATAGCAGCTGTAGCTGCTCCTCACCTGCTGACCATTCTGTCAGCAGTGAGCAGCATCTCTAGTACTAGAGATGGTCGTGGCAGTGTACGTGTTTGTTTACATTTCGCTTGGGTAGGCTATTAACCTAAGAAGTCCAAAACATAAGTGTAAAACTTTTGACTAGGCTTAAATTCTTTTTTGTTTTTTCGTGTTCTTTAAAAATGATATAGCCTACATTGTGTGTTTTTGATGTTGATGTGACTGATCCAGATTGACGGAGCAAGGGATCATATGAAGGTAAAGTTAAATTATATACATTAGGCCTGTTAGGGCTAAATGTTATTCGTGTAGGTGGAGGAAAAATGTTGTGTGCATCAAGGGACTAAAGTAATTTTCTCCCTCAGGGAAATTTTCGCCCTCGGATTCGCCTTCGGACGACAACAGTTCCCCTTCAGCGAGAAAAAATTGTACTTTAGTCCCTAGAAGCAAAAATAACTATTAATTGTTATAAAACCAAGTATTATTATTAACTACATCAAATTATTTAATGGAGAATTTATTGAGTACATCTTAAACCATGCAAGAAATCTTCAATGAGTGCATCAGTGATTTGGAATATACAGATTTGGCACGAAAAGCAATTCAAAAGCCATTAATTTTCACATGTGGAGAGAGAGAGCGACTTTTCATCACAAGTGTTTTTGCTTTACATTTTGCTTACAGAATGCAAGTGATTTTGGGTTGGAATGCAATTTTATTGATGAGCGATGAAGCTCATTTCCATTTGAATGGAACTGTGGATAAATAAAACCTACGTTACTGGGCTCCAGGGCATCCACACATTACCCACCAGCGTCCTTTACACTCAGAGAAAGTAACAGTCTGGTGTGCTATTGGCTCTGTTGGCATTATTGGACCTTATTTTTTTTTTTAGAGAATGAGGAAACAGTGACTGTTAATTCGGCTCGATACATTCTTATGCTTGAAACGTTTTTGAAAGAACTAAGAAGACATGGAATCCGCTTAAAAAGTGTTTGGTTTCAGCAGGATGGGACAACATCACACACCGCGAACAATTCAATGACAGTTGTTAGATGTTTTCTGGATAGATTATCTCCCGTTGTGGCCATTATCCTTGGCCTCCCAGGTCTCTCGACCTATCAATGTGTGACTTTTTCTGTGGAGGTACCTTAAGAGCCGTGTCTACACCCACAAGCCCCGAAATTTGGACGAGTTTAAGAATGCAATCATTCAAGAAATTGCTGCTATCCCTGCAGAAATGTTAGTCAGTGTGATGGAAGATTTTGAGAAGAGAGTCGACTCCTGCATTCGAAATGAAGGCCATCACCTTGATGACATTATTTTTCACACATAAATGAAATTGCAGGTAATGAGCTTTGTTAACTTAAATGGCAAAGAATGAGCTTTGATTTAGTGTAAATAAATATACATTATTTTTAAAATTGGCTGAGTATTTTTTAATTAAAAACCGTACATCTCCCGTGTGTCACAATGTACTACTAATTTTAGTATTATTAACAATATATTATAATGATAATGTAATATAAAAATAATAATAATATATAATAGTATTAATTGTACTCATATTAGTACAATTAATACTACTAACTACCAATTTCTGTTCTTTTGCCATTAATTCCATTTATTCCTTACTTGTAATCCATGTAAATCTTTACATAACTGTAGTATACATACATTATATGTATTATTATCTACATTATATATTGTGTATAATGTGCAAACATTTTGTAAATTTTATACATGGTTAATACAAGAAGAAAATACCGCAAGTAATAAGAAAAATTTGGGTAATTTTATAATTTTATTTTAGATGATGAACAAACATGGGAAGAACTCCATAGAAGACTGGTACTGGACCAAACAATCGTCTTTGTATCAATGACGGAGTATCCACTGAAGATTATGAAAGTATGACAGACGAACCACCAGCTAGGCCTGACGAATGGGATAGTCATAGCTGGAAAATATCGGTGTTGTAGAACCAGGTTACAGGGACATTGAAATACAACATAACTGGAATGGATCACCGAACACACGGTGGAAATGGTGAACTTCAGTATTACTTATAAAAAAAGTTGTAAAAAAAACACTTTTGAGATGAATGAATTCACCCCACCAGTGTTGCTTTTCTCTCTCTCATGCACTGCTGTATAACAAATGCTTTATTTTAACAAATAACAAATGCTTTATTTTTTGAGGCAAAGTTAGGACTATATAGTCCTCTCTACCACTTCTCAGTTTATAATACAAGAATTTGGTAACTTAAGTAAAAAATAATCAAAAGAAATATTAAAATATAAAAGACATAATAAGACTAAGGAAATTTTTGACAAAAATACAACAAAATTTAGTTTCAAACAATTACAGTACCATTTCAAACTTTAATTTTTAAATACAATTTTATATATGCTAAACAATTTATTTCAGGAATAATTTTAGTTTGAAAGTATATTAAATAGTTTATGTGTAATTTTAATTTTTTTTAATTTTTTTTTTATATCCCCCACGAATCAACCGAAAGCAACCACTTCAACGATGCCCCAAAACGAGCACGACTGTCAATATTTCTTATATCAGCTGGCAAAGCATTCCACAACCGAGATGCCGTTAAAACGAATGATTTGTTGTAAAATGATGATCTATGAGCAGGTATATTGAGTAAGAGGCCACCATGGCGAGTTTCTCTCATACTTATATTGCCTGTAAAATTAAATTTATTTGCCAGATAGCTTGGTTGACCATTTGATAGTAGGTTGTAGAGAATCATTAAAATATGATATTTTCTGAGTTCTTTTAATTTCATCTGTAATAGTGCTTCATAATATTCGGTAACATGATCATCCCACCTCAAATTAAAAATGAATCGAATGCATTAATTTTGCGCGCGTTGTAATTTATTTGACAGTTCTAAAGGTAAATTATTATAAACTGAGTCACAATAATCAAAATAAGGGAATATTAAAGTCTTAACTAAAGTAATTTTGATATCTAATGGAAAATATAAAGCAAATTTCTTCAAGCAGTGAATTCCTGCAAATACCTTTTTGCAAATGTGGTTGATTTGGTCAGACCAACCTAGTGTTTTATTTATTATTATTCCAAGATTTTTTATTTTGTCACAGTAATCGAGAGGTGAATTATTTAATTTCAGCTTTGGCAGCATATTAAAATCAACACTAGTCATAAGTCTACTAGAACCAATAATAATGGTTTTAGTTTTGTCAGCATTTAGCTTCAATCCATGGCGTACAGACCAAGATGTAATTGATTCAATGTCAATGTTAATACGATCAATAGCATGATACATAGTAGTTTTGTCAAAGTGAGAGTATATTTGTAAGTCGTCGGCATACAAATGATATTTAGAGTTAGTTATTTCAGAACATACACTATTGATGTAAATACTAAACAGTAAAGGACCAAGAACAGAACCTTGGGGTACTCCTCTACATACGTTTCCAAAGTTTGAAGAAGTATTGTCAAATTTAACGTATTGCCGTCTATCACCTAAGTACGATCTGAACCAGTCAACAGTACCATCAGACATACCTAGTGATTTTAGTTTTATCAAAAGTAAAGGGTGATAAACACAGTCAAAAGCTTTAGAAAAGTCAATATTTATATGCTTGTTTGTTTTAAAATAACTTATTATTTATATAAATAAGTCCCACATATTTTTTTTCTTTTTTCATTGTTTTGAAAATAGTATTTAATCATTTTATATTACGCCTGTATTCAAATGTATTTTATGTGTATTTATTTTATAACCACAAAAAACCTAGAGTTAAGAATTGTTAATAAACTTGCTAATTCCGTATTGGCCCATTTATACATTTAACAATTACAGATTACTTGAATATATGTTGCAGGAATATTGTTCATAACTAAATAAGTTTTAATTCACAGTAAGGTTAAAATATAATTTAAACTTAATTTTTAAAACATGATTTAACCAAACAAGTACTGTGAGAAAAGGCATCTGGCTGTAAAACTGTTTATCTCATTAGGGACTTGAGACAGCTCCAGTTATGAGTAAATCAATTAACTCAAATGCATAATATACAATACACCTACCTACTGCAGCGCCCCTACAACAATATACTTTTTCATAGTTATACTATAGATCCTCTCTCAACTGGCTTTTGAGTAACCATTTAGAGGAATTAAACTCTTCTTCCATAGCACCAAATTGAGGCAGAGTAATCCACCCTAAACTTTAAAATAAGTTGGATGGTTCTTTAAAAAATTGGATAGTTTCAGCAACTTTTGCTGCGGTCTACCTGAATTGAGTAACTTATGTTCAAACATCATTGCTTTCTTAAATTAGAACTTCATTTTATCAAATAAATCATTATTATCAATTACATGCTTCAATATTATTGACATTTTTGTCACTTTATCATCACTTTCCCCACTTTTTTATCACGTTGAAAAAAATGAAAGGTTATTTGTCATAACCAAACAAACTTCATAGAAGACTGGTATGACTCAATGATCAATGTCTTATGGAAAACCTACAAATCGAGAAAAACAATTATAATATTTTTGACAAAATACCATAATCTACTATATATTTGTCAAATACCACTCACTCATGTATCAGAGAATCTCCATAACCATGGGGTCTAGAGGGTTGAAATTTTGCATGGACGTTATACTTTGCTCAAAAATGCTCACTTCTGAAATACTTCTCTTTCCTGCTGATTTTGTTCAAATGTAGCTAGGACCTACCTTTGTCCTATTTATTTTCCGATATCGGTAAAGTTATAGAGGCCAAGTCCTGGTTTGTAAACTGTAAGTACTGAAACTAGGCCTAGTCCTACGCTCAATATGTTCTAAACTTTTTCTCGAATAACTGTTCTTACCTCAGTTTATAAACATGAAAAAGTAGCCTTATCATTGGTAAATGGCCTTTGTCTGGTTTGAAGTACTTCCTCATAGGCTAAGGCGTATGAGGAATCGTAGTATAACTCCTACGCTCTATAATCTTTGCAATATTAAAAAAATGTGTAAGTGAGTATAAACTTACCTGTTACATTAGAAAACTAATGGTGTCTGTATCCTTTTAGATGCAAAAAGAAGTGTTTCGAAAAATTTTCTGAAGAAGAAAAGGAAGCTATACTCAGGAAATTCAATCGTTTCGGCTCAAAGTTGGCTCAAGATGTTCATCTTCAGAGTGGAATACGTGCATTACCCATCAAGAGGAGGCGAGGAAAAAATGTTGTTACCCACAAGTCAGCATCATATTACTATTTCATTTGTAAAGGAAAAGAAGAGTTTGTCGAAAAGCGTATTGTAGCCTACATGGTGAAAAAGAAGGAAGAATCAAACGCTTGGCAAGTCTAAAATCCAAGGATGCTGTACCAACTGATGGCCGAGGCAAACATCACAATAGGCCTAATGCATATAGTGAAGATAAACTCCACTTAATACATAGTCACATTAAGAGTTTCCCTTTTTATCAGACCCATTACAGTTCTACTATTAAGTATTATCTTTCCTCTGAGTTGAGTGTAGCAAAAATGCACCGTCTTTTTTGGAAAAACATTTTCCATGCTGTTTCGAGCAAGTAAAAATGGTACTGACCAAGATAAGGATTGTTGTGTCCCAATACATGTATACAGAAACTATTATATTGATAATTTCAATTTAAAATTTGGTAGGCCTAAGACTGATGTTTGCAATCTTTGTGAAGAACTTAAGTGTAAAATTAAAACCAAAATGACCACGCAAGAAACCATAAATACTGATAATCGCCTAAAGTTACACAAATGTTTGGCAAATGCCTTTTATGGTAACTTAAAGCAGGCTCAAGAAGCTGTAAAAAAAGGATCCAACAGTTGAGTGTTTGGTCTACGATTTTATGCAACACCTACCGGTACCTCATTTGCCAGTTAATGAAATATTTTACCTAAGGCAACTATGGTTGTACACATTTGGAGTCCACCATTTTTACCAAGGTGGTAATAAAGCCTATTTTTATATGTGGTCATAGTGTGACATAGGACATGGGGCCAATAAGGTCATTTCAGGATTAAATCATGTTATTCAAAATAAGGTAGGTGCACAGTGTACACATCTTCAGCTCTTCAGTGATGCTTGCACCGGACAAAATTGCAACTATGCAATGGTTCGATATCTCATGAGTCTCGTTAACATGTCCAGATTCGAAACAGTTCAACAATTTTTCCCAACTAGAGGCCATTCGTTCCTTCCCTGCGATAGAGATTTCGCCAAAATTGGTAGGCTGAAAAAGAACAAGGAGAGAGTAGGAGTTCCTGGGGAATGGATTTCATATCTTGGGGAAAACAATGACATCACAAAAAATAAAAATACAATTTTCTTTTTCGTTAGCCAATATTTAATAATTTTTTATAGGATATAAAAATTTTATATCCTATAACAATTTAAAAAATTTTTATAAATATTTTATAAAAGTTTTATAGGATATAAGTAATTTTTTATATCCTATAAAAAATTATTAAATATTGGCTAACGAAAAAGAAAATTGTATTTTTATTTTTATAATATCCAATATTCAAGCTCTAATGTGCAAATGACATCACTACCTTCCCATCAATAGAGTTCTTCAACTATTCAGAACATTTTTTTCAAAAAAAAAAAAAAAACAAAAAAAAAAACTGTTAAAACAAGAGGCGAAAACTTTGCTGTTACCAAGTACAAGAGGATTCGTTACACAAAGGGAAGAAATAGTGTGCAAGTGTCTCAAACATCTGGTAGTAATGTATGGACTGAGTTTAATTTACTGAAAAGTGGATTTTCTTTCAAGGAAGATGGCATACCGAAACCGGATATGCCTTCAACTAGGATGTACAATGGCATCTTTTCAGTGCCTGTTAAGAGTAACAAATTAAATGACATAAAAACTGTTCAGTTATTTAACACCCAATGAAATTGAGTTTTACAACAAAATTAAACAAAAAATGGTTGAAACAGATCCAGAAGAAGCAAGACACTGCTGAAGATGAAAGACAGTAGACAAGGACTAACGATGTGGTGTAATGATGATGTCAAATGATGTATTAATAATGTCAAATAAACACACTTAATGTTGAGTAAAACTTTAGTTCTCCTAATGTAGGTATTTTCACCCATTAAAAATTTTGCTTTGGCTTTGTTTACGGGAAAAATGACTCAGATATTGCTCCGATTTTTAAAATTAAATTCAGGGCCAATAAATTTAATCAGATACAGTAACTTAGAACACATAATAACTTACTGAATTTTTAAAAGTTTCCAAAACCAGATCTAAGAACTTTTCCGTAAGGGAAACAATGTTAACTACAGTAAAAGCCTTAACTTAGGGAAGAAGTAACCATGTAGCAAGATCAAGTCAAGAAATGACCAAGTACATAACTTTTTTTTATTTTTAATTACAAAACACCATTTTTTTTTTTTTTTAATAACTACACCAGTGTGTTAGAAGCATACTAAAGTACAACTGAGAAAAAAATTATTTTTTTCACGAGTATTAACTATTTGGGAAGGTTTTTTGTCGTTCCCCGAAAATTTTATTTTTCTTAGGCAGTTCTTGACTTGAGCCATTCTTGGTGGTGGTGGGAGAATTGGAGGGGACTAGCACTGTTGAGCGCGCAGCACTACTTGCATTGTTGAGTGCGTAGGAATTAGTCTGTTGCAGTTCCCGTTCAGAGTTCACTCCACTCCACTGTTCAGTGTTCACTGTTAGTCCAGTAAAACCGTACTGATACAATACCACTGGTGAAAAAAATTATAGTATGGAGTTTTTTTTTTTTTTGCTGTTTTGTATGTTTTTGTAACATTTTTTTTTTTGCTGTCAAGTAAACATGCTCCCTCATTTCATTATACGATCTAACAATCACTCAAAAGTCAAAGGAAGCTGTGAAGAAGAAAGAAAAAACCATGTAAAATGCCTCCAGACTAAACTACACTCTCTTTTTTTGAACCAGATTCCATTACTTTTAGACGTAATTATGAGGAATTCAACGAAGATTTGAATCAACCTCAGTTTGAAGAGTTTAAAAAATATTGGCAGGATAGGTATGCTGACAATGTCACCGAATGGGCATACTGCGTTAGGCAAGATTCTCCAGTCACTAACAATATGCATCTAGAATCAATGCATAAGGTAATAAAATATTTTAATTTTAATGGAAGACAAGTTCGACGGCTGGACGAGTCTAATACTGGTGTCATTCAATATTTGTTCCAACGGTTCATTGGATAAGAATTACACAAAGTAAGACCCATTATGAAACCAATTGTTTTTCTTTCATGCAATTCCCGCGTTAATGAGCTGTCAGATTTAGACTAGAGCTTCTAGGAATAGGCCTCTCACTTTAGGCCTAACTATGTACCCTAATATGAGTAGCCTTCTCCATTGAATTTGTTTGAAACTGAAATTGGGACAGAGATCTATTTGTTAAGCCAAATTCACTCCATAGCTCTCAGGTTGTTGGTATTCGGTAGACAATTTTTATAGTTTCTCTTACAGTGATGCGGAGTTGGGTCGAATTTGACTCACTACAGGTCAAGTCGACAAACTTCGAAGGAGATAGTTTTTAATTTAAATTACAAACCTTACGAGAGCAAAAATATATATCAATAATTTAGTATTTTCAATCGTAAAATTATCTATTAGTGGCTGCAGAGAAAACTCAACAGGGATAATGCTATGCTATCGAATGAAAAGTTTATCATAATACTTCATTGGATGAAGTATCGATGTATTGAATCAGGTTTTCTTTTTGAATGCTGTACAAACACTCAAAATAAGTTGTTGTTCGGTAAATTATTGCTGACATTTTCATCACTGAGAAAACTAAATTATGTCTAGGTATTTCATCCACCTTAAGACGGGATCATACTTGAGATTCCGAAAAAACATTGTGAATTTGTTTTCCTAATCAGTGATATAAAATGTCAACAGTAATTTACTAAACAACAACATAAACTCAACATCACCAAGAATTACCCTTAAACAAATAATGAAGTAACTAATTTTAAAATGAGAGTCTTCAAATATCCAATACATTAATTAAGAATTTAATTTATTTATTAAATAAGCAAATAAAATTCTTAATTTATTGGATATTTATAAATCAACAATAATTTACTAAACAACTCAACATCACCAACAATGAATGACCTTTACACAAATGATAAAGTACTAATTATTAGTTTTTTAGCTGTTGTAAAATAAGTGTAAAATAATGCATGTGAAAACAGCCTACATGGGAAGTCAAGCCTATTTAAATTTAAGCATTTCCTGCCTGATCTTGTGTTTATTCCTACGCACTCAACAATGTAAGTAGTGCTGCGCGCTCAACAGTGCAAGTCCCCTTTAATTCCCCCACCACCACAAAATTTCGGAGGAATAGTTGACAGTGTAGCAATTCCTGAACGCACATATGGTATTAGCTAGGTATACAATGCAGTTGTCTGCTTGCAATATTGAGCGGAGCGACTATTTGTTAAGTCAATAATAGCAAATGTTTTATATGTAATTCAAGTGAGCTCGTTCGCTACGCTCACTCGCCGTCAGGGTTTAGCTCGTTCGCTGCGCTTACTCGCCATTTGGGTCAGCTCGTTCGCTACGCTAACTCGCCGTCAATTTAGTTCGTTCGCTGCGCTCACTCACCTTTTGGGTCGGCTCATTCGCTGCACACACTTGTCCCCAGATTTAGGTTGTTCCCTGAACTTACTCGCCACAAGTCTGCAATACTCTAATAATTTTTGATTACGCAGGTTTGCTGCGACGGCCTATTATATGTTTACAAGATATTAAATGGTGCGTCGTCCAAGATTTGCACCTCCTCTCCGTAAACGTGGCATTTCATTCAAGTAAACAAACCACTAACATAAACAAAACAACAATTTCACATAAAACTACTGTATTCACAAACAGCTGATAGTAACAGTCTGCAGTTAAATTTGATCCTTATAACAGCTGTATAATGAACACACAGAAAACAAACCAAATAAAATATTTCTCCCATTAAAATAACATGGTAACTTTGTAACATAATTTGAATTATTCTTGTTAGTGAGAAGAATTGGATTTTAAAGTAATTAAAAGTCTCTTGAAGTTAAAGTTTATTTATTCCCATAACAAACTGTCTATCATTTCTTAATAAGTTCAAGAATAAAAGAAACCTAAAATAACGCATTTCGCATAAAACTGAACATAAGTTACGTCTACATTAATTAGGGACTATTTTTTCCCAGACATTACTTGAGCCTACTTTTAAAGTAGGCACCTGCTTCTTCATGACTAACTGCACTCTACAACTCACTAACATTGAAAAAGGCAGAGTGTAGGCAGCAGGCTCCTTATATAAGTTTTGAGAGGCTGGTTCTAGAAGATTCTGTCTCAACCCCTACCCCTACAGCATGTGTTGATTTGGAACAGTCTAGAAGTGACCGGATTAAACCAGTTCAAATTGCCTACTGTTACTTTGTATTTCTTTAAGTGAATTAATTATTCTTATTTCTTTTTTTTTACATTTAAATAGAAAATTATAATTTTTAAAAAATAGTTAAAATATCAAATTTCTATTTTCTTTCAAACTACGTTACATAAATTCCCCCCTCCTTTAAAAAAAAGAAATTTGCTGTCAAATTTTTAAACTAATTTTTAAAAATTAAACAACCTTTTGACAATTTCAAAACAAACTTAATATTAATCCTAACTTAACCTAAATTTTTACAATCTTTATTCTTGATTATACAAAATCTTCTCTCTTCTCCGCGGCGAGGCCGAAGTCTCAGTAGCGCAGGCGAGGGAGTTCCGGTCCGAAGGCCCGGTCGCACCTTGGGTCGCGTGACTCGAAGGCGGCAGAGGCTGCACCGAGGCGTGATCGCTGCACTAGCCGGCATCAGCAGTCCACACACTGTCACGATGCTGCATTCTCTTCATTTGGGACACAGGCCCTACGCGTTTTGTTCGTATAGCACTCCCGCACGCGGATTTTTATGACCTAACATTTATCTTTCATTTATAAGTCCTTAAACATTCACTTTAGTTAAAAAAAATTGGGCTATTAATTTCGTATTCAATACTGTTCATCACCACTTTTACTGGAGTTTTATCCGTTCAGTACAAAATATATTCAATTTGTTTCTTAAGACTATTTATTATTTACAATATATACAACATTTTATCCATAATGGTACCATTCAATTAAAAGATTTATTTCAATTTATTAATTGATGACGTGAGATTTCATTTATACATTCTAAATTGTATCATCAGCCTTTTTATGTAGCTGGGATGCTAGTTTTAAATATTTTAAAACTTACACCTTCCCTGCTTTCATTTAATTTTTATTTACAAATTCATAAAATCATATCTGAAGCGTAGAACAGGAAATTCCAGACGTCTTCTCTTATCTCATAGTTATCAGCAGGCTCAGTCTGTTGTTACCAACAAGGAAAACATTTAAAGAATTTCAATTGTTGTAGTCCTCTTCAAACAAATAACCTGTTTCGTTTAGATAACACAACCAAGTTTTTAAAGTCAAATCAGTTGTCTTCAAAATCGTTCTCCGTGCAGTCGGTGTAAGTCGTAGTCGTAGTCCGTCGGGCCCATGGTGTTACATTTCGTAGATACCGTCGCGTCGCCGTCGTTTGTGATTAATTGTAGTGAAGTGATAGTCAATTGAAGTGATAGTGTCCTTGTGATAGTGATAGTGATAAGTGTAGTGCTACTTCCACGAAGCTGGTCATCTGCTTGTATCCTTTCTATAGAATTCTAAGATTTAATTTTAAATTAGTTCATAAGTTTGAAACTCAGATATAAATTCTTGACTGGGTTTTGTTATATTTAACCTTGAATAATTATACAGAACAGGACTTATTATTTTATATGGATTTGAGTGTGAATTTAATTGTTAATAAATATTTTCCTTATTTTCTGATCTGTGAAATGTGTGCCTTTTTTTCCATTTAAGTCATTTTCCAAATCTTGTAATAATACAGTAACATCATTTAAAAAGAAAATTATTTTGTACGGTCCTGATTATCTTAAAGCCATCTTGCTGGTAAACTTCTTTGCCTTGTCCGATAAATAATGAGTCTTTAAAAATACTTTATCCCCTGGTTTGAACGGGTGTTTAGATTTTTCTTCTGAATATCTCCCCGATTTAGCATTTTTCATGTATGCTTTTCTTTGAGAGAGTTTTATATGCTCTAGCTTCTTACTAATATCTTCCTGACTTAAATCCTCTTCTAAAATTCCATGCAAGTCCCAATAGTTTGACAATTCACAATTAGGCTTGTGGTTAAACATAACATTAAATGGACAATCACCCAAAGCCTCATTATGTGAATAGTTTAATGAATTTTGCACTAACGACAGAGACTTGTCCCAATTCGATTGATTGTTATGGTGCAATGCCCTCAATATCACCTTGGTTGTCCTAATGTAGCGCTCAGCTATGTTTCCACTTGCCTTATAGGGTGTAATTTTAAAGTTTTTAATCCCTTTTGAAAATAAATACTGAGACATTAGTGTTGATGAAAAACAACTTGCGTTGTCAGAAACCAAGCTTTTACAAACTGAAAAATTATTAAATACAATCTCATCCAGTTTTTTAATAACTGTAGCTGTTTTGCTGTCCTTGGCGGGTATTAAAAATGTGTATTTACTAAAATGATCAACATAAATCAGCACATAAGCATTTCCGAGTTTAGAGCGTACAAATGGGCCAGCAAAATCTATGTATCCCCTCTCAAAGCATTGTTTTGATGGTGTCGATATTAATTTTCCCTCATAAATTCTTTGTGCGGGCTTGCTCATTTTACAGATTTCACAGCCTAAAACTTTATTTTTAATTTCTTTGTACAATTCCGGTCTGAAAAAATTACTGCTTATTCTCTGGTAAGTTCTGTTCACCCCTGGATGACATCCATGATCTGATGAGTGATAATACTTGTAAACCATATCAATTAAATTCTCTGGCAGATAAATTTGACCTTTATTGCGATCAGTTTTCTTGTAAATAACTACTCCTTTGCAAATCGAGTATTTTTCTGAATTTGTTTTATTTTTTATACTGTTATAAATCTCTACGATTGCTGGATTCTGTTTTTGACTGTCTTTAATACTCGTAAATGCTAAAGGAAAATCCGTTATTGCATTCATTTCTTTAAATTGAGACTCCCTATTATTGTGCATGAGCTTTGAATTTACGCTTCTAAACTTCTTAGGCAATTTTCTCGGATCTAATATTTTGCTCTGCTCATAAACTATTTCCACTCTATGTTTATCGCTTAGCTCAGCAAAAACTCTCGAAAGAGCGTCAGCCACAGGATTACCTTTAGATTTTACATGTTCCACAGTAAAAGGCAAACTTAATATTTTTTGACTCCATCTGGCTAATTTGCTTCCCAGTTTATGGCAGTTAGATAAAACAAAATACAGTGCTGAGTTGTCCGTAATCAAATGGAAAGATTGTACCTCTAAATAATTATAAAATTTTTGAATGCTTAAAACAACTGAATAAGCTTCTTTCTCATAAGTCGACCATGCCATTTCTGAATTTGTCAGCTTCTTTGAAAAATATGCAATCGGTACTAAATCTCCTGCTTCATTCTTTTGCAATAGTGTCGAACCAACAGCTACTGAACTCGCATCTGTCATTAAATAAAATTGTTTGTCAAAATCGGCTATTTGTAAAACAGGTGGATTACTAATTGCACTTATTAGCGCTTGGTAACTATTTTCACAATCATCTGACCAATTAAATTTTGCATTTTTCTTCCTTAAATTGTTTAGAGGACTTGCTATTGATGCATAATCTTTAATGTATTTAGAAAAGAATTGTGTCATCCCAATAAATGTATGAACTTGCTTAACAGTGGTCGGTCTAGGATAGTTTCTAATCGCTGTTGTTCTCTCCGGGTCAATTGTCACACTGTTTTTACTGATTAAATTTCCGAGAAAACTTATCTCCTTATGGAAAAACTTAACCTTTGAGGGGTTTACGGTTAAATTGTTCATAGAGAGCCGCTTAACTACCTCTTCAAGATGAGTTTTATGTTCTTCCTTTGATTTGGAAAAAATTATTATGTCATCCACAAAGTTGAGCATGTAATTATACTTTATATCATGAAAAATCTTTTCCAAATACCCACTCAAAACTCCAGACCCTAAATGTAGACCATATGGAACTCGCTTAAAACAAAATTGGCTATAGGGCGTTGTAAAGCTAGTGATATGTTTACAGTCATCCGAGATAGGTAGTTGGTAGAAACTGTTACATAAGTCCAGGACAGTGAAGTACTCACAATCTTGCATAAAATGGACACTATCATGCAAATCTCCTATTGGCTGGTTATTTCTTATAATCTTTTGATTTACTTTAGCATAGTTAACAACCAATCTAAATTTATCTGTTCCGGGCTTACTTACTAGAAAACTTGGACTGCTATACTGACTCATACATTCCTCAATAACTCCCTGTTTTAATAGGTCATCAGTTATCTCTCTCATTATTTTAAGTTTGGGTGGCGAAAGCGGATAAGTTTTTTGTTTCACTGGTTCATTGTCCATTAGTTCAATTTTAATTTCATGGTTCAAAGCTTTGCCTATTTTGCTTGTAAAAACATTTGAATATTTCCTGATTAGCTCCTCAACATAATTCTGCATATCTGGACAACCGACCTTTAATCCGTTTTCTTGCACATTATTTACACAATCTTTTACTTCTTCCATAGAACAAAATTTAACTTTGACATTTTGCTTGAACGGAAAAATGCAGACTTTATTTGCTAAATCCAGAATCATTTTTGTTTCTTTCATAAAGTTACTCCCTAGGATAATATTATAAGCTAGGTCTTCAACAATAGCAAATTTGACAAACCAAGATAGATTGGAAATACTTATCTTCACTACACATTCTCCGCATGACATCATTACATTGTTACAGCTGTGAAACATTTTGTTTTTATCATTTTCTCACTCCTTATTAGCTTGCTATCCCTTAAAATACTAAACATAGTTAGAGATAATGCATTTATTGAACTTCCTGAGTCTAATAAGGCATTCCTATTTAAAACCTGAGAAAACTTTATGTTTATCCTTGGCTGACTACATCTTACAAAATCTTCCTTAAGCCAACCATTTTGTTTAATATGGTTTATTTTCTTTTTAAATTTCCACATTTCTTTTTTGTAACCTTGTTTTTCTTGTTTACTTGTTTTTAAAGCCTTTTGTTTCTTATGGGGACTTTGTTTAACACCCTTGTTCATTTTATGCAGGGAGACAAAACCGCCCCACTTGGCCTCTCCCCTATTTAGTTTAAATTATTAGGGGTTTTAGTTGTATTTCTGGCACCATTATTACCTCTGTACTGTTTTGGCTTAAAACAATTCCTAGCTATGTGACCAACCTTATCACAATTAAAACATTTAACTGGGGTACTTTGGCTGACTACATTATTTACAAACTTTGGTTTTGGACTTTGGTTTGAACTGTTCACATTATTAAATGTTTTGCCCCTTGCATGAATATTATTTCGCTCCCAATTGGCATAGCCAACATTTTGACTTTGAATACAGAGTTGATTCAGATCCGCAAAGGTTTGAGGAAGTGGCATAAAAACTAATCTACTCCTTTCCTCTGGATTCATATTCATGCATATCAATTGAACCAATTCATTTTCAGAATAATTGCAACATAATAGTTTGCAGTTTTCCTTAACCATTCAAACATAAGCATGTAATGGCTCATTTTGTCGTTGAGGTCTTGTAACTAGGTCTTTTTCAGGGCTTCTCTTAATCCTAATGGTACAAAACAGCTTAATACTTCTTTATGAAAAATGTCAATACTTTTATGGGTGGATTTGCAGTCTAAAATTTTACTCCTTAACGGGCCATTGCAATACTGTTGACACATCTCTAGTATTTGAATATCAGTCAAATTAGTTTCTCTTTTTAATCTTAACACAACGCTTAAGAATTTTAATAAACCATCGATCTTAAGGCCATCACATACTTGCAAATTTTCAAAATATTTCATCACAGGATTAGGCAATTTAGAGAATAAACTACTATCTACTGTCCCCATATTATAGTGTTTAGTTGGTAAAATATCTACATTTTGAGACTCAGTGTGTGGGGCATTTACCTCCGGAATTTTGTTATCTGATTCATTTTTATGTTCTCGTTCCAATGTTGATTCCATTTTATTTTCATCCTCTACATTTGCATTTTTAAAAACATCATCTAATGTCTCTTCTTCAATATTACTCTCACTTAACTTTCTCAGAACTACATCCTTCGCATTTGAATCAATGCTTTTGTTTATTTCCTCAAATTTAAGATCTAAAGCCTTAAGTTCACTTTCATATTTTTCTAAATTTTTCTTTACTTCCTCCGTTAGTTTAAATCTATTTAAATTCCCTATCCTTAAATTCAAATGTTCACTTTTAGCTTCATACCTGAGGATGTCTATTGGTCTACTATTTTCATTTAGGTCATCTAACTTACTAGACAAAACCTTCAAACTTATATCAATGTAATCCAATTCTTCCTGAAGGACAAACTTATTTTGTCAGTGCTTCACATCCCTGTCAGTGTTGCTCTTAACTAACTGCCTTAACTTTTTCCTTAAAACTGAACATGTACTTTTACTATCTGGTTCATAGTTCCTTAGTTTCAACTCATATTCTAACTCACTTTTCGACAGTAAATCTATTTTTGAGCCCATTTTAAAATCAATTTATAGTAACTAAAGTGAATGATTCTTTTCAAAATTCAATTACTAATTCAACAGAAACATGTTCAAATTTGAAAGGGGTGAGCACTAAGCAGAGTGGCGCAATTATTATGTATGTAACATAATTTGAATTATTCTTGTTAGTGAGAAGAATTGGATTTTAAAGTAATTAAAAGTCTCTTGAAGTTAAAGTTCATTTATTCCCATAACAAACTGTCTATCATTTCTTAATAAGTTCAAGAATAAAAGAAACCTAAAATAACGCATTTCGCATAAAACTGAACATAAGTTACGTCTACATTAATTAGGGACTATTTTTTCCCAGACATTACTTGAGCCTACTTTTAAAGTAGGCACCTGCTTCTTCATGACTAACTGCACTCTACAACTCACTAACATTGAAAAAGGCAGAGTGTAGGCAGCAGGCTCCTTATATAAGTTTTGAGAGGCTGGTTCTAGAAGATTCTGTCTCAACCCCTACCCCTACAGCATGTGTTGATTTGGAACAGTCTAGAAGTGACCGGATTAAACCAGTTCAAATTGCCTACTGTTACTTTGTATTTCTTTAAGTGAATTAATTATTCTTATTTCTTTTTTTTACATTTAAATAGAAAATTATAATTTTTAAAAAATAGTTAAAATATCAAATTTCTATTTTCTTTCAAACTACGTTACAACTTTAAAGGACCGTAGGGCAGAACCCTTATGTCCGATTTGGACCATTTCAGATTTATACCTTCCCATAGATGGTTACTATGACCGAGCAAAATTTCGTGAGGTTCACTCCAGCCGTTCAGGAGGAGTACTTGTAAATAAAAAGCCAGAGTGTAGTATAGGAGCTTCGCTCGCTCCGCTCAATCAATGCTTCATTCGTTGGGTTGCAGAGAGAATACAACATATCTATATCTATCTATATACAGGGTGATTCACGACGAAGTGCAGAAATTTCGGGAGCTGATTCTACACATGAAAATAAACAAAAAAGGTCATATAAACATATGTCCAAAAATCTTTCGTTTAGCCGCTAGCCGCCATTTTGTTTTTTACACTAATAATTTTTATCTCCGTAATGAATTGATGGATTTACTTCATATTTGGCATGGACCTTTATCACAATAATGGTAATTTCCAGAAAAATAATTATTATTTTCCGATGTCTATTTTCAAAATGGCGGCCATTTTGAAATTTTAAACTCAAATTTCTCAAAAACGGCACATTTGTCAAAATTTTATTTCAGACAAAAAAGTTGACAAATTATATTATCTAAACAACAATACCAAGTTTGTAAAGATCTGACCACAAATAACGGAGTTATGGAGATTTTTCTATTAGAATTGCATTAATTATAATGCAAAATCCATGTTTTTTTGCAGAAAAATCCCAATAACTCCGTTATTTGTTGTTAGATCTTTACAAACTTGGTATCATTGTTTAGATAATTTAATTTGTCAACTTTTTTGTCTGAAATAAAATTTTGACAAAATGTGCCGTTTTTGATAAATTTGAGTTTAAAATTTCAAAATGGCCGCCATTTTGAAAATAGACATCGGAAAATAATAATTATTTTTCTGGAAATTACCATTATTGTGATAAAGGTCCATGCCAAATATGAAGTAAATCCATCAATTCATTACGGAGATAAAAATTATTACGTGTAAAAAACAAAATGGCGGCTAGCGGCTAAACGAAAGATTTTTGGACATATGTTTATATGACCTTTTTTGTTTATTTTCATGTGTAGAATCAGCTCCCGAAATTTCTGCACTTCGTCGTGAATCACCCTGTATATAATACGTGATGCCCCTTTTTTGTAAACACTTTTCCTCCCTTATTTCTGGACCAATTTTAAAGTTTAAGGTGTCAAAAGAATGGTCTCAGTACGTAGTTTTGCAATAAGGTTTTAGATTTTTGATATTTTAATTCTGAAGCCCACGGGAAGCCCTCAAAGTTCATTTTTTGTCCATAAGATTAACATGGGGAACAATTTATTTTGAATTGCTAAATAAAACAGCTGTTTTTAGTTAAACAAAAAAACACATATGTTAAAAGCTGAATAGAAGCAAGTAATCTAAAACAAATAAAGACAAATAATCTTTTTATTTATTTTAGATTCCTTGAATAGAAGGAAATTGAACTGGTACTGAAATATCAACACAGTTTCATACTTTAATACGAGGAGTGTCTAATCTGAGGTTTTAACCTTTTCTCAAAATTTAGCAGGTATATTTTGCTTGAAAGTTTTATTCATGCGTATTTGGGCACAGAAATAATTTTTGTAACTTAAACCTAGAAAAATTCATTTTTGTTTCCGAAAACAGTTTTTTAAATTGAAATTTTTGACATGGGTCTTATTGGTTGTCCGACTGGTATTGAAACAATAATGAAAGGTAACAAATACTAAAATAGAACACTAAATTTGTGTGCATGGGTTTTCAAACTGCTATAAACTATAAGGAAAAGGGATAGTTGGTTGTAAGTGTAATAACATTTTTATTTAATATTATAGTATAAACATGTTTTATGCAGAATGCTACACATAAAAAAATCTGTGTAAAAGACAACATTTAAAAGTTTTTTTTACCTCCAGTATAGAAAATAAGCTTATTACAAAAATGGTTTTTATAAAGAAAAATGTTAACCAAAATAAAAATGCCACTAAAAACAAAATGGACCACACCATCAAAGATGTAAATTCTTTTAATTTATGTGATTTCTTTATTTAAATGTTGCAATGTCATGGAAAGTTAAGTTAAAAAGGATTTAGGCATAAATAGTAATGTGGACTCATACACTATGTCATTGACTACCTCATACAGTAGTACTACAAAAACAGCCGCAGTGAGTGCTGCATAACTCATACAGGACCGGGGAGTAATGAAATGTTGATTTTTATTCTGTTGTCATGTACGTTTTATGAACTATGTGGATCCAACATATCTGTGAATTTATTCTAAATTTTATAGGAGGGTTTAGACAAAGGCCCTAAGACATATCGGCAAAAGAACAACTATGTAAGCTAATTTAGACCTAAAAGAACGAGCACCACATCTCAGCACTATCACATTGGGAAGTTGGAGAATTGGTAATGAAGATCGATCTTATTTTCACTATAGTGAAATTTTTTTCAAAGTATTACCATGGAGCAAAGTTTGATCACTAGATACCCTAATAAATGCAGCGCATTGCGCTGCACAGGTCCCCTAGTCCTTTTATATTAAACGAGAAAGTTTTGCAGTGGGGTATGTGGCTGGAAATTATTTTTCAAAGTACACGCGGAAAATCGTTCCGGAGGGCAAATAACCATTCTTGGGTACAAAATAATTACAGTTTAATTCATCAAAACGTTCAAAACACTCAGATAATTTCATGAAATCGATAATAAAAATCATTTTTCTCCATAAGAAAAGCATTGGAGTCATCACCTGATTATGAAACTTTCCCTGAAATGTTAAAGTCCCATGTTTCACCCATGTAGCCAGTTTATGAATTGAAAACGAGAAAAGTTCTTAGTTGTGTTGGTGGTTGGGCATATTCTCCAAAAGCACGAATGGGAAACCAGTATTGGGCGATAAGTTCTTAGGTATAAAATAACGGTAGTTTAAATCATATACGTTTAACATGAATTTACGTAAACATAAATACGTAAACATAAATTTAAATATTCGTTTAATTCACTTAAACCTTGATATTAAGCCTTAGCTGTTTAAACTATGTTTTTAAGTCAGTGCACTATAATAACAAAATTGAACTACAGTTTAAAAATTCGCTAGCCCCTATGGCATGTGTTTAAGGGTCTGTGTACAAGAACCAGTGTTAGGCCATAAGGCATTTATTTTCGTGGTATTATTATAAGTTAGGCAATCTTAGGTAAACACGATTGCAGGATGAATACTCTAACTTCACATCAAGCACTTAGCATCAGGTTGTGTAGGGATTAGCCGGGATCATTGGTGGGATCGAATCACGAGCTTAGTATACAGGAGCCTGAGCCTGAGCCCATACTGAGATCTGGTGGTGATGATGAGATCAGGTCTGGGTAGGCGTGGCCTTAGTCACTATTAGGCCAATAATGCACTTCTACTTGGGTGACAGAACAAAGTCAGCTGTACCAAATCTGCTACTTCTAGAGGAGTTTGAACTAAAATTAAAAGTACTCAAACATCAACTCAAAAAAACTCAACATAAGTTTTAGTTTTTTTTTTTTTTTTTTTTTTTTTTTTAAGATTCGGTTAGTTGGAGGCCAAGGAACCGAAAGCGTTAAAACTTCTCCTTAATCTAATTTACCGACACGTGACGAATTTTGCTTAATTCAGTGCCTCCTTAAAGAAACTATCAGAGACTCAAAGAGACGAAAACGTGGATGAACCGGATGAAACCGAAATGCAATGGATTTAGCCTTTTACGGGCAACGTTACTCAGATAGAAAGAGAGAAGCCAGCAACTACACCAAAGCAAAATCATACGTATATAAGACCTTTGTCGAAGAAAGTTGCAGAACAGCGTTTAAACAAAATAGAAACTGTTGTTGGTGAACTGAAAATCATTAGTAATCAGGGTTTAAGCCATGGCACTTTAAATGTACAAACAAATTGTGAATTTGATATGTTCAGCAAGTTTGTTTCAACCCAATTGCAATAGCCTCCAGAGTTTGAAGCGTTGGCTGCAATGCAGGGAATCCAGACCTGCCTATTTTGAAGGAGAATGGCGTGTGCAAACCGGCGCACCGAATCTGCCATCCAAATTTTAATCCTCAAAAGGGTTCACTAATCCCACAACCGAAACTGCGATCTTCGCTTATCAGGTAGTGGAGGGTCCAGCGGAGATTCCAGTGTCCGGTGTAATGGCTCTGCAATGTTTCACCGTCGTGACATGCACTCAGGTCACTTTGTCGAAAAAAAAAAACAAAAAAACTTGGACTTTCAAGTTGTATAATACTATTTTCGCGCATACAACCACCCTCAACCTGGTGATTTACTTTTATTTCTTCTAAAATTATGTAACAAAAACTAATTTTGTAAAACCTTCTTCAAACCTAAATTACTGAATATTTAATTTAGCTTTTACAATTTAGCAAACTTTTGTTTGGCTCATTTTTACTACTTTATCGTAACGTATAACATATCCCATAGCGTTCACTATTTTTAAGCCGTTGTTAAGAGAATAATGTGGAAGTTAGTATAAATTTCTATATAAGATTATTCTTTAAGTTTGCATAATTTACTATTGAACCATATTTTGAGGAAACCCGCTCAGATGCGGGACTATTTGTATTCAATTCGCGTCGTAACATATATGTATATATATTTATATAAAAAAAATTGAAATCCATCCAGATAGACAGGTATTTACGGCTAAACTTAAATGAAGTGCCAAAAGCCTAAAAACATGTTCTCGACAGTTGTTCCTATGTGCTAAATTTAATGAGCTGAGATGAAGACAAGTTGATCTACTGACTTTCACTAAATGTGTGAGTTGCAGAAATGTATCCAAAATCTAGTTCAATAACCTCCTGCCAAAAGCCATAGTAGTTCTATTTTTCCAAATGTTTATCCATCCCCCGGGGGTGGCCTCCGAGCGAAGATCGCAGTTTCGGCGTCTGCCTGGGTTTTGGATCGCAGTTTCGGCGCGCCCGTGCAAACAGGTCAAGTAACATTTTGCAGTAACCACGATTATATGGGATAGTGGTGATTACAACACCAATACCGACAGCACAGGTTCCATTTCTTACGATTTAAAATAAGCAGCCGGGAAGTAGCAGTTTACGTCGGGATGAATTTGAGACAAGAGGCCTGAGACCAGGGTCGGGGTGGTTTTATTACGTAGCCTCGCGCCTGCGCACTTGGAAATGGTACAGAACCCCAACCACGTGGGTCGCCGCCGCTCACCGCTAAGCCAGGCTGCGGATAACGCGGGCGTGGGGAATTAGAATGAGAGCAAAACACGACCAGTTACACTTTGTGTTAAATTAAACTTTATTTATAAAATCTTTTAAGAAATCATTAAGACTATAATTCTACATTATTTTTAATAGTTTTTCAAAATAAAAATAAAATAAACTCGTTAAAAATATTTACATGACTGATATATATAGCATGATGCAATATATTGAGTGTTATAATTGAGAGAAGACAAACGTCATTCGCTTAACCTCTATACGGTTCATCACGTAATATAAACACGTCATGAAACCCAATCTATAAATGAAACATTAAATTGGTATACTAATGTATTTTCTCATATCGGCTACTTGCACACTAACAATTCTCAAACCAATTGTCTACACTCCTACCTCCTTGAGTCCCCACTCCCCATAAACCCTATGAATCTTGAAACTTATTAACACATCTCAATATATTGTATTATAGGTTTACCACTTCAACGTGCAGTACTTATTTCTCTTAAATTTTAAACCTTTTTTCTTCGAATCACACATCTAATTTCTATTTCAGGTGCTGGAGGCCACCAGACCATGTGTCTGGCATGCTTTGACCATGGTGGTCTTGATGCCATGTGGTCATGTTGCCTTGTGCCTGGAGTGTAACGGGCGGTGGCCACAACACGGCCATCCCTGCATCACATGTCGTGGGCTGCAAATAAGGGAGTGTATAAGGACTTATTTGTAGATTATTTACCTGTACATTGTTGTCTATTTGTTTGTTAAGTATTTGTTTTAGTTCTAAAAATTTAATCTGTGTAAATTTATAAATATATGACAATGTAAATAACCATCATGACTTTAAAGTGATCTATTGTCAAACCAACTGGCATTTTTTTTTTTTTTTTTTTTTTTTTTTTTTACTTTATAATTCCTGTAGGATTAACGTTTGTGCGTCAATGAAGTATATAACTATTTTTTTTATATTTATTTATTTTATTTTAAAATAACTCCTGAGAACAAATTGGGTAAGAGCAGTGTTACAAAAAATGATCTTACTCAAGTTTTTTACTGTGTACAAAAGTTATGTAAGTTACCGGTTATTATTTACAGAGAAACTGCGGGCTGTGGAAGGTGGACAGAGTCTGGAGTTGGGACGGTTGGCCAGAAATGTCAATGTTAGAAGGGCACGCGTGCGAGGGTGCGTTGCCCAAGACAGGGGGATTCACGAAGCATCCTTGATGTTGACTCAAGGAAGATTTGATGTTGCCCAATTCCTCAAGAGGGTGTCCCATTTAACGGAAAATTATGGTTAATAGCTCTAAGGCTTCCTGTATTGAAGCGTCCTTCAATACAATTGTGTTTTGTGATAACAATTATAGTTTTTACTATATGGAGACAAAGATAACTAAATTTAATTACATTTGTATAAAATAAAAACTCATTATATGCAATTTTAGTTAAAAAAATGTCATTGCCTGCTTTATCAGTTATTTATGGAAAAAATGTCGTCAATCAATGATATATCATTTCAAATGCACAACTCGAGTCTTTGTCCAACACCTCATTAGCATGGACTAATATGTCTGCCGGGTTGGCAACAAATTTAATATGACTGTATTTTTATTTTCTATTTAAAATAGAGGTACAGGGTTGCACACGGAAGACGGACGGTTTTTAATAAAAATAGTACACAGATAATTTTAAAATTAAATCAGGTTATTTATACTAAATCATTTATATTTATACTAATTCAAGTCTCATTATTTGCCATTTTAGTTAATAATGCTTATTACCTACCAGTTTAATTATATGTGAAAAATAATATCATCAAGGTTATGTCCATAATTTTGAAAGCAGGATTCAAATTCAAGGTCTCTACATATTGTATCTGGCAGCTCATTGTCAATGTAGTCTAGCAAAAATGTGCACACTTCGCCTGGCGATTTATTAGCAATGCCTTCATGGTATAGATATATTTTAGATTTTCTTGTTTTCATGTTATGGTTGCTAAATACATTAACCCACAGTTGCCTCATATAGGATATTTCTTGCATTGGGATATTTGGCAAGGGCAAATTTCTGCATGTAATCAAAACACAGAACAGCTATCATCATCTTTATTGTTAAAGCTTCTTTCATACTAGTGTCAAATTTTTCGCTTTCCTTTTGTGTACAATAAACCTACCTAATGCAGTGCCCCTACAACACTATACTTTTTTATAGTTATACTATCTCTCAACTGGCTTTTAAGTAACCATTCCTCTAATTAACCCCTTCTTCCATAGCACTAAATTGAGGCAGAGTAATCCACCCTAAACATTAAAACAAATTGGATGGTTCTTAAAAAAATTGGATAGTTTCAGCAACTTTTTTTAAGAATTGAGTAACTTATGTTCAAATCATCATTGCTTTTTAAATTAGAACTTCATTTTATCAAATTTTTTCTAGTCATTAAAAAGTGTTTTATTCTTAGAAGTATGGGTTCTCTTTTTTCAGACAAGCTTAAGGTGGCCTGAGTAGAGGATGCTATTCATTGAAAGTTTTGAGTTATTCAGAAGTAGATTCAGAATAAACATTCCCCATATGGAACTCCAAGCATTTCAAGACGCCATCCACATTTTCACAACAAGAGCCGAGGCCAACAAATTCAATCAACAAAAGTTACTTAGTCTTCATACACCCGTTACTCGACTTCAAGCGAAACATAATAATTCAACTGCAAAAAAGGCACACCTGAAGAAGCTAATGGGCTGGAACACACTGTGTATCTAGCCCATGGTGCTCGCGTTGTATTGAGGGCAAATGTTTGGGTTCAGGGGTAGACCACAGCCTTACATACGAGTAACATTTTTAATTACTATCTGTAAAAACGAAAGTATGTAAAAAACGAAAACTTTGTGTGTCTTGAATAGACGCAAAGACTGCTGGACCGATTGACCTGAAATTCTGTAAAACTATACTTTACCTAGGAGATAGATTAAGATAGGCCTATTCCTGTTATTCATAAGCTTCTAGGCTTTGCCCTAATGGCCTTGTAGATGTATTATAAGCAGAAATTTCACCGTGTGTACAACAGAATTATCAAACGCGTAACTGGCAACTTTTAAGAACGTTGTGTTTATTTTTGTCATATTTAATTTGTAATAATAATTTAAATAAAAAACCCTCCTACAAACCCCTACAACCCTACATTTGATTGAAAGCTCTTGACGATATCTTCCCAACCTCCTCAGGGCTCCGCCCCAGGCATCTTCTAAATTACCTTGTTATTCCTATGGACGCAAAATTTTAGTGATGATCACATTAAAACATTTATGAATATTAATTAATAAACAGCTGTTATCATTTAAAGGATTGAGGAAAGATTGGTAATAAAATTAAAAAATTATAAAAACTAATGGATGTAATAGACTTGAGGCGAGTTAGCGTAGCAAACGATATCACTTGGAGGGCATAAAATTTCTCTGGTTGGGATTGAAATTTGAGTACCGTTGCAAAGCACGGGTAAGTCAGCTAGTAATATATATAAATTTAAAGCAAAAACTCCCTTCATTATTCAAACGCCCATGTAAACCAATTTATACAGAACTGAATAAGTAGGGCCATCCCAACGAGGTTGAAATAGATTATACAGTGGAGTGCTAGTGCTACTATGATAGGAATTTGGTCGGCTGTTGATTGGTGCCATTCTACCAACGATTCCCGACATTTCTTTGGTAACCAGGCTTTGGTTTACACTTGTCCATCTCCTATTAGACATTTTACCCACAATACGATAATTTAAACTACCGTTATTTTATATCCAAGAATTTATCGCTCAATATAGAGTTTCCATTCGATTATGCCCAACCACCAACACAACTAAGAACCTTTCTAGTTTTTAATACACAAACTGGCTACATGCTTTAAAACACGGGACTTACATTTCAGAGAAATTAGTATTCATGTGATCTCTGCAATGCTTTTCGTATGGATAAAAATTATTTTTATTAACGATTTTATGAAATAATCTGAGTGTTTTGAACGTTCTGATGAATTAAACTGCCATTATATTCTACCCAAGAATGGTTATTTGCCCTCCGGAACGGTTTTCCGCTTGTACTTTGCGAAATAATTCGTAGCCACATACCCCACTACAAAACTTTCTCGTTAAATATAAAAGGATTCTTGGCCCTTAGCCAAGTAGGAAAGGTCACTTCTAGTATATTATTTTAAAGCGTAGAATGTGGGAACGTTTTGGTGATATTTGACAGTTTGTAGCTTGACACATGAAAAACTTTCTTCATCAAGTTATAGTAACATATTTCTCAATTTTCAAAAAGTTTGTTCTCTAGTAGATTTTATGAAGATTTAAGAGGACTTAATTGGGGAATACTCCACTCATTATATAAGAAAAGTTTGTGTACATTCTAATAATGTCATAAAAAGTTCCAATAAATTAAGTAAATTATGAGAAAAACGAGATTTTGGGAGATATTGTCGAGGAATTTGAAAAAAAAGTTGAAAAAGAACTGTTACTTGAAGATGGAGCGAGATATAATAGCCTATTCTTGTAACATTTTACGTGCATAATAACCCCTTAAATTTTTTGACAATGACTACCAACCACCCTGTATATTTATAACCATATGTTTAAAGATTCTTGGAATTATACTATATTTTGACTGTTCCTGTCATTATTACTAAGTATGGGGTACGTTATGCCCATTCAAGCATAATTATGAAATTAAAATAAAATTCCTGAAAGTAAATAAAATATAAATAGCTATTTATTTATTAACTCATAAACTGGTGTTTTCTGATGATAAGAGAAATACTATTAGGCCTAATCCGAACAATATCAAGGATTCTGAAATTCAAAATATTTAATTACTTTCACTAAAATATAAACAAGTGATTTGTGGTAACGTATAGGGCTGATATTGTGTCCAGTCAGAATACCACGTGGAACGTGGAAAATGCCAATGTTAGTTTTTTAAACGTTTACACATAATTTCATACAAAATCACCATAATTATGTTTTTTATTTTGAATTTACATTTTCACTGTAACAAATAACTACATACCAGCAATTCTTTTTCTAAGAAACATCGGTTGCATCCTACAAGAAAACTATAGTTCTGTTTCTGTGTTGAACTTAGTGAACTCCTTGTCCTGACAAAATTCACCTGTTGGCCGTGTGCCCGTTAAAAAAATCAATATTTATGTATTTATTTTATGTGAATCGTTTTTAATGGTTTAAATAATTGTTCAATTGTCTGGAAGAAAAATTAATAGTTGTTTATCACAGCGTCATCCATTTATTTAACAATGCGAATCACAAATACATGTCATAAGGTGATCTATTTACCCCTTTCGGGGACTCTGGTCGCTTTATGGTGATGACTTCAATAGGTAGATGGACGGTATAATCTGGGATAGGCTATTCGGGATACTGGACTTGGAGATTGGTGGGCGTCATAGGTAAAGGAGGCACGTTCAGGGAGACTGCATCGATAGTGAAGACAAGGTTGGTTGACGACTATCCAGGGTAGACTTGATCGGTGGTGGTAGGCGCAATCGATGAGGTTCCAATTAAATAACATGAAATTTACACACCAAACCGCATTTAAAAGATTACATAACTATTAATTTCCGTAGAACATATTCACATACAACGATTAAAACAATTAATTTTGATGCAGTAAATTGTTTACGTCCGATTTGTTTCACTGCGAATTTAGAATGACAATTCGTTATCAAGGTAATTAAATGAATGTAGCAATTTGAAAAGTAATAAGCTTTAAATATGCGAGTACTTTTAATTTTAGTTCAAACTCCTCTAGAAGTAGCAGATTTGGTACTGCTGACTTTGTTCTGCCACCCAAGTTGAAGTGCAGTATTGGCCTAAGTGACTAGGGCCACGCCTACCCATACCTGATCTCATTATCAGTATGGGCTCAGGCTCAGGCTCCTGTAAACTAAGCTCGTGATTCGATCCTACCAATGATTCCGGCTAATCTCTACAAAACCTGATGCGAAGTGCTTGATGTGAAGTTAGAGTCTTCACTCTGCAATCGCGTTCACCTAAGATTGCAGAACTTACAATAATACCACGAAAATAAATGCCTTATATAAAACTGGTCTTGTACACAGAACCCTTAAACACATGCTTATGCTCGCTATCTCTATCTATCTTGCTTTGCTTGCCGCCAATATTTATTCACCTTATATTTACAACTTAAAATAAGTACTTAACAACCTCCATAGTTCGGGGATCCAACACCTGGTTGGTGCCCCCTTTCATCCACAGTTTAATGGGGAAGGGGAAAGCGCAGTAAAAATAATCGAAAACTGCATTCGTAAAGTGCCTAGGTCAAACTGTGCAAATCTTCCAAGGTATTAAATCAATTTCTTGTTTCAATAAACCAACCTGCCCCACTCAACGACTAAAGAATCTACAGAAAGAACTACTGTTCAACAGAAGACTTAGATGTGTATTTGATCTGTTAATACCCAACACAGAAGGCATTGCAGAAAAAAACAATTTAAACATGTATTTAATTTTAAGGGAAAAAGAAATGTTGGTTTCAAACCAGGGCATAATGTGAATGTTCGAGATTTTCGAGCTAACCATGGCAAATGGCAACCTGCTGTTGTTAAACTTATGTTGTCCAAACATCGGATGGTTTGAGATGGAAGCGCCATGCAAATCAAATGTTATTGCGTACTTGTTCTGACCAAAGGTTACCTGGGAGTGTAAAAAATCCAAGTCCTAACCAAAGTCCTAACCGCTTATTGTAGCATCCATGACACACACCATTTAGAGAAACATAAGTTTATTTCTATTTTAAATCAACACTAGTAACAAAAACTTAATTAAACTACACTTAAACTGAATTAAATAGTATTTACGACAGTTATAAATGATCATTCATCATTGAGATTGCTAAGGTAATTAGGTCTTAATTCCCCTGCTCAATGTTCCTGTCTTCTTGGACACTTGGGGAAGAAATGGAACCTGTGCTATCGGTATTTGTGTTGTAATCGCGACTATCCCTATAATCGTGGATCCTGCCAAATTTTACTTGACCTGTTTGCACAGGCCAATCTCCTTCAAAATAGGCAGGACTGATTTTCTTGCATTGCAGCCAACGCTTCAACCTCTGGAAGCTTTTGCAATTGGGTTGAAACAAACTTGCTAAACATATCAAATTCACAATTTGTTTGTACATTAAAAGTGCCATGGTATAAAACCTGATTAGTAATGACTTTCAGTTCACCAACAACAGTTTCTATTTTGTTTAAACGCTGTTCTGCAACTTTCTTTGATAAAGGTCTTACATACGGATGATTTTGCTTTGGTGTACTTGCTGGTTTCTTTGTATCCGAGTAACGTTGCTCGTAACAGAAGTTGCACTAAACGGTGGTTCAACAATAGGCTCAATCCATTGCATTTCGGTTTCATCCGGTTCATCTACGTTTTCGTCTAGTTGAGTCTCTGATAGTTACTTTAAAGAGGCACTGAATTTAGAAAAATTCGTCAAGTGTCTTTAAAGTACATTATGGAGAACTCTTGACGCTTTCGGTTCCTTGGTCTCCAACTAACCGAATCTTAAAATTCATATTTAAGTTTTCATATGTGAATATAATACAGTTTAGCCACAAGTTTTTTTTTTTTTTTTTTTTTTACAAATTTCATTAAGGTAACATTTTCAAAGTATAACTGTTATGTGAAACTATGAAATGAAACTCGTAAATTGAAATAGAAATATTTGTATATAAATAATACTGAGAAGTAATGATCGTTATAATTGATTAATGATGTATAATAGTTACTATCACATACCTCCATATTGGCTGCTGATTTTGTGGCTGTCGGCTGAGTATTCAAATACTTAATGGAGAATCTGCAACATAATTAGAGGAGTAACTGGTGGATGTTAGTTTGCAAAATGCGTAAGCCAACCTCTCCACCTTCTTGAGGGTCCACCTTTTTTTGTTAGACGGGAAAAAGAGGTTCGCAAGTCTTGGCTACACTGTGTGGTAGGTTATTTTAAGTTTAATCGGTAAGGAATTCAGGTCAAAATTTTGATAGAATACATAGATCTGTTATTATTTAATATGCAGCCAAAATTCCTCGAATCTAAATTGATATGGTGGGAGTGTGTAACTATTTTTTAAGGAAGTGAAATTTTTTTCCTAAGATAAGTTAACTAGTAAGTACAATCGATTGCTTACTGTTGCAAGTTGTTTCCCACTACTTTTTCTCATACAAATTGAAATACTGTTTTATACCTTTTGGGCTCGCAAGTAGGTGCAAGAGAAAAATAGTTTGTCGATTGAGGATGTAACTCTCTTATCAGAGCGCATTACTTCAGACTTGGATATTTCTTGATAGCTCATATGGCTTGGGTATTCTTTAGTTTCTTCACCATAACTTTTGACAAAACTCATTGCCTTAGCATCCGTGTCCAAAAATAGGGATATTGGTTGAAAGTTTTCACCTGGTACTCATAAAAACAACTGCTTCAGAATTAAGGAGGGTGTGGTCCGCTGGAACATTGATAGGTTCACTATCACTGTCGGAATCTGATTCATTATCATCAATAGTGTTATGATAATTTTCATTTACTGCTGACTCTTCTCCAACCTGAGACTCGACTAAATCGTTCATTCTTCTGTAACTTATTTTGATATTTGCTTTTCTGTAAATTGTGGAATGTTCCAAAACTTTCAATGCTTCAAAAATGGTATTTTTTCGAACAGTTTGAAACATAACGTTGCTTTTATATTATTTTTTCTTCTTCAAAACAACTGGGATGACATCTGTTTCGTGTGGTAGACGGGGTAAAACATCTATATTTTCTGCCACGTCAGTGGGGACATTCACGATTCGACCTTTGATTGGGTACTGCTGATTTCCTCCAAGTGTTCTTATTTGCATGAATGGGATTCTTGGGCAGATAAATCTTTCTTCTAGTTGAGTTAGCCGTCTGATCTCTACAGGAACATGAGGAAAACTAAGACCTTTGTGACATAAAGAAAAATCATGGTTTTTCATTTTTTCTTAACTGCTTTAGCAAGCTGAACATAAGTATCCAACATTAATTGAATCATTTTCCATTTTTACACAACATTCTTTCAAAAATCGTACAGGAACATCTTTGAACATACCTATTGAGCAATAGGTGACAGAAAACCTGAACAATAGCCGACATCATCATACACATTCCCAGTATGGACCATCCTTGATTGCTGAATTGTAATGATCAAATATCTTTTTCCTTGCATTCCTGGTCGTTTGTCTCACCTTAGTGTAATAAGATTGAATAATTTTTTTACTATGCTCTTTTCGGTTAGATTGAATAAGCAGCCCTTTCTTTTGCGACCTTATCAACATTTTCAAATGTTTTTGACGTTTAATTGAATTGTTCAATCGTCTTCTTTGGGATTCTATTAGTCGTAGTTTATGAATAATTTTGTTCTTTTCAATGGATAACCTTTTCCTTTGACATTCCTTCAATCTTTTTTTATGAATCTCACATTTTTCTGGATTAGAGAGTCTTTGTCGTTGGGTTTTTAAGTTTCTCTACTGATGCATTTTGCTGTTTTCTAAAACAGAAAGTCTTCTGTTGGGCTTCTTTTAGTCTTTGTTGGCGAAGTTGTCTGTTTTCTTGAAGTGAAAGCCTCTTCTGTTGGGCTTCTTTTAGTCTTTGTTGTTGAAGTTGTCTTTTCTTGAAGTAAAAGCCTTTTCTGTTGGGCTTCTTTTAATCTTTGTTAGTGACGTTGCACGTTGCCTGTTTTCTTGAACTGAAAGTCTTTAGAGCTGGGCTTTTTTGTTCTTCATTTGGGTTTTTTTTTTTTTTTTACCTTCCAGTATAGAAAGTCTCTTCTGTTGGGCTTCTTTTAGTCTTTGTTGTTGAAGTTGTCTTTTCTTGAAGTAAAAGCCTTTTCTGTTGGGCTTCTTTTAATCTTTGTTAGTGACGCTGCACGTTGCCTGTTTTCTTGAACTGAAAGTCTTTAGAGCTGGGCTTTTTTGTTCTTCATTTGTTTTTTTTTTTTTTTTTTTTTTTTGTTTTTTTTACCTTCCAGTATAGAAAGTCTCTTCTGTTGGGCTTCTTTTAGTCTTTGTTGGTGAAGTTGTCTTTTATGTTTAAGTAAAAGCCTTTTCTGCTGGGCTTCTTTTAGTCTTTGTTGGTGAAGTTGTCTTTTTTCTTGAAGTGAAAGCCTTTTTTCCTGAATAGGAAGCCTCTTCTGTTGGGCTTCTTCAAGTCTTTGTTGGTGACACTGCCTGTTTTCTTGAACTAAAGCCTTTGGAGCTGGGCTTTTATGTTCCTCATTTGGTGTGTTTTCTTGTTTACCAGATTAGAAAGCCTCTGCTGTTGGGCTTCTTTATCACTAATAGTATGAATTTCACGTTTATCAGGGTTGATTTGTTTCTTCTTTTGGGAAATTTTGTTGATGTTACTGTGGTGAAGTCTGACCAGTGCATCTTGCCTTTTTATTGCTTTAGATCTCCGGTTGATTTCTCTTAAATAATCCTTCTTTGTTTCATCTCCCTGTGTTTTCCTCCAGTACAATTTCTTGACTTGATGCCTTTTGGCAATGCTCTTCTGTTTTAACTTAGGCGTTCTTATTTATAACTTATATAGGGATGACCTTACAAACTAAATACTAGTAAATAATATTAAATTTAAAATATATTAAATTACTTTATTAAAAAAAACTGATAATTTCAGTTATCTGCATACCTCAGCAAAGAAAACTCACACAGCATTAAATTCAATAATATATAGGTAGTACTTCTTAATAATAAGGAGGCCACTCGTTAAGGCTTTAGCACTATTAGTAAAATAACAATCATATTTAGTAATAATACTTTCATCAATAAAATTTTAGAGGTTTATGTATTACATTTTATAGAAAAATAAACTAATATTAAATGTTGAATATTAATATATTTATCTTACTCAAAAATCGAAATACAGGGTGTTTACAAAAGAATGCCTGGATTTTTAATGGATATTACTAAAAAAAAGTTTTGAAGGTACTTAAGCGATAAAAATATTAAATTGAATAGTTAAAAACAAAGTTTTTAAATACCTTAGTCGGTTATAGTGTGAACTTCATTGTTGCTCTACAGCACAGTGGCGGCTCCATAGCCGATTTTTGAGGGGGGGGGGGAGGAATTCCCTTACCTTGGTTGGGGGGGGGGGAGTAGTGGGGTTTGGTTACACCTAGACCGGAAGTCGTGCCATCTGCCCGAGCAGCTGCTTGTGAGCAGTTGACCGGGCAGCTGGCGCCAGGTGCCATGCCATATAGCTTCCGGTGGGGGTTAGAGGGTATATATGAGATGCTGTAGTTATATGTTATGCCATATAGGTTGGGGTGGAGATGGTGATAGTGTTGGCGTTAGGGTGAAGTGAATTTGCGCATAAAGTGGGGTTGAACTAAAAGTGCGCATAAATTAAAAGTTAGTTCAAAATTGAAATTCGTCGGTGTTGACGAAACTCTAACAGTTGAAGAAAAATTAAGAGTTAGTTCAAAATTGAAATTTAAACTTATAACTGGGATCTGGAAAACATGTCAAGGTCATCCAGAGTAAGTTTTTAAAAAGCCCATCCAACTACCACCAGAAATAGTTCAAAGTTAAACTAGTTGGTGATAGTGGGATAATTCATCCGTGCCATGGGAGAGGTGTTTATCGTTTGAAAGTTGGCGATCGAATGAGAAGCGCCACCTAGGGAGAGGGCTTATAAAATGGCAACCTTCCCCCACCACCCCTTCCCCCACTCCTTTAGACCAATAACCGGTCGCCGACTCTATGTGGTGAAACTGAACTAGACATGGCGGCCGCCATGGATAATTCTAACCTCAAACCTTAGTTTTGCATTGGTGAGCATGCGCCACCCCCACTCCTTTACCTTTCTTTTATATTTTTAAAACCGAACAGATGTCCGGGCAGCTGCCCCTACGGGCAGATGTTCGGGCAGGTGTCGGGGGCAGAGATGTTGAAATATTGGGGTGGAGATGGCGATAGCGTTGGCGATCGGTTGAACTGAATTTGCGAATAAAGTAACTAGGGTTGAACTAAAAGTGCACATAAATTAAAAGTTAGTTGAAAACTGAAATTTGACGGTGTTAACAAAACTCTTAATAGTTGAACAAAACTAAAAGTTAGTTTAAAACTGAAATTTAAATTTATAAATGGGATCTGGAAAGTATGTCAAGGTCATCCAGAGTAAGTTTTAAAAAAGCCTACCCAACTACCACCAGAAATAGTTCTAAGTTGAACTAGTTGGTGATAGTAGGATAGGTTGAAGTAACTTTTGAATTTTATTAGTGAACATACAATTAATGTGCAACAGCAGAGTTTAAACAAGTTGAACTTTTGTGATGAATTACAGAGTTGTAAATGCAAACACCGACGACGATGAGAAGGTAAATGCAGAGTCCCCAGATGATGTATTTGAAAAGCTTGAACAAATGTAACATTTCGAGTTGGTTTTCCCGTTCCATTTCCAATCGTTTAATTTCCAATTTCAATTTATCCTCTTCCATTCTAGTTACGAAGGGAACTTCATCCATCATATCCATCATGATTGTGTTAGTGTTTGAAATTTTAAAACAAGTGATGTTGATAGTTTAGAAGTCGAAGACGGAATGAGAAGTGAAAGGGAGAAATGTTAGTTAAATAAAGAAGTGGTGGGGGGAAGGATGAATTACAAAGAAGTGGTGGGGGAAAGACGTTGCTCTTCATTATTACCATCAGTAGTATCAGATGGTGCAGGAGTTAGATTTAGTAAACTGTCTTCGTCTAAACTTTCAACCTTATCACAAATAGGACAATCGTATGTTATTTCCATTTTTATTTTGATGGTTGTAAAATTATCTACAAGTTCTTGTAAAATATTAAAAATGTCTTGTAACTCTTCTTTAGAGTTTATTTCAAAACTAGAATTCATTCGGGCCAATGGAGAGTTGTTCATTGTTGGAGAGTCGGTGATGGAATGAGGATCGGCGCATAGGGAGGGGGCTTATATAACGGCGACCTTGAGCTTATGATCAAATAAAGCGTTAAGTTCTTCTTCTTCATCTTTTAATTCAATTATTCTAACTGAATTAGTTGTTTCGTCTTCCTCACTCTGTGATGATGACGATGAAGAAAACAATTCACCAGGATTTAAATATTGAACCACAATTCTGAACCATCTCATAGGATATTTGTCCATGATAGAAAGTAAGTTTTGAAACAATTCTTCCATCTCCTCCCTCTCAGTTATTATATGTTCAAACTTGATAAATTTTTCTTCCATGTTGTTAGTTAGAGTGTTGGAAGTGAAATGATTTAAAGTTGAATATAATATTATATAAAAATTACAACCGGTAGTGGGGGAAATCTCAAGGTCATCCAATTGAAGTTTTAAAAAAAGAGTATAAAACTGAAATTACACATTTGATGGTTCTACAGGATCGGAATACCAATCTGACCTGTATTTACATCTTTTTATCATATGTGTACAAAAATCATCTTGATGAGAATTGGTGCGTTGACAATGAGCAAGATCGAGAGGGTGAAATTTGAAACATCTTTGAGGACAACATGTATGAAAATATCTTGATTTGTAAAGTTTCAAAGTTCGCAATTCCGGTGGCGGTAGTTGTTTTGTTTTGCATTTGCAGTAACAAGATCCGAAGAATTCGCATTTAGTACAAGCTAACCCATCCACCATCATTGGTCCTAAATCTGTACATTGTTGTTCACTACAGTAACGAGGTTTGTACTTGTATTTTTGCTCTTCCATGTTGACGCTGCGGAGTCCAGTGAAAGAATAAGAGTGTATAGTGTTGAATAGCGAGTTTTATGTACTGTGAAAAGTGGTGGGGGTAATTTCAAGGTCATCCAAATGGAGTTTTAAAAAATTATACCTTACTAATGTAAGGAATGTTGATACTTAAGAAGTTTGTTTCTCTTTGTTTTCTTCAGACTTTTTATCTTTCTCAGCTTTAGCCATAGCAACTAGTTCTTCTATTGATAGCGGATGTACTTCAGGAAATTTCAAAATTAATTTAGCTTGGTATCCTTCTTTAGCTAATACATCTATATCTTTAGTCATTTGTTCAACAGTGTTGTAATCTTTTCCATAGATTTTTCCATCAAGTTGAATCATCATTCTGTACAACATTTTCTTAAATAGGTCTTGTCGTGGTGAGAGCTGAGAAGCAAATGATTATTTATTCAAGTATCACATCCTTTTTATTAACTCACATTTAACATGTGATTCTTTAGTTGTAGTTTTGTTTGTCAAAAGTTATTCAACATTGGTAATATTTTTGGAACTTGATGTTATGTTGACCAGTAGGCGATGAAGAAGTTGTAGGTTGTGTAGAAATAAATATTTCATCATCGCAATATTTTGTTTTAGTGAACATCCTTGTATTAGTAGCACTAACATCAACAGTTAAGTGATAACCACCGGTAAGTAAAACTCGCATTTCGTTGGTTAAATCTTCGAGTTGTTCAAAAGTTGTAATGGTGCTGGTATCGTAAGATGCACACTTGACTTTGAGAGACATCTTTTAGTTTTTTATATTAAGCAATAGAGTGAGCGAGATGTGTACGGTACGAAAGGTAGTCGTAGACTGATGAACTTCACAAGTAGATTTCTGCTTTTATCATCACACAAAATTGGGTCAAGGTCATTCCGTGGAATTTTTAAAAAAGCAACATATTGTAATGTACAAAGACATTACAATATGTTGCTTTTTATTTTTTTGTTTTATATCATATTTATTGAGAAACAATTACAAACAAATATTTACAATGTTATGTACAAACTAATCAATAGTAGGTGTTACATGAATTGTAAGTTCAGTAGAGTTGTTTCCACTTGGTCCGTGCGAAACCAAATAGAGTGCGCCGGGTTGAACTACACGAAGATCTTCATTTTGAAGAAGTTGTACAAAACGTGTAGGTAGGAAGATTTGAAACTTCGGTTCGTCACCAACTGTATACGGTGCCTCGCTCAATGTGCAATTAATAGCATCACCTACTGAAGTTTCCATTTTCTTGATTGTATGAATGATGTAATGTTTTTCTTCTTTTAGTTCAGAACATTTCTTCGTAGGTAGAATTGATGATTTAGAATGAGCGTTGAACTGATCGACCAAATTTTGAAGTAAGTTCTGCGATGCCATCTTGATGTTATTGTTAATTTTCTTGTAAATAAGAATGTCCGTTGGAGATGTTGTCTCTTCGGAGGTTCGAGTAATACTCATGCTGCGTCATGGTAGCGCTCTCACTTTTATAATCGACACTACCCCCACCACTTTGTTGAAGGAAACTGTTCAAGCGGTAGGCATTCTTTAAAGCGCACTGCGACCTTCGATGTTTAAAACTTTTTGATGAAATACAAAGTTCGTTGAAGTAGCATTGGAAATTTTTATCAATTATTGCATTAATCACTTCGTTGCTTGTAAATGATTGTATCCAATTTGCTTTTTCCAATCCCCTTGTGTAGATAATTTTAAACTCTTTGCAATAATGATTCATAATGTGCGGCATCATGTTATAATTAATGAAACCTTCATCCCATCTTAAGCTATGAAAATGTTTGTTCAACCATTTGTTTGTAACTTTCGCTTTAGTTGTTAGTCTATTAAATGGTACTGGAGGTTTGAACAAATAATGATAAACTACTGATGTGTTCATGTCCAAGATTACTAATTCTTTAATAATAAAATTACCATCATTTCCTCGGAAAGCTTGAAATTCAATTATACCTCTTTTAACTTCCATTATGTGTGGTGCATTAGAAAACGAAACCCGTTTATTCATGATGAAGTCTTACTAACAACTGACTTAAAAATTGAATGAGCCGACATTTATAACAGACAGGATTGTTCTTCTTCTTTCACTTCTTGTGCCACTTCATTGATATTAAAATTGGTGTGATAGTTGTTTAATTGTCTCCACATTTCAACTTCTTGAGGTATTCTATTAAAGATTGAAGTATCCACGGGACCGTATAAAATTGGAACAAAAGGTTGTTTGTCCAATGTATCAATTAGATAGTCTTTAATTATTGCACTTGAAAATATTAGTTGTTTCAAATATCTGGTGACGGGACCGGTAGTACAACTTAAAGTGTAAAATTCTTCTTTAGTGAAATATAATTTAACATTGTGTGTAGTTAAATCTCTGAAGCGAACAATTTGTCCTCCACGATGTTTTACTATATCAACTTCAATATTTGATTCCAATAAACTTAATCTTGTTCTTCTTCCAAATGTGTTGTTACTTAAATAGCACTCCAAAAGATGTAAATGTTTCATGAGAGATTCCCAAGTAGTTTCACTGAAAGTAACCATTTTGTTTCCATGATTTAAAATAACAATTGGTGAATAATCCATTGATTTTAAAATTCCAACTGATATACTTTTTGTCATGCATGAAGAAATTGGGTATATAATCCGAAGAAATACTTCTGTTAAAATATTGGTTGTAATGTTAACTTCAACCTTCTTCCTTTTTACTTCTTTTTCAGCTTTTTCTTCTTCTCTCTTCTTATGTTTGTTGAATTTTAGGAACTCGTCCATTTCTCGTTCAACTTGTTTTTCTATATCTGAACTATTATCATCCATTAGAGGTGTATTTTCTTCTCCGTTAGTAGAATTCATCTTGTGAATGATGTTTCCCATACGACGGTTGAAGATAGAATGAAGTTTCCACTAATTATTTTCTCGCTTTTATATTTTTCGTAAAATCCTTGAAATTTATACAATTACATAATTGTTTGTTTTCAACTTGTCTTTCACAAATGAAATTCTAACCTCAAAAATTGAAGCAGATAATTCTAACCTCAAAAATTTGCAGTCGTTGTACAATTCTTCTTAAAGTACATTCTTCACAATTCCGGTCAGTGGTGTGTAAGTAACTATTTTATCATGTAGAATTAGACAGTATGCCGAAGTTCCATCCGCTACTGGTTCTTCAAATTCCATTTCAATTTTTATATCCACACTTGATGATTTTACCGATTCATTTTGTTTTGAACAATCGATTACAATTATTGGAGCCTTGGAATAATACTGGTCAGGTGATAATAGTGGTGTATTAGTCTTTCCATAATATGACGATTGAAATCTTGCATACAAATCGTATAAAATGGAAAAACGTTTTTTGCTGAACATGACATTCAAATTGTCATAGGGAAAGAATTGAGAGTTTAGGAAAACTTTACAATTCTTTATTTTACAGTGATCAAATTGACCAGCATTTGCAGTGATAACATCTTTTCGCTTAGTTTGAAAACCGAGTATTATGTACCTTGCTCGTTCCAAGTAAGTTGATGTCTTGACGGTCCATGTTTGTCGTTCTGTCTGAGGTAGTGTAGGGTATTCATGAAATTCCCAACTTCGGAATGGCATCACAATATCACGGTCAGATTTTAACTTTCTCAATAATAGGATTCTATGTTCATCGGCCAATCTTACATGAGGTACTCTCCAAACAACTTTATCCAACTGTAGTTGCCATTCCAGTTTATCTTCCGTAGTTGCAGGGTCTGCAAGTATTAAGTCCTTATTAGTTGAAGACCTGAGTAATACTAATTCTTGTTTGACATTTATTATTACCCGTTTGTAATCTTCAGCGAATCCCAAAAGCAATCGTAAAGGTACATGAAAATCAAAGTGACCGTTGGAAGCTGGTGTTATAGTGTCTTTATCGGGGGCAACCCATCCGGCGGTGACTATTGAATTCTTCTCATGCGGTGTTAATGATGTTAATCCTTTTAATGTCGTTGTTAAACCAACCTTTTTTGTTGAATCAACCGTCACCCCTGATATTTCATATCTTATTTCATCAAAAAGATATGCCATCGGGTTATTTATAAAAGGAACTGTTGAAGCAGTTTTTCCATCCAATTTTAATACCCGTCCTTCGATGTACAAGTAACTTTCACACGGTAACGTGTAAATATCTTGTTGTTGAATGGGAATCCTTATTTCATCGTTATTGTTTAATTTTGATGAAGTGTAAGGGTTGTGCGTGTGATATTCCTTCTCCCATAGTGTTTCGTCGAACGTTGGTCCTTGAGATATATCCAGGATATCCATCGCTGTTAAGTTTCAATCTAATCTTCTGTAGAAAACGAATGTTGTCCGATGTTAACTCTTCCAATGTCGAGGAGCTACTGAGCTCCCGACTCTTCCGTTGCGGTTTAAATGATAATCCCATGTTGACTTTTATGTTGCTGCACTGATGTGTATCCGTATAGTAATTGTTTCTCCTCTAAAGTCAACACTATGACCGTCTTGATCCAATATGTTCAGTACGATGTCTGAAATGAAACTGGTGTTTAATGGCAGGTATATCATGTTTTGTGGCTTCTCAACAATTTTAAAACCGGGAGCCACTGTTGGATAAAATGTATGTAAAATATGTTGATTAACTCCATCTCTATACGATCCGTGTATAATGTTGCACGTGACATCGATACTATTTACTTTCAATATTGTTACAGTTGAATCACCTGAATGAGTAGTTCCAGGATTTAAGATTTTCTTTTTTGTATCTGTAAATCCAAGTAAACTGCCAATCGACTGTTCCAAGCTGACATCAATATAATATTTCGAAGTTATTTCTGCTTTTAAAGTATTATTGTTTCCTTTAACGGTGATATTGTCTTCTCCGAGTTGTTTCTGTAATAATTGGTTTATATCATCGATTTCATAAGCTCCAGTAGGAAATGTAATTATTTTTAATTCTGAGTATTTTCCTGCAGCATCCTTAGTTTCATAATAATGAAGTAAATTGTTCTTCCCTTCCGTAACATTGGGAATTGAGTTGTAGGTAGTCAAATCAAGTAATGCCGCTTCCCATAATCGTTCCTTGGATAGACGCAATGCTGGGAACAGCGTACTTTTCAATGTGGATGAATTTCCACTCAGTGACACTGTATACGATGACATCTTAAAGCTGACTGACACTCTTCGCTAGAAACTCCAAACATAAATGTCCACATATTTCAGTATTGTTAGGTTGTTCTCTTTTGTAATTGTAAAAAATGTTTTTGGAGTTTTGAAAATAATGTTGAAGTTCTTTCGGCGGTGGTAGATTGCCAAAACTGTCAAAGTAGTAAACGGTTTGTCCAAGCTTTTTATAGCATACCCAATGAGTGCCTGGACCATAGGTGGAATCCAAATTTACTATTCCAGTTTCATTTTTCCATATTTTAGTTGGTAATGCATCTTTCATAAAAACTCCTCGAAAGAATGGTATTTTTAAACATTTTACATAATCATTTAACTGATGATTTGTTAAGGCTTTATTTGGAATTATCAATTGATTCTTCTTATTTAGTACACACGGTATGGTTTTAGGTATAAACCTGCTCCGTTTTTTACCATTTGCCAAACAGAAGTCTTCTTTACACTTGCCTTACGAGTTCTACGACGTCCTTTTTTAATATTTCCACCTCTTTTAGGAGCGTTTCTCTTTGCAGGTCTTCCTCTGCGGCGTTTTCCACCACCTAACTTTGCTTTCGTCTTCATGGCTGTAGTTACTGCCCAAGCCGATGCTTTTTCTGCAATACTTGCGTCACTTGATTTTACTCTTTGCCAAGCTTTTTCCGCTAGAATTTTATCCGCTATTGATCTATTTGTTGAATCTTTATACTTTGAATATGCTATATCGTGTTCTTTGCAAGCTTGATCTAATTTATTAATTCCAGGATCTCCTCTTGCTAAACGTTTTGCCAACTTAGTTCCGGGTCCACAATATTGATAACCTCCGGGCAGATGTAATTCGTATGGTAAAGCGTCTATCGCTCGATTTACAACAGCACCAACTGGAATCCGTCTGAGCAGGGATAATGCAGCTGATGTTATACCACGTCCTCTCTTGCCAATGTCCTGACGACGACTGAACGATGCGGTCTTCATTATGCTGTTTTATGTAACCAACGTCTTCACTCTATGAAATACTTTATGATAATGAATCCTTTTTTTGTGTATTCCATACTTAAATATTCACAAGCTTTACCCATATATATCGATGATTGTATCTTTAATCCATTTTTCTCTCTTAGCACCTTCGATTTTATCGTGATTTGATTTACCAATTATATGATTATGCATATCAACAACTGCATTACCTATAAGATTTATTACATACTCTACATTAGTAGCATCTTTGTAATCTGTTGGATTATCAAGATTTGTGATACGTTTACCATTACATGTATACACAGATGGATCGTTATTAGAGGTTGCTATAACTTGATTAATAGTAGCAACATCATTCGGAGCTATTCCTGCTGATATGTTAGATATTCTTCTATTTTTTCCATCATATAAGTTATTTATTTTATCTAAAACTATAGTTTGTTTCACAACAACACAATCATTATCATCTTTACCAGATTTTACATGGGTTAATCGTCTACCTCCACATATAAAGTTAACACCAGTAGCTGATAGTTGTGGCACTTGTGTTAAAATAACAGCATCATGTTCTTCCGTGCCTAAACTTATATTTGACAATCTTTTATTTTTTCCATCCCACTTGTCATTTTTTAGTTGTAGTAAGGTAAACTTTTCACTTCCTTGCATAAACTCATCACCTTTCTTTGACACTACCTGATTTTGTTTAACAAAAGCGGATGTTCCTTTCTTCAAGCTTTCATTCATTTGTCTCACGGTAGCAGCATCCGATGGAGTTGAACCATCTTTCAGATTGGACAACACTTTTCCATGACAATCAATAACAGCATCATTATATAAAATACAATTATCTTTAATATATTTTATATTAACACCATCACTTTCTTCTTTAGGATATCCAATATCGTTTATAGTATATTTATAAAAAGAAAATCCATCCTTTTTCTTTTCTGGTATTACAGAGTGCAAATAACGCTTATTGATTGTATCTGTATCATTAGTTGGATTTGCCACATTAGTTATTTTATAATTTAAAGCATTGTACATTTTTCCACTTTTAGTCTTTTGCAACAGTAAAGCGTAATCCATCGCAGATAGCAAATAGCCTTTATTAACAACATCTCCATTGTTGACTGGTTTTGCAACATTAATAACCCTGTGAGATTTTGCATCATACAGTTGGTTGTTGTCAAGCTTTAAACTTGTAGATGTTTCCTCCTTCACTGTTTTTAAATTTGTTGCATCTCCATCTTCTTCTGGATCTCTAACAAACTTTAAACGTTTATTATTTATGTTATAGTCACCTTCGGGTGTTTGCGGTAATCCACTTCTTTTTCTGTTTTCTCCAACTTGCACTCCTAACGCGGAGTATCGTCCGAACTTGTCGACGCTCATGTTAGAACTGACACATTATACGCCTGCAACTCTTATATATCCGCGGACAATTATACAATTATGCCGCGATTCCTGAGTTCGTCAATCAGAGCTACCCATTCATTATTTAAACCTGTATGACCAGCTTCCATGGCTTCATGCAATAGTCTCATTCTATCAACCAATTTATTGATGTCGTTGTAGTAAATCACATTCGTATTGTATAGATTTTTCATCAATCCTTTACCAGATGTTGAAGTATCTCCTTTACTCTTTTTACCATGTTGTTCAAGAAGTGATAAATCCATAAGTGATAAAGATTTTCTTTTCAGTGGTTGTCTCACCGCTGGTGCAGTACGTAATGTTGGCAATTTTCGTGGAGGAAACAACTTTTTTATAACGATGTTATATTTTGTTGCACGTGAACGATTAATCATTGCATCCTTTAAGTAGTTTCTTTTATGAGCGTTAGTATTTTGGAGAATCTCCTTAAAAACACTTAAATCTTTGGATGAATATCTTAGTGGTATGTTTTTAAAAATTAATTCATATAATCCTTTTGTTCCTTCATATCTATGCTCACCAATAATGATGTAATCGTCTTGTGTTATTTCAAGCTTTGAATCGCCAATCTTCAATTCATTCCCATCAATTCTTGCTCCGTATACGTGTGATCTACTCAAATTCGGGTTTGATTTCATGTCATGTAGCATTTTCATTATATATTTTCTTCCAAGAGGTCCATGTTGTAATATATCGCTACTCAATTGAGTTAAATTTGGAATAGATTGTTCAGCTTCAGGTATTGGCTGTTCTTCTTCCTTTTCAACAATTGGTTCTTCTTCTTCTTTTGTTTCTTCTTGCTCACTAGCACTTGTATATGAATCATCATCTTCTTCTTTTTTTAATGCTTGTACTTCTTGTTTAGAAACTGGTAGTAAAACATCTCCTTCATAACGAGGTTTACCAATAGTTTCTGATATCTGTTTTAAAGGTTCCGTAATAGGTTTAAATGTAGTCTCTAGAAATTCTTCTCTTTCACTTAAACCCATCCTCAATGCACGATTCTTCATCCTAATAGAATCACTGAGTGATTTTATTTCTTTCAATAATTTTTCTTGATTCACCATGTTTACACTGTGAAGTTCAACGTGTAACTAGATGTAGCATCGGTAGTTCAACGCATAAATACAAATTTATCCAACCCTATACGATATCTACCATTTTTAATATCTTCTTCCTTCATAATAACGAGAAAGCTATATTTCTCATTCCATGCTTTGCCACACATCTCTTTAAATTTTTCAAATGGCATATCCGCATTTACATGATCATTATATATATGCTTTAAATTTGTTTCATCTTGCTTGAAGATGATCAACATATTTGCATTGTCTCTTATAAGTTGTTTTGGAATTTTACTGTATGTTTGACCAATATAAATGCTATCAATATTATGATGTCTTCCCATAGCAAAATAATTCCTTATTGTGTCATGATTTTAACAAGAAACATCGTCAAATATAAAAATAGAAAATGGTTTTGCTTCATTTGGTTGCATAATTGTTTCACTGGCAGTAAACTTGTAAAAATTCACTTCAGGTACACTTGCAAGTACTTTATCCAATAATTAATATTTTGGTTGTTGCAATGATTTTGAAAAAATATATATATTGTTAAAACGCAATCCCTTAGGATTAGTTATAAGGTTAAAAACAACATTAGTTTTTCCACAATTTGAAGGACCAGTTATTAGACATCTTATCGTATTTGGTAGTAATTCACCATGTTTTCCATGATTTAACTTATCATTGTCAACTGTCAATTCATCAATGTTATTGATATTAAATCGATCTTTTTGTTGTACAATCTCCATCTTGTATAAAGGTTAAACACACAATGAGCTATTAAACAACTATACTAAGTCTTTTGAAGGAATCCAAGAGTCTTCACTTTTATCAAACCCTAACCACCGGACTTTAACCATATCCATTTTCCTTTGTAAAATCTTCTCGACAAGATATACATCACCAACTGTTGATTTCAACAATTCGTGTCCGTAGAATCCACCTTGAAGTAATTCACCCTTGTTATCCTTTAATAAATAGGTTTCAGGTATAGTTGGTTGCACTTTATAAATTGTAAATACTTCATTAGTCCAATTTGGTAGATATCTTTTACTAAATACACCTTTGTATTTGCTTATACGAACTTTATCGTTGACCTTGAACTTCTTTGGTTGCAATTTTTCCAATTTCGGTGTTGTATTATTTTTAATGCGTTGTAATACAATTTTGGCATTAGCACTGTTTACCTGGATAGGTTTCATTCCAATGGTACGATGATATTTGTTGTTATACTCTTTTATAAGTTGTGGTAATATGTCATACCACACGTATGATCCTCGTTTTGAAAATTGTTTATACATCGCACCTTTTAATGTTCTATTAAATCTTTCAATTATTGAAGCTTTAACTTCAGAATTTGTAGAATAATGATTTATTTGATATTTCTTCATCAAAGCTCCAAAGTCTTTATTAAAATATTCTTTTCCATCATCGGTCTGTAGATGTTTAATTTTAAATTTATTTCTTTGTATTGTGGTTTCCATAGCTTTTGTAACACTTTTACCAGTCTTGTCCTTCAATGGTAAAGCGTCAGCTATTTTAGTAAAACAGTCTATAATTGTTAAAATATATTTAAATCCTTTGTTTAATTTACTGTGCGGTATCATTTCAATGAGATCAGCTTGATAAAGATCATTCATTCCTTTAATGATTGTACTTCTTCTTGGAAATCTTCTTCTTGCTGGTTTATGTAGTTCATTTACAATCTTGTCCTTCACACTTTCCATCTTCAGATGTTGATTGTACACTGCATGTAAAAATACTGATCCATAGAATAGTTTATTCTCATTTATATAGTTTGAATATAGGTCAAGGCCATTTCATATTAGTGTAAAAAAGAGGGAACATGGAATTAGGCTTGCCATGTCCCCTCTTCTTTACGGAAAGGAAAAAGGAAGAAGGTAGAGGACGAAGAATAGGTTTACTGGTCGATAGGGTTTAGAGAGTAGTGGCCGAATGGTAAAGTATTAATTTTATCTTCTAAAATATGGTGCTTGTCATCTTTGTAGCTTAATGCCCACTTTGTTTGTTTGACACTAAAAAGTTGATGATTATAACTTCTAATAGTGTTGAACGTTGCAGTTGTTTCAACATTTTCAAACAAACATCTTTTATAATGTTCAAACTGTGCGTTCTTCTTAAGAAAAGAAGTTTTTATTCCTTTGGCCTTCTTCGTGACTTGATGTTCGTTCCTCTCGTTTATGTACAGTTGAAACGAATACAGTTTGGACATTAATGCTACAATTTCCATCATCGGCACACCATTTGTTTCATCTTTAAATTTTCCTAATACTTTCTTATTTCTGTCATAGTCGTAATTTGGATGATCCTTAGGATAATCGGAAAAGTCGAAATCATCTTTATATATAAAGGTGCGTAGATCTTCATACATGTCATTTGTTTTAATCCAGTAAATTAGTGCATCCGTATCCATATATGCAATACCAATGTTCTCTCTTCCATAATAGTTAACCATCTTCTTATAATGAAACTCGTACATATGTGTTTTTGAAATATCCAAGATTGACATTCCAAGATACAAAGGACGATCCATTTCAACTGACTTCTTGTTCATGGAAATAACGACTAGATTTTCATTAATAATTACAGATGAACCAAAGTTTGGTTGTTGCACCAATTTCTGTAATTTTACTGGATCAGTTACCAATTTGATATCCTTATGTTTCCTTTTGTTTTCCAAATTCTTACCAAATATTGCGTTGTTCATTAGTTTAAAAAAATCTTTTTGAAAACTTGATGTAGCGGCAGCTCTTCTTCTTGTGTTGTTGTCGATGTACGGTTTTAACCAACAAGATTGAGAAAATTGTAGTACTCGATTAATTTTTGTAATTCTCAATCATAAGTCTAAAGCCTGTTGTATCATCCAGTAGTGTCCGACATACCGAGACTTGTCGGTTAAAGTCATCAATAATTTTGGCCATCTTCCAGTAGGGGAGATTTCAGTCTTTGGAAGAAGTGGTAAATCATAATGATGATCGTGAAGATGTTCAGGATATTCAAAATCGACGTCAAAAATGTAACCAGTTTCACCATGCTTCGGTATATCCATTATGTTTCCAATCGATTCTGGGTCTATCCATTTGAAATTATCATATGGAAGGGGATTCGACATTGCCCATCCATATAAGTTATTTGCATCTAAATAACCCAGGAATGTTGTTGGTTTTGATGCATCATAATCGGGCAGATACTTGTTATTCGCCTTAACATGTCTGGTTACACTTTGCGTCAATCCCCCTCGAACTCCTGATTCTAACATCAAAACCATATCTATATCAGTAAGAAGTTGTAATTTACAATTTGTTTCTTTCAACATGGCTTGCCATGCTAGTCCAGGTGAAGTGTATGAATGAAGAGGGTCCAATCCATATGCTGCAAAACACGTATTTCTAAATTCTTCCATTATATCACATAGTAAAGTTACATCTAATTTAACATAAAAATCTGAATATTCTCCCAATGTTCTAAATCCTAATTCGTTCCATACTCTACATGCATGATCATAGTCCTCTTGAGATATATCCATGTCATAAAGTTTACTTTTAAATTCTTCTTTTGCTGGAAGTGATGTTTCATTAAATTTTTCTAAACTGTCTATGTAATCATATGGGAAAACACCTTTCCGAAGTACCAGATCCAGTTTGTCGCTATTTACAATCTTCTTTGTTTCGACAAAATCTTGTTTCCTTAAATTTTCAGAAAGTTTGGACAAACTCGACGGCATAAATCGGTAGGAATCCAAGAATCTTAGTTTAACGTTTCCAACTGTTTTAGAAAAACTTATGAATTTTTCTGAAGTTTCAGCCAACACATCTATTGAACCGTCGTCTCTTCCTAATTCAGGTATTATAAAATGAGCATCATACCCGCTGAGGTTATGCAGAACCACAGGAATAAATAGTGGTAAACGATAGCTCAAGTTGCATTTATTACAAGCAGCACCCCTATAATAACCTGTGAGGTGGTCATGATCTTTAACTTTATAATTCTCAATAGTAAAATCATTTTTGCACAAGAAACAGCGAGTTGCATTTTCATGTTGAATTTCTTCTTCTTCGTCCATCGGTTTCATTGGTACAATATTTGTATATAATCTTTGCATATTTCCAGCTATTGAACATAAGTGATTAAGAAATATTTTTTCCGCATTTTCACCACGATATACTAAAGGTTCTGAAGTTAATCCATATCTGTTTAAATGTTCTTCTGATAATGTTGATTTGACCATTAAACAAAAACTGTTTGGTTTGTGCATTTGATACTTGACACTTTTTCGAGCTTCACAATTTTCATCTTCAACAGGAACAAGTGTTGATTCAAAGTCTGCATACACAACTAGAGGGATACGGTATTGATGATGAACCTTTTGAAATGTAACAAATGCTTTGCTTTCCAAAGGTAAATTAATCTTTGCTTCATAATTATTGTTACATAGTCTTTTGTGCTCTTGTAACCATTCTCTTCCTTGTCTTCCTTCTCGTTGAAAATTAAAACATCTCTTACAAATCAACTTTTTGTTTCTATTTTTTTAAAGTTGCTTGTTAACAAGAGAGTCAAATTTCTTTATGTACACATAGTGAGACACATCTCCTCGCGTTAGTAGTAGTAAATCCGTATGATCTGGTAGCTCTTCTTTTGCAATACGTAAAGGATACACTTTGTTTGAACTATCTAATGCAAAAACATTGATAGACGTACCGGGATTTTTCTTCTCAAATTTTGATATATCTTTCAGTGATACAGGATAAGTGATTCCTTGAAAATTGTATCTAAATCTTTGATTTTCATATTCTTGGTCAGGTCTATTCGCATGATGTGGTACAAATTTAGCTGTCATTGCATAACGAAAACATTCATTGTCTTCATTTTTAACATTAACACAAGATTTTGTATTTTCAATTATTTTTGGTAAAGGAATGTAACTAGATCCCATTTGTCCATATCCATGTTTATGAACTCTTATATCTAATACTTTAATACTTGTAAGACTCCATCCGGATCCTCTTCCTTCGTGTTCCTGAATTTTTGTTAATATTTCTTCTATACAGTTCTCTACTATTGAATCAATGTTTGAACTTTCCATAATGGTTTGGTTTTTTGTTATGAACCCTCTTGGTGATAATTCTTCTTGTACATTTATAAACATAGCTTCTAGTAGTAAACCAAATTTAAGAAAGTTCAATCTTTTCAATTCTTCTTTTAAAGTTTTACTTACGATTGGTTTTGCTTCTCTAATAAATTCTTCTAGCTTCAAGTTTTCATTTTGAATCTTATGATGCATTACTACTTTACCGGGTAATGCAAATACTTGTAGATTCGGTAAAGTAGTTGAAGATGTTGCTGTTATTTCATCTTGTTCATCTTGTTCTTCTTGTTCTTCTTGTTGTTCTTGTTCTTGTTCTTGTTCTTGTTGTTCTTGTTTTTCTTCTGGGTTGTTGTGAATTAGTTCTTTATGACAGTCTAATAGAATTTCATCGTGAAACGATTCCGAACATTTATCACAACGATACATGTTGAGATGTTTACTCTTCGAAATTTCGCCAAGAAATGAAATGGGCTCTCACGTTCCTCCTTTTATAACGGTTCCCCCACCACTATTTCATCTTCTTCACTATCCAAGGAAATGAAACGTTTTGAATAAAAATATTAACCTTCTACAAACTAATTGTTCATTCGTGTTCTTTATTCCCATTGGAGTTTTAGTATATACTTCTTTATATTCAAGCTTTAACGAACTTTCCCCCACCCAACTAATTTTAGTTACTTTTAAAACAAAACACCTGCCCTCCAAACATCTGTTAGGACAGATGTTATGGGACAGATGTTGAAAGAACAAATGTTAGGGTGGAAATGGCTAGAGCACAGGCACTTGGTTGAACTAAATTTGCGCATAAATTAACTAGAGTTGAACTAAAAATTCGCATAAATTAAAAGTTAGTTAAAAACTAAAATTCGACAGTGTTAAAAAAACTCTAACAGTTCAACAAAAATAAACGTTAGTTCAAAACTGAAATTCAACAGTGTTAACCAAATTCTAACAGTCTAACAAATAGGTCAAGGTAATCCAATTTAACGCGAGAACGAGGAATAGAGCACTAAGTGGCATGTTAGTCCATTACCACAAAGTGATCTATTCCTCGCTCTCTATTCTACATCTATTTTTTTTTTTTTTTTTTGGTTTACTTATTTATATTAAAATGTTCAAATTTTACTATGTAGAATGTCCATTCTTGCTCTTCAACTCTTCAATTGTTTTTAGCAATTGTAACAAATATTCGTTAGTTTTCACCAAAGTCTTTATTTTGCTACATCCAATTTCAATGGAAGGAATTATAAGTTGTAATTTTATAAGTTCAATCTTTTCTTTCTTGCGAATTTTTTTCTTTATCATATTATTCCTTATTTTTGCTGAAGATTCAAACTCCATGTTGTTTCTGCTAAAGCCACAATAATAAAAGTCTCTTCAAACAACCTGCATTTATACACATTCCCCCCACCATTTTATAATCCCCACTCCTTTCTCCCTTCTTTATAGGATTTGAAAGGGATAGGGTGTAGGGTGGGGGAAGGGTAATTTTGTTATTACACTAGTTGTGCAAGAAAATAGCCGCCAGTGTCTACACCTTGTTTGTAGCACTCCATCATAGATTGTGCCCACTGCCACATGCGGTCTCTGTCATTTGGTGTGACAAGGAAAGAATGACTATCACCATACAATATAAAAGAGTCAATTCGTACATAACATCCTGAGTCCAACCATTTATTAGCTTCAGCCATGAACTTTTCTATTGTATCAAATGGAAATTGTGGATCAATTGCTATGACTTTACGTTCTTCACTAAGTTCAACAGTATAATCATCATCGTCCTCATCATCTTCACTTTCACTGTTGTTTCTTAAAGTGTCTTCAGATTGTTCAAAAACATCTGAAATTTCGGAAGAATTCAAATTTTCATTCAGATGAGGAGGCATTTTGAAGCAAGAAATATTGTAAACAGCAGAGACGAAACGACAAGAGCGGCGTGTAGAAGAAAAATGAAGGAGTGACCAACGCTCGCTCCGCTTTTATAATAGTATGCAAATGAGGGGTAGGAGCTGACCGTGACCAGTCATCAACCCAAAGGAGTGGGGGGGGGGAATTACTTTTCTTACTACTTGGATGGAAGTAGGTTAGTAGGTCACGAGACTTAGAGTGTTAAAAAATAATGGGGGAGAAACACAACGCTATAACGCATTGTGTTTCTCCCCCATTATTTTTTTAAGCAACAATTTGGAAAAAACTAAGTGAATTTACTGTTTACGCCCCCACCTTGTAATACGATCCTTTTTATCCCTGAGGAGAAAGTCTTGAGAATCTAAATTGTTAAATCTCTTCTCTTTACACAAACTCTCACAAACTCTAATTTTATATTTTAAGCCGTTACATTTTGCCAAAATGTGTTGGTGGTCAACAACACTTAGAAAAAAATATTTCAAACCTTTCTTAAGCCTCTCTCCTCTGACGGATATTATTTCAGGATCGTCTTCAACGGTGGGGGTTTCTGTCAGTTGTGGTCCAGAAAGATGTTTCACGACATGTACACGGCAAAAACTTTCGTTTTTAACACATTTCCTCCCACAAGCTGATCCTTTCTTAATTCCCCTAGTGAGCACTTCAGGGCAAGTAGTGGGACGGCTAAATGCCCTACGACGCTCTTCTTGTAATAATTGAAATTGCTCTGAAGGAGCAGGCTTAGGAGCAGGGTTGGGAGTAGGCTTAGTGGATTTAGTTTTATGATAGGTGTGGTCTTCAGGCATAGTAAGTGGTGGGGTAGGAGGCAATGGTGACAGTGGAATGACGGGTGTACTAAGACGATGAAGCAAAGTTTCAAATGAAGGGGTATTAGGACGGGGAGCTGGCTTCTGTGGAGGCGGCATGATGGTTGATGGCGGTGTGGAGTCGTTTGAAAGCGAAGTAGAAGGCGAAGGCGGTGAAAAAATGCTTCGAAGTTTAGAAGTCTTGGTAGGCGGAAGAATAGTGCCAGAAGTTGAAGGTTGGGATCCAAGTTGCTTCTTGTACCAGTCAGGAGGATTTTTCAGACGAAGAGTTTTCTTAGGTGCAGTAACAGCCGTAGTAGAAGTTGAAGTAGAAGTAGAAGTTGAAGTAGAAGTTGTAGTTGGCAGAGATGACATGGTTGTGGTTCCAAGTTCGCAGCGTAACGTCTGGAATCAGAATGAAATGTTAGCCGCAGTCGGTGCGTCTTTTATAACAATATGCAAATGAGAGGGGTAGCAGCTGGCCGAGACTGATTATTGACCTGGGAGGTGGGAGAAAAGGGGAAAGAGAAGGTATTTATTTCAAATAATTCGCATAACTTTTGACTAAAATAAGATAACCACATTCTTCTTTTACCAAAATGTTTGTCTTACATAGACCTTTTCAAAGATGTATCGCTTGTCCAAATCCGTCAATCCGTTATCAAGTTATAGCCATTTTAATTTTTCAGGTCATGACCGGTCATTCACCCGGAGTAGTGGGGGAAGGAGTGGGGGTAGGAGTGGGGGAAAGGGGGGGGGAATCGACTTCCATTTTTTGGGGGGGGGGGGAGGGGGGAGGAGGGGGGAGGGGGGGAGGGGGGGGAGAGGTCATTGACCTTTCAAAAATTAGGTCAAGGTCACTCAAGACTTATAAAAAACCAAGGTGATGGGAACAGTAATACTGTTCCCACCACCCTGTTTGCCTAGCGGTTCCCACTCCCAACCCACTAGTTACGTTCTGCGAGGGAGGTCCCTGGACCGTCCGGGTCTACCGTAACGGTCCTGTCCGGGTCTACCGTAACCATTAATTTAAAGGGAAACTGGAACAGCTAATGCAGAAACGCAACTCTAACACCCACCCAAGCTAATCCCACCCATTATATTCCTAAACAAAATGCAAAAACCTAGGCCGCTTACCTACAATTTGCGGATGTCCCACCCCTTCTAAGTGAAGTTCAACCGAACTTCTGAATTTACAATTAATCTACCCCCTAACATCTAGCTGTAAGGCAAAACAACATTAATTAGTAGTACCAACACTTAAAACTAACAACACATTATTATTAAAAAACCAAATAATTCAACACAACCAAATACCATCATTATTCTTAAAATTAATACATCTTAATGCTAAACACCTCTTAAAATTAATACACCTTAATGCTAAACCCAACTTATAACTAACATCGCAATGCGCAAATTATTTCTTAAATTAAATACAACTTAAAACTAAACACACACACACATACCACATTGCATTAAAAAACGCAACGTAGTAGAAGAAGTTCAAATATATATAGGCCTACTATATATTTGAAACCTCTTGCTGAATCACCAACAACCTTTCGCTATGAAAATTTGTTGGCGACTGACGCAAAGATCGAGCTCCTATCGCTCCTCGGGTTTTCAAGTAGTGGGGGAAGTTGTTTCACTCCAGTACAGTGTTCAATCCAGTCCAGTTCGCAGCAGTGTAAAAGGAAGGCAAAGGAGTGGGGAGCGGCGCATGCGCAACAACACAAAACCAAGGTTTGAGGTTAGAATTATCCATGTGCAGTAGCGCTAAAGTGAGTAATACAGGACTAGGCGCATGCGCATAGCATAGACTGATTCCGATCCGGAGAACTCGTTGCATGCGCAGCAGGTTTGAGGTTAGAATTATCCATGGCAGCTGCCATGTTTAGTCTGGTTTCACCACATAGAGTCAGCAACCGGTAGTGACCGGTCATTGGCCTAGAAGGAGTAGGGAAAGGTGGTGACCGGCCATTGACCCGGAGGAGTGGGGGAAGGAGTGGTGGAAGGGGGGGGGCTCCATTTTTTCGGGGGGGGAGGGGGGGGGTCATTGACCTTTCCGGTCATTGCCCCAAAACCCCCTACTACTCAGGTGAAAGTCGGTCATCAGCGGCAGCTGCCCGGAGTAATTGCTATAAAAACCAGGTAGTTGGCTCGGGCATCTGCCCAGGGAAGTGGGCCGTTGCTAGGCTATAAAACTAGACTGCTCATTTGCGCCGCGACCATTAACTTACTGGCTTTCATGTTGATTGCATCGTTATAGCTACTACATTATTTACGTTCATTTACTTCTAACCTTACCACATAGTGTTTCATTACTACATAATGTTTAGTTAATTCTAACCTATAACTCTATTTTGTTAGTACATGACATTCTGTTTCATTTATCTCTTTATAACATATTTTATTTCTCAGTCTTCTTTTGACTTCAACATATAACACACCTCCTGTAATTGTTGCGCAGAGTTTAAAATTGAAACTGTTGCGAACACAACACATATTACAAAATAATTCTAAACTTTCAGTTTCAAAGTCTAAAACTAATTTAAGTAAAGTAAGAAAGCGGTACAGTTTTAACCCATAATACTCTTCAACAACTTCGCGGGTTAATGTTGATGATAGTATTATTCATGACATCTTGCGTTATATGTTACACTTCAACAATTTTGAACTTGTTACACTTATCGACTGTGTTCAACAAGTTTTTTTATTTTACCCCCACTATTCCTTATATAAGTGCTCTCACCACAATTCCTACTTTATACTCCTCTATTCTCTTCAGCTGAGCTAAGATTTGAGGTTAGAATTATCCATGGCGGCCGCCCTGTCTAGTTCAGTTTCACCACATAGAGTCGGCGACCGGTTATTGGTCTAAAGGAGTGGGGGAAGGGGTGGTGGGGGAAGGTTGCCATTTTATAAGCCCTCTCCCTAGGTGGCGCTTCTCATTCGATCGCCAACTTTCAAACTATAAACACCTCTCCCATGGCACGGATGAATTATCCCACTATCACCAACTAGTTTAACTTTGAACTATTTCTGGTGGTAGTTGGATGGGCTTTTTAAAAACTTCCTCTGGATGACCTTGACATGTTTTCCAGATCCCAGTTATAAGTTTAAATTTCAATTTTGAACTAACTCTTAATTTTTCTTCAACTGTTAGAGTTTCGTCAACACCGACGAATTTCAATTTTGAACTAACTTTTAATTTATGCGCACTTTTAGTTCAACCCCACTTTATGCGCAAATTCACTTCACCCTAACGCCAACACTATCACCATCTCCACCCCAACCTATATGGCATAACATATAACTACAGCATCTCATATATACCCTAGTAGTGGAAAAGTAAGGCTACTGGCTCACTTCAAGGTCACCCGAGCGATGACGTCATCGAGGTCAATGACCCCACCGATGACGTCATCGATGCCGTCATCGATGACGCAATCGATGACGTCATCACCAATGACGTCACGTCCATGACGTCACACCCATGACGTCACAGAAATGACGTGCTGATGACGTCATCACCCCTTACGTCACCAAAATGACGTCATCGATGTCACAAAGGTCAAGGTCACGCTGAAACCTAAATTTTTTTGGCACTTTTGCTGTTTCTCGCACTACGCTCCGAGTTTCAGTCCGGTTCCCATGACCTTGACGACTTGGAGCGAAATTAGACAATAAACAGCAAAAGTGTTGAGGAAACTTGAAGTTTGCAACGTGACTCTGCCTAAACCGTCATGTGACACCGCTCGGGTGACCTTGAACTAGCCCAGCTGCCTTACTTTAGACCAGTACTACAACCGCGATGTGCACCCTACGACAGACACCGAGCGACTGACTGTCCGGCCCCCCGCACTCTAGGTATATGGGAAGTGGTGGGGGAACTGCGATGACCTCGGGAAACTTGAAAATGTCAAGCCAGGTAGCATCGTTTTGATGCTACCTTAAATTTACATGTCAAAGTGTGATGACTTTGAGTGAAAATATAGAAATACTACAAGTCGATGTAGTCCCAGAGTTAAAGTGTGATGACCTTGAGTCAAAACACAGAAATACTACAAGTTGATGCCGTCCCAGAGTCAGTGACCTTGAGCATAAGAGTTAAAGTTTTCTTGGTATGACAATATTATGTTGTTCCAGAGTTAAAGTGTGGTGACCTTGAGTCAAAACTCTGAAATACTACAAGTTGATATCGTTCCAGAGTTAAAGTGTGATGACCTTGAGGTTGACTGTAAACTTGGGACTTAGGATTGTCTTTAAAGATGTATCCAAAGAATCTTCAGATTTGAGTCAACACTTAGAAAAAATGTACTCTTAGTAAAACCGTTTGATGTGTATTTGCCAGAGTTTAAGTGCGGTGACCTTGAACTACTCCAAACCGTCAGGAATTGGAGTAACTAACTGTACCTTGGAAGCAAAAGTCATTTCTTCCAATATTTTAAATAAATCCTCATCAGTAAAACTTACATTAGTCCGTTTGGTATAAAACTTAGGGTGTCCGCGCAACAGTTTTCGCCACTTAGCCAAAGTCGAAACCCGCTTGACCTTGAGTGGAGGACATTGAGCAACTAATAAAGACTTAACACGGCTAAGTTTCTTACCCAAAGTGTCCTGCGACATGTCTTCCCTCACAAAAGTCCGCACAATACTGAGAGACTGTTGGTAGAGTATGAGCCAAGGCAAAAGTGATGGGGTAACAGTAGGAGTGGGGGAAGGTCACAGTAGTGGGGGAAGGTGAGGCTGTACTGCCGAAGCATCGCATCACTTCACCATGAGCTGCCCTACAGTCAACACACTGTTCACTCGGCCCGAGTTGTCACTAGAAGAAACATTCCTGTACAGCTTAGGCTGCGAGGGGCGTAAAGTTAATGTAAAATCTGGACCGGACACTCATGGCGATATGTGGTATGAAAACGCCACCCTAAACATTACAAGTTAGGTTAGTGAGCATCGCACCGCATAATTCGGTGTTGGTCTAGAGTCAAAGTGTACGACCTTGAGCCAAAAACTTGTAAAATACTTACATGAAGAGAGACGGAGAACAGCGAGGCGCACTGCACGCAAGTCGGAGACAGACTGACGGAGCGCCGTTGCGCAGCCTAGGGACTCGATTGTAGTGGGGGTATTGCCAACACTTAGAGTGGAAGTGTAGTGGGTGACCTTGAAGTGACATAAGTGTGACCTTGGGGTGACATTGAAGTGACCTTGGGGTGACCGTGAGGTGACCTTGACGTGACCTTGAGGTGACCTTGAGGTGACCTTGACGTGACCTTGAGGTGACCTTGAGGTGACCTTGACGTGATCTTGACGTGACCTTGACGTGACCTTGGGGTGACCTTGAGGTGACCTTGAAGTGACCTTGAGGTGACCTTGAGGTGACCTTGAGGTGACCTTGAGGTGACCTTGAGGTGACCTTGAGGTGACCTTGGGTTGACCTTGACGTGACCTTGAGGTGACCTTGGGGTGACCTTGAGGTGATCTTGACATGACCTTGGGGTGACTTTGATGTACCTTGCCCCCGATGGCGCCCCACCTCTGTGCCGCCGATGCCGCCCCTTGGGGGGCGACCGGTGGGGATATAAGGCGGCCCGGCCGCAGCCGGCTCGCAGTCCGCTCCTGCGCGTTGAACGTGAACGATCGGGACGGACCGCCATAGGCCTCACTAAACACTGAATGGCGCCTTCACTGTTTAGCAAAGTCTACTCTAACTTTAAGACTTGTATTATTTCTAAGATATTGCGCTTGCGTTTGGGTATTGGGAACTGTTCTATATGAGAGTGTTTTACTTGTACCCTATGTCTCCTGTGTGTCTTGTATGTCTTTTATCCTGTGTGTCTTGTTTGTCATATGTGTTTGTTCCAGCATTTACCATGTTGGGCTCAATTGTGTGTTGTAAGTGTGTTATATTTATCTAAAGTGTATACGCTTGTTTTAGCATTTCCCCTTGAGCGTTTTTCACAGCTCAAAGTAAATTGTAACTTCAGGGAACGGGAGTAGGCCCCCGTGTAAAGCCACTTTTCATAATTGTTAGGCTCCTCTCAGGCATGCAACAGGTTGCGGCTGGGGTTTCGGGAGCATGTCCGTTTGTACGCTGGCAAGCAAAAGGTTGTGGCGGCCTCTGCACTCGGACCGAGGACGTAAGCCACTAGGGTGTCCTCAGTTAGTTTCCCTTCTGGAAACTCAAAATTATGTAAATGAATCTTTGTTAGCTATTTGTGTTTTTTAGTCCCCAAGGCCCCCGAACATTCGTGGTTCGCCATGGATGTACGGGGGCCGAAATTTTTTAATGTCCGTGTGGCCTTGACCCACAAAGGACTTGTAAAAAATTTACTGCATTGCTAAATTAAAAAATATTAAAGATAGGGTTACGGGAGTAGGCCCCCGTGTAAAGTTACTTTGAAGTATTGTTAGGCTCCTCTCAGGCATGCAACAGGTTGCGGCTGGGGTTGTGGGAGTATGTCCGTTTGTACGCTGGCATGCAAAAGGTTGCGGCGGCCTCTGCACTCGGACCGAGGACGTTAGCCACTAGGGTGTCCTCAGTGTGTTTCCTCTTGGAAACTCAAAATTATGTAAATGAATATTTGTTAGCTATTGAAAAGACAATGCAGTAAATGTTTACAAGTCTCGCGTGGCGAAGGGTACACGACATTGGATGTTGCCTTGTTGTCATAGTTGGGTCTCTTCGGAGGCTACAGCGATGACAACCCAAGTGCCCCAGGTGGGGCTTAATTTTTTAAAGTTTTTTCGTGACCTTGACCTAAATATAGTAATGAACCACCCCCCTCCCCCACCCCCTCCCCACCCCCTCCCCCTCCCCCTCCCCCCCCCGAACTTTTTTTTGGGAAAAATTTTTGACCTTGACCGAAAAGTTCCACCTTGTTCCACATAAACTTGCCCAAACAGACATCTTTGAAAAAACATGTACAAAGTAGTGGAATTAGATCAAACATCATTGGTTTATCAAGTCTGTTGAAGAATATATTGAAAATGGGTGTTTAAAAGCCAAATCTGCTACATGATTGATAAACCGGATGTATATGACGTCACCTTCCCCCCACCCTTCAACCCCGGGTATAAAGGAACCCGGTTGAGCGCGCTGCTCATTATTGCGTGGACATTCACCGAGTGCACACTCAAAGCCAAACTGTAAAAAATGGCTCTTTGCGATATATGTGGTGAGTTTTTCCAAGACGAAGATATTTTTGTTTTACACCGAGAATTGCATCATGAAGAGGACAGAAAAGAAGAGATTGTTGTAAGTGAAGAAGACTTGGATGCGATTGACCGGTTATTGGAAAACCATCAGAAGTTGATGGACGACTGTGATAGCTATCTACAGTTACACCGAGAATTGCATCGTGAAGAGGACAGAAAAGAAGAGATTTTATTAAGTGAAGAAGACTTGGATGCGATTGATCGGTTTTTGGAAAAACCCCAGAAGGAGGACTGGGGTAGCTATTTACAGTTAATTCAAAGAGGAAGACCAAGTGTTATTCAATTTGCCGGAACTGGACCATCTACAGCTGGAGGATTTAGTCAAGAAGAGGAAATGGAAGAAGAAGATATGGAAGAAGAAGTGGAAGATGTAAGACAACTGCGTACCCGAGAAGAGGATATGGAAGAAGAGGATACAGAAGAAGTGGAAGATATAAGACAACTGCGCACCACAGCCTTGCCAGGACCAGTTGTAACTCATTTCAAAATTAATAATGTGCAATTGGAATTGGAAAACTTTATAACCCAAGCTAAAAATTTAGTTGTAAAAACATTGATGGAAGAATTGGCAAGATTGAACTTTATTAAATTTGGATTGGTGTTGGAGGCTATGTTTACTAATACCGATGGTGAAAACTCACCGAGAGCATTCATTGCTAAAAACCGAACCCTTACAACCACATCTGATATCAACGAAATTCTAGAAGAATGTTTGAATGAACTGCTAATGAAACTCCAAGAACATGAAGGAAGAGGATCTGGCTGGACGCTATCATCGATCGAAGGTATGGATGTGAGGGTTCACAAGCATGGATATGGTATGAGGGGTAGCAGCTTTATCCCTCTACCAAAGAAATTAAAGACACCAACTCTTGCAGAAATGTTACAAACGGGGATAATGAATGTTTTAAGTATGCGATGCTAACTAAGTATGTAAAACATAATCCTTGTAGAGTTGGTAGGGAATATTATGAAAACGAACACCACTACAACTTCCGAGGAATGTCGTATCCTGTGAGTCTTAATCAAATTGCAAAATTTGAGAAACAAAATCCAGGTGTTTCTGTTAACGTGTTCGGCTTAGATGATTCAAACAATGTGTATCCACTACGAGTTGGAAAAGTGGAGCAAAGAAACCATACTGATTTATTATTGATAACTAAAGGCGAAATTTCACATTATGTGTGGATAAAAGATTTTGAAGCATTGGTTGCACGACAATTAACGAAAAATAAAATTAGAGTGACAGTGTGTAAGAGATGCTTTTGTTTTACAAATAAAGATTTGAGACGTGGAGGATCGGAGTGGTTGAAGGAACACCAAAGACTTTGTAATGACAACTATGAAGTGAAGAATAGTCTGCCGCCGCCATCTCGAGCGTTCATCCAATTCAACAAAACAGTTCACCAATATCGGATTCCAGTAGCCGTCTACGCAGATTTCGAATCCACGTTAGTACCACAGGAGCTTCCGGATGGTGAGGTGACTAGAAGAACCAAATATCAACTGCATCAACCTAACAGTTTTTGCTTATTGGTAAAATCGACTTTGCCTGAAGAACATTTGCAAGACTATGGTTTAACATCCACTCCGATACTCTACCGTGGGGAAGAAGCCGCTAAGCATTTCGTAGACCAGTTGTATGACATTGCTGAAAAGGTGCAACGCTTATTCGGTAATGTTTTACCTATGGAACCTTTGAACCAAAATCAACAAGAAGAATACAATTTGGCAACAAGATGTTATTTATGCAAGAAGAGCTTCAGTGAAGAAAATCAAAAAGTAAGAGATCACGATCACCTGACAGGGTTATACAGAGGAGCTGCTTGTAATTCATGCAATATAAATTACAAACTGCCAAACTTTATCCCTGTTGTGTTACACAATCTTAGCGGCTATGACTCCCACTTCATTATCCCAGAGTTATTACGAGATGATGGAAAAATCGAAGTATTAGCTGAAACATTGGAGAAGTACATCAGTTTCTCAAAAACAGTAGGTAAAATTAAACTTCGCTTCGTAGACTCTTATAGATTTATGTCATCTAGTTTGAGCAAATTGTCTGAGAACCTAAGAAGAGAATATCTAAAAGAAACCAGCAAAATTGTACCTGAAGATAAATTGAACTTAGTAATGCGTAAAGGAGTGTTCCCTTATGATTACATAACTTCTGCAGAAAAATTTGAAGAAACCAGTCTGCCACCGATTGAAGCCTTCAATAGCAAGTTAAATGAAAGTGCAATCACCGTTAAAGACTACAATCATGCTTTTAATGTTTGGAACCAACTAAACATTCAAACCTTAGGGGAATATTCCGACTTTTACATAAAATTGGACGTAACTCTGCTGTGCGATGTGATGGAAGAATTTCGAAACACCTGCTTCTCCGCCTATGGACTGGACCCTCTGCACTCGTTCACATCTCCAGGATTAGCATGGCAAGCTATGCTAAAGTCAACTAACTGTCGATTGGAACTTCTAACAGATATTGATATGGTGCTCATGATAGAATCTGGTGTACGGGGCGGTTTGACACAAGCTGTAACACGTCATGTCAAAGCTAACAACAAGTACATCCCAGGCTTCGACGAGAGACAATCATCGGTCTACCTAGGCTACTTTGACGCAAACAACCTTTATGGTTGGGCAATGTCAAATCCGCTTCCCTACGGTGACTTTAAATGGATCGACCCGGCCACCATCGGTGACATCTCAAAGATTCCAAAGAATGGTCCAAAAGGCTATATTTTGGACTGTGATTTCGAATATCCGGAGCACCTTCATGACCATCACTATGACTTGCCTCTCCTAGCCAAGACTGAAGTTTCACCGACAGGAAGATTGCCGAAATTGATGATGACGTTGGAGAATAAAGATCGGTATGTGGCTCACTACTGGGTAGTTCAACAAGCTCTTGAATTGGGTCTACGTGTAGTGAGAATTCATAGAGCAATTGAATTCACCCAGTCTTGTTGGTTGAAACCATATATTGATTCCAACACTACAAGAAGAGCAGCAGCAACATCAGCATTTGAAAAGGACTTTTACAAATTGATGAACAACGCCATCTTCGGGAAGACCTTAGAAAACAAAAGAAAACACAAGATTGTAAAATTAGTAAGTGATCCTAAGAAATTGGAAAAATTAGTGCAAAAACCAAATTTTGGAACATCCATGATTATAAACGAAGATCTAGTTGCCGTCAGTATGAAGAAAACAACAATAGTGATGGATCGTCCGTTATACATTGGAATGTCGATTTTGGATATAAGTAAAACTCTGATGTATGATTTCCATTACAACAAAATGGTTAAACACTACGGAAGAGACAACATTGGAGTTGCATACATGGATACCGACGCGTTTATCTACTGGATAAAGACTTTGGACATGTATGAAGACCTAAGGAGTTTCCCATACAAAGACGATTTTGACTTCTCTGACTATCCGAAGAACCATCCGAATTACAATGAAAAGAATAAAAAAGTAATCGGAAAATTTAAAGATGAAGCAAATGGAATGCCTTTAGAAGAAATAGTGGCACTGATGGCAAAATTGTATTCATTTAAAATGTACAACGAGAACAACACACCGACAGTCAAAAAAGCAAAAGGAGTCAAAACATCGTACTTGAAGAAACATGTGACATTTGACCATTACAAGACCTGCTTGTTTGAAGATTCTACAATGTCTGCAACGTTCAACACTATCAGAAGCTTTAAACATGAGGTCTACAGTGTCACTGAAGTTAAAAGGGCACTATCAGCTCGAGATGATAAAAGGCATATTATGCCGGATAGAATTCACACTCTTCCTTTTGGCCACTACTCTCTAAACCCTATCGACTAGTAACCTATTCTTCGCCCTTCTACAACTTCGACCTTATTCCTTTCTCCTTCCGTAAAAAAACGGGGAACACGGCAAGTCAAACGCCGTGTTCCCCATTTTTTTACACAAGTTTGGATGACCTTGACCTATATAAATGATGTGAATATTTAAGACAACATTCATTGTGATTATACATGTGATACATGAAACATTCAAACCTGCAATATGAAGGACTTGAAGCAAGAAATTGTCAACGAACTTCATAAACCTGCAAGAAGAAAGTTTCCACGAAGAAATACAGTGATAAAAGGAATAAATGATTTATATCAAGCGGATTTAATCGAAATGATTCCTTATAGTAAACAAAATAGAGGATTTAAATACATATTGACTATTATTAATTGTTTTTCAAAAATGGCAGATGCTTTACCACTAAAAGATAAAAGTGGCAAAAGTGTTACAAAAGCAATGGAAACAGCCATACAAAGAGACAAACATACTATAAAACATTTACAAACTGATGATGGAAAAGAATATTTTAATAAGGAATTTGCAAATTTAATGAAAAAACACAACATTAACCATTACTCAACCAATTCAGAGGTAAAAGCATCAATAATTGAAAGATTTAACAGAACTTTAAAAGGTGCGATGTATAAGATGTTTTCCAACAGAGGATCACACGTATGGATTGATATGTTACCAAAACTTATAAGCGATTACAATAACAAGTTTCATAGAACTATTGGCATGAAACCAAGCCAGGTGACTAATAAAAATGAAAAACTTGTATTAAAACGTATAAAAATGAATACTAAACCAAGAGTTGAAAAACTAAAGCCTAAAAGGTTTAATGTTGGTGATAAAGTGCGAATAAGCAAATACAAAGGTGTATTCAGTAAAAGATATCTTCCAAACTGGACAAATGAGGTATTTACTGTATTTAAGGTGCAACCTACAATACCGGAAACTTACATTTTAAAAGATAATAAAGGACAATTGCTGGAAGGAGGGTTTTATGGACATGAAATGTTAAAACCAGCAGTAGGTGATGTATATCTAGTCGAAAAGGTGTTGCAACAAAAAAAGGATAAGGTTAAAGTACGATGGTTAGGATTTAATAAGACGGAAGATTCTTGGATACCTAAAAAGGATCTAATAAAATGATAGAGCATCATTTTGGATTGAACCATTACAAAGGATGGAGATAATACCACAAAGAGACAATTTTACTATTAATAATATAGATGAACTCACAGTGGATGGTTCTCAATTCAATACTGGGAAACACGGTGTTTTGTTACCAAACACGGTGCGTTGTCTGGTTACCGGTCCTTCCAATTGTGGAAAAACAAATGTAGTATTCAATTTGATTACAAATCCTAAAGGATTACGTTTTAATAATTTATATGTATTTTCAAAGTCACTACAACAACCAAAATATCAGTTATTGGAACAAATACTCAATAATGTGCCTGAAGTTAAATATTTTAAATTTAACGCGAGCGAGAGTGTCATGCAACCGCAAGAGGCTAAACCATTCTCAGTATTCATATTTGACGATGTATCTTGTGAAAATCAAAATACAATAAGAGATTACTTTGCCATGGGTCGACATAACAACATAGATAGCATTTATATTGGTCAAACTTACAGCAAAATACCGAAACAGCTCATTAGAGACAATGCAAACATGTTAATTGTATTTAAACAGGATGAAACCAACCTAAAACACATATATTATGACCATGTAAGTGCGGATATGCCATTTGAACGATTTAAAGAGTTGTGTGGAAAGGCTTGGGCTGAAAAGTATGGGTTTTTAACAATTATGAAGGAAAACCCGCTAAACAATGGTCGATACAGGATAGGATTTGATAAATTTATACTAATACACTGATCATGATGTAAATCATTCATTGTTGTACAACACGTCTTGCTATAAACATGGTTAACCAAGAAAAGTTAATAAAGGAAATAAAATCACTTAGTGATTCTATTCGGGATAAAAACAGAGCATTAAAATTAGGTATTAGCGAAAGGGAGAAATTTCTTGAATCTACTTTTAAACCTATTACTGAACCCTTGAAACAATTAAACAAAAAATTTGCTAAACCTGTTTTAGAAGGAGATGCAATTGCACCTATTACAAAGTTTGAAAGAGAAAATGTAAAATCAGAAGACTTTAGTGATGAAGACCCGGAATCCTCTACATATAGTGGTTTTACCGGTGAAGAACCCGAAAGAGAGCTAGAATCACCAGACTATAGCGGTATAAGAGAATTATATGAAGTAAAAGCCGAAAGAGGACATGAAGATGTATCAACTGCTAGTGAAGAGGAAAAAGAAGAAGAAGCAAGGGAAGGTCCATCAAACATAAGCTTGTTGGGTGAAAACATTCATAACAAAGGACCTTTAGGAAGGAAATACATGATAAAAATGTTAGCTGGAACAAATCCTAATAAAAGCTACCATAGTTATGGAGTAAGATTAACAGAAGAAGGTTTAATGGTTGGTAATAGCCCGGTGAACATTGATGAACATGATAATATTATTGATGGTAATCAAAAATATAAGGGCACAAGAGGATTATTTGAATTATTATTTGAAAAAAGCCTTTAGAATTGTTAGTTAAAGAAAAAGACATGGAAGCATATAAACAGATTTTGGAACACACCAATGCATACAGGAGGAAATATTTAGCTGACCAACCGGTTTTTAGATCTAGGTCTTTAAAATATAGAGAATTTGTATCCAAGTTAATACCAACAACGAGAAGACAACCAATGCCGATAATGCCCAGAAAACCTGTAAAACGAAGGTTTGTGTCATCCACTTTGGATATAAGTGCTCCAGAACCAAGAAAAAGAAACAAATCTGTTACAGGTACAGGTTTAATGAAGAAACTATATAACACAAATGTGATTTATTACAATAATATCAATAAATTGGTGGATAGAATGAAACTAATACATGAAGCTAAAGAAGCGGGTCATACTGGATTGGAAAACGAATGGGTGGCTTTAGTGGATGAACTCCGAAACCGTGGGGTAATCTTATAAAAAATGCGTTGCTCCCTAAAATACTATTCAGTTGCACCATGAGTGTCGACAAGTTCGGACGTTATTCCTCGGATGGATTATATTACGCAAATAATTTAAAAAGAGGTGCTGGTTTACCACAAACACCTGATGGAGATTATGATATAAGTAATAAAAGGTTAAAAAACATAAAAGATCCTATGGATGAAAATGATGCAATAAATTTAAAAATATTAAAGGAAAAGATATCACCAACATTAAGACTGCACAATAACACATATGACGCAGAAAATCATAGAATTATCAACGTTGGTAAACCAAATCAAAACGGTGATGCAATAAACAAAGGTTATTTGTCATCTGAATTAAAGAATACGTTAAAATTCAATGGGAAAACGTATAGTGCTAACAATAAACGTATATCCAACGTAGATGATCCTAAAGATGCAAAAGACAGCGTAAATAGACGCTATTTACATTCCTTGATACCTGAAAAGACAAAAGATGGATTTTCTTTTTATAAATTTGTTATTAACGATATAGGTTATCCAAAAAATGAAAAGGATGCTGTAAATTTGAAATATATCAAAGACCATTGTATTACACGCGATGTTGGAGTTATAGATTGTTTTGGTAATTGTTTAGCAAATGTTAAAGATGGTTCGGCGCCATCAGATGGTGCAACAGTGGGTCAAATGATGGAAACCTTAAAACAAGAAACAACCTCTTTTGTAAAACAAGATCAAGTAGTATCGAAGCAAGGGGATGAATTTGTTCAAGGTAATGAAAAATTTAATTTATTAACATACAAAAATAATGCTTGGGATTGCATGGGTAAAGGGTTATTAAATATGAGATTGGGTTATACTGCTCGAGATGCAGCTGCTTTATCACAAACCGTACATCTAGATCCAGATCATTCTTTTAGATTTTTTACATGTAATAATAAAGTAATAAAAAACTTGCATAATGGAAGAGATCCAAATGATGCTGCAACTGTAGGACAAACATTACAATATGACAGTGCAAATAAAGAGTTTATTCATAATAAGCAAAGATTTAAATTAATGGATGTAAATGATTATCAAAATATACTAATTGCAGATCCAAATTCATTTAGCGGATTTAGAAAATTGTCTGGTGAAGAATTTATTCATAAAAATCATGTATTTAGAAATGAAGCAGACAGAGCATTAATTAGTGCAGATTTAAAATATTTTAAATGTCCTGGGAATGATAAAAATGTAACTGATGAAGACTAAGAATTTGTATAAAACTAATATGGGTTAGAAATCGGGGACTAATATTATAAAAATGGGTTACACTCTAGAATGTTATTCAGTTGCACCATGAGTGTTGACAAGTTCGGACGGTATTCATCGGATGGATTATATTACTCTAATATTTTAAAAAGAGGTGTTGGATTACCACAAACACCTGATGGAGATTATGATATTAGTAATAAACGGTTAAAAACATCAATGATCCCACAGATGAAAACGATGCAATAAATTTAAAAGTATTAAAAAAAGAGATATCACCAACGCTGAAACTAGACAAAAACACATATAACGCGGGTAATCATAGAATTTCCAACGTTGGTAAGCCAAATCAAAACGCTGATGCCATAAACAGAGGTTATTTATCATCAGAATTGAAGAATACGTTAAAATTCAATGGAAAAACGTATAATGCTGAAAATCGACGTATATCCAACGTAGCAGACCCTGTAGATGAACAAGACAGCATAAATAGACGCTATTTACATTCTATAATACCTGAAAAGACAAAAGATGGGTTTTCTTTTTATAAATTTGTTATTAACAATATAGGTTATCCAAAAAATGAAAATGATGCTGTAAATTTAAAATACATCAAAGATCATTGTATTACACGTGATGTAGGGGTTATTGACTGTCTTGGTAATTGTTTAGCGAATGTAAAAGATGGTTTTGCACCATCAGACGGTGCAACGGTGGGTCAAATGAAGGAAACTTTAAAACAAGAAACCTCCGGTTTTGTGAAACAAAACCAAGTAGTAACACATGTATTTGTACAAGGAAATAAAAAGTTTACTTTACTTGAAGAAAACAATTATGTTTGGGATGGTAAAGGAAAGTTATTGACAAATTTAGGTATTGGTGAAAAGCCTGGTGATGCTGTTACTTATGAACAGATAATACAATTAGAGCCAACTGGAAAAAAATGGTGGAATTGTGATAACAAACGATTAACAAATGTTGCAGACCCTGATTATGCCGATAACGCTGTAACTGTTAATTTTCTTGTTAAAGTAATAAGTAATTTATTATTTGATATGCATAATTATATTGCAGCAGGACAACATAAACCTATTGACGAAAAAATGAGAAGTACATGGATTAAACAAGAAATTCTTTATAAATATTTTTTTAATCATAACACACAAAAGTTTAGATCATCAGATTGGGGTACTTTTGATATTTAATTAAATAACACCATAAATTACATCATTTATGTGCAACCCGTCATAGAGGTAACACATGGACTACGCTTTTCCAATATAAAAGACAATTATGGCGTTTCATTACACCAGTCCATATCGAGACACTATACGGAAAGGAGGCGGTATCACGTCCACAGCGGTTTCTCTGTTAAGTAAAGCTTTAAATCGTATTCCAGTAGGATCTATCGTAAACAGAGCAATAGACGCTTTACCATACGAATTTCACATACCGGGAGGTTATCAGTATTGCGGACCACGAACTAAATTGCAAAAACGACTGGAAAGAGGTGATCCAGGCATAAATAAGTTAGATCAGGCTTGTAAAGAACACGATATCGCATATTCCACATTTACCGATTCAAAAAATAGATCAATCGCTGATAAAAAGCTAGCAAATATAGCTTGGCAACGAGTAAAGTCTAGTGACGCTAGTATTGCGGAAAAAGCAGCAGCTTTAGAGGTAACAGCAGGTATGAAGGCTAAAACAGCGGTAGGAGGTGGAAAAAGGAGGGGTAGGAATAAAAAAGGATCAACCATGAAGAAACATGGTGGTAATATTAGACTAAAAAGACGTTCTACGAAGAAAAATAATAAAAAACCGACAATATGGTCAATGGTAAAAAACGGAGCAGGTCTATACCTAAGACCGTATCGTGCATATTAAATAAAAGAAATCAATTAGTTATACCACATAAAGCGTTGACTAATGTTGAATTATTCAGATATATTTCCTGTTTAAAAATACCATTTTTTCGCGGAGTATTCATGAAGGACAGTTTACCAAAGAAAATATGGAAAAATGAGACTGGAATTGTAAATTTGGATAATACTGAAGGGCCCGGCACCCATTGGGTGTGTTATAAGAAACTGAATAGCAATGCATATTATTTTGATAGTTTCGGTAACCTGCCACCACCAAAAGAACTTCAAGATTACTTTAAATCTGCTAAAAACATATATTACAACTATAAAAGAGAACAACCTGATAACACATTAATATGCGGCCATTTATGTTTGGAATTCTTAGCTAAAAGTATCAGTCACTATTGAGATGTCTTCCTATACGGTATCATTAACAGGAAAATCGTCCACTTTACGAAGTATCCTTTTTCCAGCGTTACGCTTGCAAAAAGGAAGATTTTGGGAGGCAGCACTGTTAGATTTTACAACTTACAACTCTATTCCTAATGTTACGGAAGGTAAAAATAACTTATTGCATTATTATAAAGGAAAAGATGCCAGTGGTAAGTTTACAGACTTAGAAGAGTGCAGTTTACCCACAGGTTCTTATGAAATTGATCATATTAATGAATTTTTGCAAAATAAAATGGGAAAAGACAATATATCGCTAAAAGGTAATAACAATACAATGAAAGCTGAGCTTACTTCAAAATATTATATAGATTTCACTAAGCCAAACTCAATTGGTGATTTATTAGGATTTCCCAAAGATGGAGCAATTTTAGAACCAAATAAAACACATTCCGGTAAACAAACTGTAACAATATTAAAAGTCAATAGTATAGACATAACTTGTAACATTATACAAGGAGCTTACAGAGATGGAGCAAATACTCATATAATACATACTTTTTACCCCAGTGTACCGCCTGGATTTAAAATTGTTGAAAAGCCACAAAACCTGGTATATCTACCGTTGAACACCACTTTCATTTCAGACATCGTGTTGAACGTATTGGATCAAGACGGTAACTTGATAGATTTCCGAGAAGAGCCTATTACGGTTAGACCACATTTAAAATCGACACTTTAATACAAAACCATGGGTTTAACATTTAAAAGCGAACAACCTACGGGAAACCGCATTAGTAGCTCTTCAGCTGTGGAGGAGTTAACACGCGAGAACATTCGTTTCTTAGAGAGAATTGGATTAAAATTAACCGATTATGGATATACTGGATATAGCGCAGGGTCCGACATTCGACGAAACCCTATGGGAAAAAGAATATCACACCCACAACCCTTACACTTCATCAAAATTAAACAATAACGATGAAATTCGTATTCCCATACAAAATCAGGACATTTACACACTACCATGTGAAAGTTACTTGTATATTGAAGGAAAAGTTACTAAAAAGGACGGTACTACTGCTGGTACAACAGTTCCATTTATAAATAATCCCATGGCTTTCCTCTTTGATGAAATTAGATATGAAATATCAGGTGTAACAGTTGATTCCACTAAAAAAGTAGGTATTGCAACAACTTTAAAGGGATTAACATCTATATCACCTAATGAAACCAACTTAATACAACCTGCAGGATGGGTTTTACCTGCAAAAGACACAATCACTCCAGATACAAATGGAAATTTTGATTTTCATATTCCATTACGTTTGTTACTTGGTTTTGCTGAAGATTATAGAAAAATTATATTAAATGTTAAACAAGAATTAGTTTTGTTGAGATCTTCTAACGATAAAGACATTATTAAAGCTCCAGACGGTACAACAGATGCAACTTTAGAATGGAAATTAACATTAGACAAAGTTGTATGGAGAGTTCCGCATGTTAAATTAGCTGATGAGCATAGAATGCTACTATTAAGAAAGTTAAAGGCTGATCGTGATATTGTAATTCCTTTTAGAAGTTGGGAATTTCATGAACATCCCAGCTTGCCAGCTACGGATCGTCACACTTGGACTGTTAAAACATCTAATTATGTGGAACGAGCCAGGTATATTATATTTGGTTTACAAACAGGCAAAAGAGACACCATCACCAAACATGCAGGCCAATTTGATCATTGTAACTTGAAAAATATTAAAGTTTATTTAAATTCACAATTTTTTCCATACGATAATTTAAATGTGTCATTCGCTAATAAAAAGTACAGCATATTGTACGATATGTATGCAAGATTCCAAAGTTCATATTACGGTAAAACAAATGCACCTTTACTATCACCAGAAAAGTACTTAAATGGTTACCCGATAGTTGTAATCGGTTGTTCTAAACAGAATGAATCGGTAAAATCATCAAGTGTGGATATAAAAATAGAAATGGAATTCAACGCGGCTATACCGGCTAATGCAACTGCATACTGTTTAATTCTACATGATAAAATCGTAACATACACACCTTTAACTGGAATTGTTAAAAATGTATTGTAAAAAACCGGTTTTGTTACATTCCAATGCATTCCGCGAGTATAAAAGCAGAGCATTCAGTTCGCTCCTCATCAGTTTGTTGCCTGTTCTTGTATGGGTAGCATCTTATTCAATATGGCTTCTCCTAGTGGTACACAAGAAAATGTAGTAGATATTGAGAAGGAGATATCCGACTTTTTAGATCTTCAAGGTCAACCGGAGGGGGATGAACACAACGCTTGCGGACAACTCCACGCCAGTAATAATGTTGAGGAAAAAGGTAAAAGAAGAAAGAATGCACAGAAGAAGAAAAGGGATATTGAAGATAATATTTCTCCTAACATATTGAGTGAGGTATTCTTGCGAATATTTTATCCAATCTCATCCAGTTTGGACAAAAGTGTTTTAATCGGTGTTATGAAATCAACGGATTATTCACCTACTGTAATTTTAACTCATGGACCCAAAATGATTTTGTTCACCGATAGTGCTTGGGAATCTTTTATGAAGCACTTGCATCTGCTAGAATGCTATTTAACTAGTAACATGTATGGAAGAAAGACAAGAGTAGGACTTTTGGATTCAAATGTAGAAATTGATATTATAAAGAATCGTGGTGACCATCAGTTGCGGTTTAGAGACACAACAAGACATGATAACAAGATTCAACTTAATCGAGAAGAGTTTTTTATTCTAACCTGTGCAACTGAACCAATAACAAGATACTTGAGACAACTAGTGTTTTCAAGTTCTATTATTAAAGATTATTTGGAAGACACTTTGGACAAACAACCGGACGCACCTATATTGTATGGACCTGTAGATACTTCTATATTTAATAGAGTTCCTCATGAAGTACAAATGTGGAGACAATTGGAAAAATACGCTCAACTACATAAGAAATCAGTAAAACAGGAAGAAGAGGAAGAAGGAGGAGAAGAATCGAGTGTTAGTGATGAAAATGAAAACAAGGAGAATGTCAAGATGGAAACTTAGATGACAATGGTTGGTTTTTAAAACAATATCAAACACTTTGTGGGGTTAGGCCTACCGGGGACGGTGCCCACGTTAAATATACACCAACGCGCCAACAACTGTACGGCCTGGTATAAAAGTCGTACCTACCGTGGTGTGGAAATCAGTTGATCTTTGGACTTCGTCATGAGCAGACGAGTGGCCTTCGCAATGGACAAGGAAGAAGAACAAGTAAAGTCCAAACGTGGTATAATTGAGTTCCAAGCGTTTCGGGGTAATGACGATAGATTTATCATAAAAGAACTTGTGTTTTTCGACATCAATACAAGTGTTCCATATATATTTTTGTTCAAACCACCATGTTCTTATTCTTCTTTAACTAGCAAAGCCGCTACTACCAACAGGTGGATTTCAAAATATTTCCATCATATCGATTGGTATGATGGTTTTGCAAGTTACACAGACTTGTATCACATCATGCATCAGTTTTCAAACAGGTTTACCGATATTTACACAAAAGGACTGGAAAAGAAGAGATGGATCGAAGAATTTACTCATGTTCCGGTTAATGATGTGGACTTGGATAAAAACTACAAGTATACGATGGAAAATGTTTGTATTTGTACTAAAAGTCCAGAACATGAAAAAGATAGACATTGCGCTTTAAAAAACGCCTATAAACTCGCATCTTACCTTCAAAGTGGGGAAATGGGGAGTGGTGGGGGTGACGGGGGTTATATAAGTGAGGAGCAGACCGGGACCTGGCATGAGTATTACTCGAGATTCCGAGACGACAACATCTCCCAGCAAGAAGATGAAGAAGAAGACAATCTTTAACTCAATCATGGCATCCCACCAGTTCCTGCAAACTTTGGTTGAGCAGTTCAATGCTCACTCCAAATCTACCATACTACCTGTCAAGAAGTGTTCCGAACTTAAAGATGAGAAGCACTACATTATCCACGCCATGAAGAAGATGGAGACTACAGTTGGAGAGGCCATCTGCTGCAGTCTTAGCGAGGCACCGTTCACTCCGGGGGATGAGCCCAAGTTCCAAGTCTACCTGCCGAAACGATTCGTCCATCTCCTCCAGAACGAGGATCTGCGCTCCATCCAACCCGGCTGTCTCTACCTGGTTTCCCACGGTTGCACGGGTAGCAATTCCACCGAGTTGACCATCCACATCGCTGACAAGCAGCAGTATTAGATTTAAGTTTTACTGTTATACATATGTTATTGTAATGTTTTATAAATAAATAAGCCATAAAAGACAAAAAAAATACAAAAGACAAAAAAATGCAATATATCAATATGTGAAGTTTGTCACATATTGATATGTTGCATTTTTTTTAAACTTCGCGGGTGACCTTGACCTTTGACCTTTGCATTTCACAGTTACCCCCACCACCACGCTACAAGTCAAACCTGCTTCAATGCAAACACCCCCACCACTTTTTCATATACCTCCAAGCGCTGTGCCTCGGCTTCATTTCTACTCCAGCAGCCAACCTAGCAACATCAGGATGTCTCTGAACGTCAGTTGCGCAAGTTACGAGGAGGTGAGCATCAAGACTCAGCAGGAGCTAAACGACTTGTACAAGGAGTTGCAGCTTATGGTGGCACGAGGCTACCGTATAAACGTGCAAGTTTACGCTTGCATTATACGGAACACCCGGCAACCAAAGGAAGAGCCTGGACACTCCTCGACGGCTTCCTCACCGGCGTCGATGAAGACCGAGCCAGACAACTTGGACTACTTCAGCTGACTAGCAGTTGTCTTCCTTGTTCTTACAATAATAGAATATGTATATTTTTTCATTATATTAAAGAAGTAAAAGAACAAAAACACCTATCTTGTTACTGACATATGAGCTCAGTAACAAGATAGGTTTTTTTAAAACACAATTTGGACAACCTTGAAACTTCCCCCTCCACTGCTTTGCTACCCCCACCACTTGACTATTGGTGTACATGGCACATCGCAATTGGAAACCTCATTCCATCTTCAACAGCCAAACCGACAACATCAACAATGGCAAACCAACCAACAGTTGAAAGATGTCCTCACGCATGCTATGACTTCGTCCACGAGTTGGAGAAGAGGATGCAGGAGAGGGCAATAAGAAGAAAGCAGATCCACTCAGAAAATATCATGATAGTCAACGGCTATCTTTTATTGTTCGGCCTTATTATGGTTGTACTTTTCATACTGTATGGCATAGTCACATGTGTCGGCAAGGTTGCGGAAGAAAACGCCCGCCACCATCAGTTGGAAAGTTTCAATGTTACTTTGTAGGTTATCCTTTTTTTTAAACTCCATTTGGATGACCTTGAAACTTCCCCCACTACTCCACCAAGCCTCCCACCACTTCACCATGTTCCTGCATGAGCATCACATCAACCGTCATTCCTTGTCCGACAAGCAACCATGGCAGACAGCAGCATCAGCCAAGCTGACTCCACTACTGATGTTGAAACGAGTACAGGTTGGACACTATCCATCGACAGTGTTCACTATTTGGAAACGATTTGTGAACGGATGAAAGAAATACTGCGGGACAACCCTGGGATAATAATTCAAATGAATTTACACTATGATTGGTCCCAAGTTAGAATGCAAGGGGACGACAACAACGGTCAACACTCTCCACAATATTCGCCTATGTCACCAATCTACCCTTACGGTGAGTCTGACGTTGATGAAGATGTGGGGGACGAGGCTGATGAAGATGCGGGAGACAACGTGGATGACGAGGCTGAAGAGGAGTAACCTTCATTCCTTTTTTTAAAAACCTGAATTGGATGACCTTGAGAATTCCCCCTCCACTATTTCCTTTTTTAAAACCCAAATTGGATGACCTTGAAATTTCCCCCTCTACTTTTCAATACTGTTACAACAGTCTGCAGCTTACCTCATTCCTTGCTTAGCTACCATGTCGGACGGAACTCTATCTCAAGTTGACTCCACTACTGATGAAGAATTTCCATTTTGGTGGACCGTCTATTTGCACGATGCTGCAGAAGTTGATATGTTGCGTGAAAAATTGATATATGTTTTCAACGAAAACACTAACTTTGAATGTAAACTGGATATAGATTTTGATGCGAGAGGAGTTTGTGCAGAAGCTTCAACTTCCACCCAATCTCAGCCGAGAGATTTTACACATCTCTACACACCTATATCACCGGAGGATATAATTATCGCCGAGGCCGACTCAACTACAAGTTACATTGAGCCAACACATTGGGTGCTCATCATTGACACTTTGCCTAAAGTGGAATTGGTGTGTAACAAGTTCAAGGAAATGATGGTAGAAGATCCCGGCCTTCGCTTCAAGATAGAAGTCTATTTCATCTGGGGAGCACCTGCGCGGGAATATTCGTCTGACAGCTCTCCAAGTACGACGGACGAGGAGGAGGAGGATGACTAGTCATCTTTTTTAAAACTCCGTTTGAATGGCCTTGACCTTTCCCCCTCCACTGAGTTTATTTAAGGTGCACTCTCACTCACTACAGCATCATTTCATCGTGCACCTTTGCCGCAGCAACATGGAGAGTAAACTCAATTACTGTTGCGAACGGAAATGTTTTTCATGGCCAAATGACATTGATGTTGTGGATGGCCTGGCATGTAGAAAATGTGAAGCTTTTGGTCAGTGCATGTGTAAGTGCAAGTCTTGGAAGAAGCCGAAACCAGAGTTGAAGACATTCCATGTGTACCAGATGAGAGGGCATATGTACACTTGCTGCCCTGAACGTTGCATTGAATTTAAATTAAAACAGCTAACTGGCTGCAAATTGTGCAACAATCATTTTGCAGGTTTTTGCAAACATTTTTTAGGAGCGTGTCAGTACAGATCAACTTGGCATACCGAAGCACTCACTATCAATGAAATCGCTCTAGACTCACAAGAGTAGTCTTTCTACTCTTTGACTTTTTTTTAAAACTCCGTTTGAATGACCTTGAAATTTCCCCCACCACTTCCCCATATATCTAGAGTACGCAGGGCCCGGAGGTCAGTCGCTCGGCGGCTGTCGTAGGATGCACATCCGTGTTGTGCAGTCTGCTGTGCAGTTTTGATTTTAACCAGTTCAAGGTCACCACACTTAAACTCAGGCAAAAACGTCAAGCTGTTAAAGACGATCCTAAGTCCCAGGTTCACAGTCAACCTCAAGGTAATCACACTTTAACATGTAAATTTAAGGTAGCACCAAAACGGTGCTACCTGGCTTGACATTTTTCAAGTTTCCCGAGGTCATCGGAGTTCCCCCACCACTTCCCATATACCTAGAGTGCGCGGGGCCGGACAGTCAGTCGCTCGGTGTCTGTCGTAGGGTGCGCATCGCGGTTGCAGTAATGGTTAAAGTAAGGCTGCTGGCTCACTTCAAGGTCACCCGAGCGGTGTCACATGACGGTTTAGGCAGAGTCACGTTGCAAACTTGCAGTTTCCTCGGCACTTTTGCTGTTTCTTGTCTAATTTCGCTCCAAGTCGTCAAGGTCATGGGAACCTGACTGAAACTCGGAGCGTAGTGCGAGAAACAGCAAAAGTGCAGAAAAATTTTAGGTTTCAGCGTGACCTTGACCTTTGTGACATCGATGACGTCATATTGGTGACGTAAGGGGTGATGACGTCATCGCCACGTCATTTCTGCAACGTCATGGGTGTGACGTCACAGAATGACGTAATTGGTGATGACGTCATCGATTGCGTCATCGATGACGTCATCGATGACGTCATCGGTGGGGTCATTGACCTCGATGACGTCATCGCTCGGGTGACCTTGAAGTGAGCCAGCAGCCTTACTTTTCCACTACTTACCCTCTAACCCCCACCGGAAGCTATATCACATGGCAGCTGGCACCAGCTGCCCGGTCAACTGCTCACAAGCAGCTGCTCGGGCAGATGGCACGACTTCCGGTCTAGGTGTAACCAAACCCCACTACTGGGGGGGGGAGAGGTGAGTGATAGAAGGGCGAAGGGCGGAAAGGTTGACAGGGGGGGGTGTATAAATTGCCAATCACTGGAGGTATTATTATTTTCTATTATAAATAGTATTATTTACCTAGATGAAAGGGATATGTGGATGTGGCATACTTTGAAACATTTTTCTAAACCTAACTATATTTTAGCTATCTCATTGAAACCTAGTCTCACTAAAAAAAGAGGAAAATTGACAGGCATACCACTTTATTCTCTGAATTTCTCATAACTATCACTGTTTTTATAAATATGTAAAATAAACTAAAATCCAGTTTGTTAATTTTATGGCGTGAATGATTATGTAACTTTATAAATACGTAACTAGTTTTTAGGGGAATTTTCTTAATGTAAATAAAATAGAATATTAACTTCGTGTTTCTGTATTTGGACAATCTGGTGGGTTGGGGGGTTGCAGCAGAAACCAAGTACACAACACGTAGATAACTGTTGTCCGTCTGAGTTATAATGTTGAAACTCTTGATTTTATTTGTACTTTTCTTAAGCAGTAGAGCTAAACATACTGGTTTAAAAATAAAGTATATACTTTTTTAAAGTACAACTTCAATAAAAAATCATATAGGGGTTAATTTGTTAAATGCATAAAACCTTAGCGGTAAAAAACAAATCCCATGAGCCAATGTTGTCATGACTATTGAAAACTAAGTCTGAATTTGAGCTCCTTTTCACTATCAGGCGTTGTTTTCATAAAAACCGTGTTTTATTTATTTTTTCCCCCTCTTATACAACATAAGTTTTAGTATTATTCACTTATGGTTTCCGAGTGATCATTCAAATTCAACAGATGGAACTTCACGGTTTACCCCGTAGTAAAATAAAAGTAGGCCAACATCATCAATTCCAAAAGATCACAGCTCAAACTTCATTCACATTTAATATAAAATTAAAACTGTTTGAAACACTGTTGTTCATTACAACAAAACAATCCTAATAAAACACTGTTTCAAAAATACAGCTATGAGCAGTCTCAACAATCATGACCAGATGATGATGACCTTCACAATAATCAACACCTATAAAAACATCGTCCTCGTTGCTTTGTCCGTGCTGTCTACCATGTGCAGCGCAAAATCCTATCCTTTAAGAGGAGTATCTATGATGTTGTATTATCCACGATCAACAAAACAGCGGATAAATATTTTTTTAACTTTGAATTTAAAAGTGTTTTGACCCAAAAATAAGTTTAGAAATAGCCTCAACCCTTGAAAACTCAAATGTTCTCTACAATTAAATTTAAAAAATATAATTTTAAGATTTTTGTTTTATGGGTTTTCATTATTGTAACGAAATAACAATAAAAGGTAAACAAAAATAAAAGAAAATAGTACTTTAAGGATTCTTATTGTAACAGCTGTTAACTCTGAAGAGCTATAGGCTAGTTGATTGTTGGTGTAGTGATTATGACTTATAACAAAAGTAAACTAAAACTAATGAGAAAAATTCGGTCACTGTATTTAAAGTTTTATTTTTAAACTCCCAAAATAGTAACTAGCAAAAACCTTTAGTAGGAGAGTGGGCCATGACCCGATTGCCACCCCCACCACTGTCAACAATACCGATGAGCGGATGGCATTGACAATGCAGTACTCAACGTCACTGACTTCTCGTTTTTCATCCCTTTCTCCATATCGAGTGTTACGCGCGCTCGCAAACTTTGAATTAAATGCATCTCCAAAACTTCTATAACTTAAAATATAATAATGTTGTTTTTTAATTTAAAATTATTCAACACCAATACACTTTTAATTTTATATTTTTATATAAAAAAAACTTAACTGTATTAATGATGTTTTTAATCTCAATTAATACAAATCAAAACTAAATACACCTAACAATGTCAAACTTTTATAAATATACTTCATTTTTGTAGTGAAAATATAGATTGTTATTTTTTAAGACCATAAAAATTTACTGTCCGAAAATTGTTTGGAAGCCATCACTGCTACAGCATTCATCAAATGCCAAAACAGTAGACTCCCTCTTAACCGGCCACCTTTTAACCAGACTCCGCTATAAGAGGCCTACCCTGGCACAAAAACAACATCTTTTTAACCGGCCATTTTTTATCTCAACATTGCTTTAACCGGTCATGTTTTACCGAAAACTTTGTTTCCTTATCTACTGTATTCAATTCAACATTATATCATGAAGTTCTCAAACTACCTAAAAAGTACTGTCCTGGACAGGAGTGTATGCCACCGGAAGTGAATGTGTTTGGACCTGCTATCTAGTAGACTGCAATCAAAATAGGAAACGAAACCAATTATTATTAAATTATTTTAGTCACGGATTTCATGGGTGTCGGAGCTATAAATTATATAGAGTAATATATTTATAGTTTTTTTCAAGCCATAATTGCATTTAGGCCAATTGGCATTTTTAAATGTACATCGGTTTAAGCGGTTAAATCATTGTCCAGCCGAGGCCTGATCCTGAGTTTGCCGCTTAGGAGGGAATCTATTGTATTGCCGATCAGCCGGTTTCTTGCCAAATGTTTTGCTGCATTACATCTGGTGTTACATTCGTGATTGCTATTGAAATTCCGTCACCCACATGCCTCAAGCATTGAATGTTTTCTTCATGCACAATGTTCTTCGTGTAAACTCAGAAAAGGTCTAAATGGGTCAATTCATTACTGGGATGCCAGGGAATATGCGCATCCATGGCAATCCAAAAAGTTGGAAAACTGTGCTTTTGCTTTGCGTATGTTTCCTAAATCAAGGTCAACATTTAATCCCATTTAATATGGTAAAACAAACTTACTTGTTTTAACTTCAGACTGAGGTTTGGATTGTTTACTTATTGAACAATCTTTCAGTAGTGCCCAATCAAAATTACAGCATTCTTTTATAAATACCCTGTATATAATATATCCTGCCTACAGCGAGAAGGCTTATGACCACAGACATCTTAATAGTTACTACCCAGTGTTCAAGTTTTTAACCTTAAATCGTTTTCCACGTCTGGTTCATACGTTAATGAGCTCTATGAATCCAGTCTTACTCAAGCGAGGACCTTAAAATATGATTATTTATTTCAGCATTAGGTTAAAAGTAATGGGATTATGTTTACATTAAATTAGTTTGGTTGATTGCATGCACGACAAATAGTACAGGGTCATTAATTTGGTATTATTTTCCATTTCGTAAATACTGACTGAAATTATACTAGAGGAACATATGGATATTAGAACAATTTTAAAAAGTCAATAAAATTTTTTTTTATTATGTGGGCAAAATTTTACAATTCCTAAATGTTCTCAAAATCACCTAGAATGCTACCACATACCACCGGTTGGGAAACACTGATATTGATGATTAAGACCAACGAGAATAAAAAATTTTTGTTGTGGAATCTAATCAACTACTATTTGGTAGATTTATATGCTCAATTAAAATGGATGGGGTTAATTCTTGATGTTATATTGTGATTTTGGGGTTTTAAATTTGTTAATTTGAATTAAGTTAATTGAACCAGTTCATTTTAATAAAATGAAAAAAGCTTGAGTATTAGAGTCATAATTCATATGTAGCCATAAATAAAGGTACAAGTGACAATACCTTCTAACATTATGTCATTTACATCAAATACTATCAAGAAATTGCATGTTCTAATATAGAATATAGAAATATTCTTTTTTTTAATTAAAATTAAATCAAATACTTTTAAAGGGTGCACCGGACTCAACCACCAGGCGGCTCAGGATTCTTATAGGGGACCATTATTAGCTCACAGTATACAATGCTTAGTCCCTGTGTGGCAAAGCTACCAACATGTGCTATTATTTTAGGGTTACCTCGAAAAAAATGGTTGGTTAGTTGGTTGGAAACTGCAAAATAGACCAGCATATCTGAAAAAATTTAAAGAATTAGTAAAATGAATCAAAACTATCTTTAAAAATGTACCTAACTTAATTTTTTTTTTTTTTTGTAAAAGTGTAAGAAAATGCTTTCTGTTCGGTTTAAATTAGTAATCTCTGGTTCAATAGTGAGAAATTCAGTTTCATGAAACGTTATTTCTTATATTCGTTGGACATACACACGATTCCGCTACACCGAACACAATTGTTTTCGCTTTACCAAAAAATGGGGACAACTTATTGCATTAGCTGATTGTTCAGATTAGCCAAAATAAACTAATTATATAGGGTGTCTTTCTAGCCTAGTAATTAAAATCTTGGACTTTGGTGCAAGAGGTCATGGGTTCAATGCATGGCATGCCCACAAAAATTTCACTCTAGCTATGACTTCTTAAAATTCCACTGGGGTAAATATCTAAAAAAAATCACATTAGAGCAAATTAAAACTCCTCAAATTTGGATTTATAAATTACTTGATGTACCCTTCATAAAAAATGAAATCCAATAGACCATTTGCTATTCACTGAGAAATTTATTAATATGGAACACAATCAATGAAGATATTACATTAAAAAATAGCTTATTCCCTATGGGAAATTCGCTAAAAAACACCTCCTATATATACTAGGCTAAAAGTAGTAAAGCAAATAAAAAATGAATACTAAATAAAATTGGAACAAGAAAATATTAAAATTGAAAGCTTTAGATCAAGTCTTATACCTTTAAGACACCAGTTTGTTTCCAACCCACAAATAACAAACTTTGTCGCTTACCAACTTTATCATGTCACATTTTTATAACTTCATGTTTAATTAATAATTACAAACTCAAATGGTTATATATATATATATATATAATATATATATATATATATATATAAATAATAATTATTTATACATATATCTAGCTAAATTCAGCAGTTTCAGCAGAGAAAATATTTGGAATATAAAATCAATAGCATACAGTATTTCAGAGTTTTCCTGAATTACAGTTTAACAAAGTCCGGTTTCGAGGTCTCTTATGTACAATGACAATATGAATAATGCATTTCATTGCACACTTATCATAAAAACTAAAGTGTTATTAAAACTGGACTTCATCTTCTATTTAAGTTGGCTGGGTCAAGGCGAATCATTTCGATTACGGTACTTGACAAACCACTTCTCTCCCAGACATACACATTAACATAGCACAAACAGAGGATAGTACAATAACCTTAAAAAGCTTGAAATTCACTAGTGTTACATGCCAAACAATCTAACTTATGACTTTACAAAACAGATAAATTTAAATTGGTCAACAAATTTCTCATTTGTTAAATTATGATAAATGTTAAATTATGTTAAATTATATTATTTGTTAAATTACTTTTTTATTATTTTTTTTAAGTGTAAGAAAATGTTTTCTGTTCAGTTTAAATCACTAATCTCTGGCCAACTAGTGAGAAATTCAGTTTCATAAAACATTATTTCTCATATTAGTTTTACACACATAAGATTCCGCTACACTGGCTACACCGAACACAATTGTTTCCGCTATACAAAAAAAAGCTGGGACCTCTTATTGGATTAGCCAAAACCAATGTGCCATACTAAAACTGAACTTGATCTTAAATTTGAGTCCGCTTGGTCGAGGCTAATCATTATGATTACCGTACAGTAGACTCCCTCTTAATTGGCCACCTCAGGACTAGACTGCGGCCGGATAATGAATTGGCCAGTTAAACCAATAAACATTCAAAAACGCCAATTGTTCAACTGTTTAATTGGTTTGAGAGCACATCAACATGATAAAATGTTGAATTGAATAATGGATGAGGAAATGTTTTCGTTGATACGGTTAGAGCGATGTTGAGATAAAAATCGGTCGGTTCAAAAGATTTTGTTTTCGTGCCAGGGTAGGCCGGTCAAAGCGGAGACCGGTTAATAGGTGGCCGGTTGTGGGAGTCTACTGTAGTACTTATCAAATCACTTCTCCTAGGAATACACATTGACATAGCACATAGAGAAGTGTTATGATTCTATGTTGCTCAAGTATTCATGACTTGATGAAGCTTAAGAATTTTGCAATAAGATGTCATGGAAATTTAGCCCTCTTTTATTTTTTTATACAATACCGTGTCTTTTGTCATTACTGCTTGACTTCTAATTTGAAGAGAATGGTATCACAAATTGAAACTTCAATTAGCACCCTTTTCACTCAACCTACAGTTGGTTGCACGAGACGTGAGACAGCCCGCCAGTATTTGTGCTTCATATAGGCAGTGTAACATCCTGAATTTGAAATGAAGACCTTAGTAATGATTTTACTGTAACTCATTTTAATGATTAATCCACGGCATGTTTCACAAGATAGAGCCAACTTGCCCGAATGTAGCTCGAATTCCTGGCGGGCTGTCTCACGTCTCGTGCAACCAACTGTAATATTTCAGTCTTGCCACGTGTGCAGATTGGATCAAATCAAATCCAATATTATCACGTCACAACAATGTTTTGCATAAGTCATAGGCATGTGCACGGGTAGTGCTACCAGTGCCTAGGCACTACCTAATGCCTTAGCTTGGTGTATTTTTTTTTAGAATTGATCGTTAGTCTTTGAATACTGTACATTAAATGATACACAATAACATAATTTGTAGTGTAGCACCCGTCCCGTGTTAGGCCTATATATTCTGTCACTTGGTGCGCATATTACGTGCATATAGCCGCTAAGTCCGTCTAACTCTAAGTTCAACTGGGGCCTACAATAAATCCGGGCGTGCATGCTGTTGTGTGACATCATCACAAAGTTGCCTATGCAGCGTACCAGTCCCATTTGAATTGCATTGCGGCGCCCTGCTTCACTTAGCCTACTTAAATGCATGATTACGACTGTATGCGATCTGCTAACCGAACCAAATATATTTCTTGCAGTCTTAGAAAATTTGCTTTACTTTGATATCAAAAAACAATACAAATCATTTTCAAACTTTTTTTTAATAACAAATACTCTAATATCATTTCATTTGTTATAAAATTATTACATTCTTACAAAATGGGAAAAGTCTATGATACTAACAAGTTGCATGTTTTGTGATTTATTGTAGTTTAAGATGATTAATATTAATTTTATTTTTCTCTTGGCACCTCTAAACGAAAAAGTAACATGGTCCCGGGCTTAGGTTTTTTATTTTAACCATATTCATTAGACAATAATTAGTAATTTTATAGTAGGCCTACTTTTACATTTAATTTAAAAATTTTGAATTTGTATGCAGTGATCAATTAAATTACATTAAAACTTTAAATAACTACAGCATATATACTTAATAGACTTAAAATTCTCTAAGATAGCCTATAGCCTATGATATCAAGAAGAGATCAAAATACTTGGAAAGCAGACAGAATTTCCGTTCCCACGGATTCTCAAGTCATTCGGCCAAACCGTAATGAAATTAAATTCTCTTTAAAAATAATGTATAACATACTGATAAAATTTCACATTATTCCTCCATAAAATTTACACACTGTTTTATTTGTCATCAACAAAGTTAACATTCTGAAAATAACATTCGTACTATCAATATTTTATTGATGTGCATGATATATAATGTCATACAAATATACGTCTAACCTTCTTTTTAAATATAGATTTAAAGGAGTTGTGTTGCTATTCAGCTATATAGGCTACACTGTAGTTTTAATACATCAATGTATTAATTAAGGTTATATTTACATAATATAGTATATTATTTCAGATATCTTCGTCAACTTTATTGGAATGTTATTTTAATAAAGACGGCGAACTATTCACATCCAACTTGAAAACTCTATGCAAGGCATTTAGAGATATAAGAACACATTTTTGTTGGCAGGGTTGTTAAGTAAGTAGCTAAAAAATATTTAGTAAGTTTTCATTGGCACAATTTTGTAGTTTATTTTACTATACCATTCAAAAGTTAGTCATTATAGGATTAATTTAACTTACAATTAATTTATGCACCGATTTACAAATTAGTTTGAAAAATAATGACATTATCAGGGATCATTCTATTTCCAGGAATGTGATGCTGGTGCTATCTTATTCAATTTAAATATAATTCCTCATACATTTTTAGTTAATGTGAATAATGGTTTATATAAATGGGTGGCCGCTCAGCGACAGGTAGTCCACCGCTGTCGGCGGTGACGGGACGACGTACGAGTTGGTCGCGGAGGCGGTCGGAGACGCGGCTGGTGGCGGCGCCGGAGGTTGGACAAGTAGCGGCCCGAGTATTACTGGGATCGGCGGATTGCAGTTGCATACACTGCCACTCAAGGGGGTGATCAACCGGCGTACTACTAGTGTCTCGGTATCCAGAGACACCGTCACACGGAACCACTCAGGGGAGGTACTCGGCGGGATCGTGGTATAAGTGTCGACGGAGAACTCTGCCAACATCACGCACAAAGGAGAGACAGTTGCGAACTGAATGGCGGTGCCTTTGCCTGGCAGTGAACATTTCCCGGACATTATAGTGATAGTGGCGTCCGACGCCTACACTTCGTCCTACGCTGATGGTTGTTTCTTCAACATTGGCCTGAAGCAGTATTATATGTAGTATGATGGAATTTTATTTGTATAATTATACCATATTATAAAGGAATATTTCGGTATTTTTGGAAATTGAATATTCTTTAGTTACAGCTATTGCTAGTCATGATTGAGTGAATTAATAACTTTATCATATGTATTCCCTATCATTTACTTTGGGAATCTTTAATGTTCCATAATTTCTCTGTTGGAAATATTGCAAATGTGTAACCTATGTTAGTGTGATTTCTTTTGTGTTGTCTATGTAGCTTATTTTATTAATTCATTGTGCTAGTCTAGTATATGTAGAGTCAAGGTGATATTTTAGTAGGGTATATCTTCATGTTTATTATGTGGTAAAAATGTGTCATTCATTTTATTGTAATTATATGTCTTGGTGTATAATTAATGTAAGATGAAGAGTACACGGTTCGTGGGTATCCTTGTAATCTATTTGTGTGGTCAGTTCCAAGCGCCGCTTCTTATCAAACGCTTGATATAGTTATCATCATGGGAGTTCCGCTCCACATGGGCGCTAAGTTCTGACATGCTATCAACTTTTTCATTCATGACGTACCAGGACCTTTAGTGAGAAAATCACCACTTTTGGTGATGATTATCTCAACTTCTGGTGGGGCGAATGTGATGCTGGTGCTATCTTATTCAATTTAAATATAATTAATCATGCATTTTTAGTTAATGTGAATAATGGTTTATATAAATGAAAACTGATTTACTTATATTTTTCGAAATTATAAATTTTGTTGGAATCCACACAGTTTTGCTATCAGTCACCACGCGCCGACTTTAAGGCTAATACATCCTGTGGGTCATGCCAGTGTCCTCTGACTGGGTCCACCAATAAAACGCTTTCTTTTCAAGGACTTACCAAATATGGTCATGGAGATTCGCCACAGATTGGAGGGGGAAATCCGCGGATCCTTAGTTTTAGCGAACAATAAATCATTATTCCCTCCCTGGTCTTGGTGACAGCAGCATCTGTAGATTTCACTTTAAGTAGCTTGTAGCCCCAACCAATAGGCCAATGAGACCTTAAGTCATTTAACTGTCTATCCTTGAATTTACTAAATTCATTTTAAATATGAAGTCTCTTTTTAATTTTATTTTATTAATCTGGATATCCCAGGACCCACTCGTGTACTCTTATTATGATTAGTCCTTATCTAATGTTGGACTTGTGTCTGTGTTAAAGTTTAATTGCAAAATATAATCCATTATTGCTTGTTTTGATGTAATTATTTGACCTTCCTAAATCTGAAACTATTTGAACGCAGCTGCCTAGGTGGCCAGCATGACATTTTGGTGTCAGAAGTGGGATATTCAGATTAATTAGTTAATACATAACATTTTTCAATGGTCGTTTGGATATTAACAGTAATATATGTCGTAGGGTACTGTGTGAGTTTATACTATAGTGATTAATTAATGTTATCCGATAGGGTATCATATCGCAATATGGGTGGACATATCGCAAGAAGTTTTGAGTGCTATTGAGCAAGTAAAAAGTGATTTTTATCATAAGTTTGTGGGGCGTGATGTCAAAATTATTTTGTAGGTAGGAGTAAATACTAGGGCAGGTTTTAGATATTGGGAATCAGTATTAGGAGGAATTACCGCAAGAAGCCGATGGGTAATAGTAAGATTTGGGGCTAGTACAGGTCGAAGGAATCTTAGACGTCTTGTAGCCAACTTTGTTACAAAAACTCAAGCTGAGTCTTTTTGGTCGTACCATCAAGTAAAGGTTGCATGTGTAGTGCAGGTGTATAAAAATTCAGAGTAAATCTGGGGTCGAAAACTAGCAAACCTAAGACCGTTGAGTCAACTTTGTTCATGGAAAAACGTCCTTGTGGCAAACCACCAAATTCTAGTGTGGGTGCAGTGAGAAAGACTGATATAAAATCGGAGTTATATACTAGGATCAGTGCTAGGACTGCACTCATTACTGCGCATTACGAACACCTTCAACCCGCAAATCAAGTTGAACAAAAATTAAAACAGGTTACTTTTGTCGGGGAGAAGTCTGACTCCAAATCAGAGGTCGTGCACGATGTTCCGAGGAATAAGCGGAGTGTAACCGAATTGTGAGGCTGGATGTCGGGAGACGACGATCAGAGATTACAGGAAATAATAGAGCAAGTAGATTCGACTCCCTTTGATGATCTCCCTAACATTGATAGGATCTTAGAGGAAACTATCAATGGAATAATTACCGAAGATGATATTAGTGTAATCGCATTGATGGTGGGTAGAACCGATATTGACAACATTAGGCAGGAGGTTTTTGAAGAAGCCGTCAAAGTTTTGTTGGAAAGTCCGAAAGCATGGGCGATGATTGAGCAAAGTGTACGAAATGTTATAATAATTTTAAGGTACGTGAATAACCAAAATTAAATGAGTCAAAGGGGACCTACGTATTATCTGCCCATTTTTTATGCGGATTTAATTTTCGAGGGTTGCGAAACATTGTTGAGATCGTTAGTTCAAAGGATTATCGAGAAGTACATAAACGGAGGTAGGACTAACTACACTGACGAAAGTAATGTGGTACGTGTAAAAGTCATTGACTTTTTGGATTAAAATGTAAATGGGGCTGTGTAGCAATCTTGGTTGTTTTTTTTTGTTTTTTTTTTGGTGTTATCTCGGTTGGGATAGGCCTTATCGTGTCGATAGTGGTGCCTGGAAAGTGTAAATGTATAGCACTGTGTTACTTTGAAGAGATTTTCAACGGAAATTTAACCGTGTGAAGTGCCAGTTAATTAATAAATTTAATTTACGAGGGAATTTCTATACTCTTTTTTTTCTCTCTAGTTCACATTATCTGTTGAGAACGTGTTGTTGATACTGCTTCCGTAGAAATCAACATGGTACGCACACCACCTCCTCTCCCGATGCATCCCGATCAGGCAGCCCAGCAGAGGGCGCAGGAGGAAGCACGGCGTCAAGCGCAGGATGATGCGCAGCGAAACGCGGCTAGGCCCTTGCTGGAACGCGTGGTTGATCTTTCGGTTGCCAATTTGATTGAAGTATTCCGGGGGGATGGCACGGGTCCTACAGTTAAGGATTTTTTCCATCTCTTTGAGAATGCTGCAGCTATGGGTCGTTGAACAAAGGCAGAGATGCTCCGTATGTTGCAATTGAAAGTAAAGAGCTCGGCTGCGACATTCCTATCTTCCATATTGGAATTACATGGACCTGATGTTGATTACGATTTGGTAAAGAAATTAGTAATCGATCGGTTTACGGGTAAACAAACACAACATTTTCATTATGCGAATTTAACAAATGCGATTCAAATGCGAAACGAAACCGTAGAGGCTTTTGCTGATCGCATTAGACGACTGGGGACTTTGACTATAACGCCTCGAGCGGATCCGAACGAACAGAAAATAGTACAGGAGGAGGCAGAGAAGCGGATGCTTCATGCTTTCCTTCATGGACTGAGTGGCCCCGCAGGTCAAGCGACTCGGCATAAGTTCCCAGACACATGGGATGAGGCCGTCCAGTATGCGGTGATGGTATCAGCTGACGAGCGAAATCGTTCTGGCCGGGAACAGAAAGGTGTTTTCTCTACCTTGACAACATGCTACAATTGCCAACGATTGGGTCATTTGGCACGGGAATGCAGAGCGCCGAGACGGACATTGGCGAGCGGTAAGGGTACCGCGAGTACTCCTAAAAGTGGTGGTAGTAACACTGGTCGAGGGGGTTGTGGTCGTGGTGCCAGCAGCAACAATTCGAGCTCGGGACGAAAGGGTCAGAACCAACCATTAACAAGTGGCGCAGGTCGGGGAGCGAGTAGGCGTCCGTTATCAGACGTGGAGTGTTATCGCTGCCACGAGAAAGGGCACTACGCAAACGATTGTAGTAAACCCACCACTGACTCGGGAAACAGGAGGGGTCCGGTAGCCTAGAACGGCGCCCACCTATCGAACCCAGTATTACCTTGACGCATGCGATTGTTCCTAGTATCCTAACCACCTCAAAAGGAGACCTGACTGTAATTGGTATTATCGAAAATAAGAAAGTGACTTTGCTTGTGGATCCTGGGGCAATATTGTCGTTGCTTAAGGAGGGCGTTAGTAGTCAACCTATTGTCAAAAGTGATGATACTGTGAAAGGTGTAACTGGTAACGATTTAGAAATTAAGGGTGTCCAAAGATTAGTGATTAGTATAGGGGATAAAAACTATCCTGTAACATTCCGAGTACAGATACCGTATGGTGGAATATTAGGTCTGGACATTTTAAGAACAATAGGTGCTATTATTGATTTAAGACAAGACAAAATCGAGTTTGAAGGGGATCCCTCAGTTTGTGATGATGACCACCCGCTGGAGGAGGAAGTAGCTAATCCTACTCCAATGGATGGTGTCGTGTGGCAGGTGGTATTGCCCGAAAAAGTAATTTTGGATCCAGCCAGTGAAGTTAGAGTTAAGGCAGTACTTAAGACGTTGCCTGATTCTCGTGGTCTTGACTTTCCGGAAATGGTTTATGCTCAGCCCGTGGATTTTGATATGACAGGAGTTTTAGGGGCGCACGTAGTAAGTCGAGTTTTCAAGAAACTGGGTAGTAAAGGGAATACTACGGTGTATAGTGTACAATACCGGCTGGTTAATTTGAGTAAGGAGGCTTTGAGCCTGGATAGAGGGGAGCGAGTGGCCATAGCTACCCCTGTTGTGAGTGATGAATGTAGAGTGAATGTGTGTGTGGTTGAGGGTCAGCAGAGAAGCCGGAAGCTTGTGCTGCCAAGCATAAATGTGAACAGTGTTGAGTCTGGGACGGGATATTCTGAGAGGGTACCTGTGTCAGATCTTTGTTTGAACGGAGTTGATGAAGTTCAGGAGTTGAGTGATAGACCTGAAGAGGTTGAAGGGTCGAATTTATTTGTTTCCGTTTTGGGGAAAGGAGTAGTCGATGTAGACAAGTTAATAGAGAGAGAATAAACTCGCTCATTTGGAGGGGAAGGAGAGAGAAATAATGTTTAAGGTCCTTTCTGAATACAAAGATGTATTTTATGACGGACGACGGGCTCTGGGTTGTACGAGCAAAATTGAGCATAATATTTACACAGGTGATGCACCACCCATTCGAAAACGTCCTTATCGGTTGCCCCAGGTCCATAAAGCATTAGCCAAAGAACAAATAAAAAACATGTTGTTAGAAAAAGACATCATTGAACCTAGTGACAGTGAATGGAGTTTTCAAATCGTTTTAGTCTTAAAGAAGAAACCAGTAGATGCCGGTCCTGATTATCAACCTAATTGGCGTATCTGTACAGATTTTAGGGCATTAAACTCTGTATCACGAAAAGATTCCTATCCTATTCCTAACATACAAACAACGTTAGATACACTGGGGAACTATTATCTTTGCAGATTGTTAATACTCACGTATTAAGTAGCCTGAGGTGTCAAAAATTGTTCTTCACACTGGACGCGTTTCGAACGAATTACCGTTCATCTTCAGCAGTTACTTTAATAAAATTAAAAGCCCATTTTTTGATGGTTGTCAGTTTTTACACACGACACAAATACACTGTCTTTACACATAACACAAAACATACACGTACGGTCCATGGTAACTGCGGCGCGGCGGACTCGTGGGTCCATTCCCGTTTGATTTTGTAGGCCTACTGAAGTTTTGGGGTGATGTCAGAGTGACGTAATCTTATCAGCTGACCGGTGGTTGTTCGTTCCGGGCTTTTTATCTATGCTATTGAACAGCTGATACGTAATTTTGTCGGCATATTCTTCCTTCTTGTTAAGCATGCTATCCTTGCCATGAGCTAATACGCTTTTATAAATAAACAATTCCTCCCAAACCTGCGCTTTATTTTTCTGGCTGCACAGTTTTAACACCTCGAGGGATTTTTCAAAATTGATACTATGCCCAATATTTTCTTTCAGGTGTTGTGCGGAAAAAAAGGGGACGAAAAGACAGGCAAACATTTTTCTCAATTATCTTAACAGTGTCCATACCACAATCAAATCCAAGATGGAAATAGAATGTAATAGTACAATTAACTTCCTGGATGTTAAAATATACAAGAAAAACAATAGCTTTGAGTTTGGTATACACCGGAAGCCAACACAAACAGATTTGGTAATACCAATTGATTCTAATCACCCGTATCAGTATAAAATGGCAGCTTTCAGGTCAATGGTCAATCGTTTGCTCACATTCCAACTCAGTAAAAATGAATACGAAAAAGAAAGAAATGTCATAAAGCAGGTTGCATGGAATAATGGATACAATCCTAACATAATTGATTCTTTAATTAGAAAAACCAGATTTAAATTGGCCAACCCGAAACAAAACAGTGTGATTGACCAAAAATTTGTTCCATTTACATATGTAAACAACAAGTCAGAAATAATTGGCAATGTATTCAAAAGAAATGGTTTTTGTCCTGGATACAAAATTAACAAAAAAATGTTCCAAAAGTTTAGGCCATTAGTAGACAAAAGACAAGGCAAGGTGGTCTATAAAATTGAATGTAATGGTGGTGAGAAATGTAACAAGAAGTATGTCGGCTACACTAATAGATCTTTTGCTGAGCGATTCAAAAAACACAATGCAGTAAGCCAAAATAACCCTTCCTCAAAAGTCGCACAACACCTGAAAGAAAATATTGGGCATAGTATCAATTTTGAAAAATCCCTCGAGGTGTTAAAACTATGCAGCCAGAAAAATAAAGCGCAGGTTTGGGAGGAATTGTTTATTTATAAAAGCGTATTAGCTCATGGCAAGGATAGCATGCTTAACAAGAAGGAAGAATATGCCGACAAAATTACGTATCAGCTGTTCAATAGCATAGATAAAAAGCCCGGAACGAACAACCACCGGTCAGCTGATAAGATTGAGTCACTCTGACATCACCCCAAAACTTCAGTAGGCCTACAAAATCAAACGGGAATGGACCCACGAGTCCGCCGCGCCGCAGTTACCATGGACCGTACGTGTATGTTTTGTGTTATGTGTAAAGACAGTGTATTTGTGTCGTGTGTAAAAACTGACAACCATCAAAAAATGGGCTTTTAATTTTATTAAAGTGACTGCTGAAGATGAACGGTAATTCGTTCGAAACGCGTCCAGTGTGAAGAACAATTTTTGACACCTCAGGCTACTTAATACGTGAGTATTAACAATCTGCAAAGATAATATTATAGGTGTCAAGGCTGTTAATGTATTGAACTGGGGAACTGTTAGTGGTGTTCGGTATGTGATCTTATGAGTGGTTATTGGCAGATAAAAGTGGCTAAGGAGGACCGTCCGAAAACTGCGTTCGTGACCGAGGAAGGTTTATTTCAATATAAACTACTTCCCTTTGGTCTTTCTTCTGCTCCGCTGACGTTTCAACGGGTAATGGACTCAGTACTTTTAGGTTTGAAACGGTCGGGTGCGTTAGTATACTTAGATGATATCTTGGTATACGGAAGCACCATAGAAGAACATGCTGATCGGTTAAAAGAGGTTTTCAACCGTCTAAGGGATGCTAATCTGGTCTGTAGACCTGAGAACTGCGTTTTTGCGCAAACTCAGGTCCATTACCTAGGTCATGTGATAAGTTCTGACGGCATTAGACCGGAAGAAGATAAGATTAGCGCCGTAGCGAACTTTCCTGTTCCGCGTAATGTTAAAGACGTGCGATCATTTGTTGGGCTATGTTCATTCTATCGACGCTTTATTGGAAATTTTTCTGAATTGGCTAAACCTTTAACGAATTTGACAAGAAAGGATAAGAAGTTTGAATGGGGTGATAAGCAAGATGGGTCCTTCAGGGCTTTGAAACAGGCACTTATTTCACCACCTGTATTAGCTTACCCTCAGTTTGACAAACCTTTCATTGTAACGAGTGACGCTAGTCTCTATTGTATAGGCGGTATTTTGAGCCAAGAATATGAAGATGGCGAAAGAGCTGTGGCTTACTACTCAAAATCTATTTCAAAAGCAGAACAAAATTATGGAGCGACTGAGCGTGAAATTTTAGCTGTTGTCATTTTAACTTAAGTATGGCGTTGTTATTTGTATGGCAACAAATTCACATTGCGCACAGATTGTGCAGCTTTGCGTTGGATTTTTTTCTTTAAAGAATCCAAATAGTCGATTGACTAGATGGGCAATTAAATTGTCTCAATTTGATTTCCAAATTGAACATCGAAAAGGTAAATTGAACCAAGCAGCTGATGCTTTGAGTAGAATTAGAACGATATGCCGAACTATCTGGTCCCGTGACGCGGTCCTGCAAGGACAGGGCATCGATCCATTTTGTAAAGAAGTTTCTGAAGTGGTTAAGAAAGGTGAAAGTGAAAATTATGTGCATGATCTAGATGGCTTGTTGTATTTAAAGACTGATGAGGGAAATAAATTAATAGTACCGAAGAGGATGGTGACTAAAGTTTTGGAAACGCATCATGATTGCATATGTTCAGTGGACATCAGGGTATCAAACGCACAATGGCGGCTATTAAAGCGAGATATTATTGGCCGACTATCAATCATGATGTAACTAATTGTCATTCTTGTAATTTGCGGAGACCGGGTAAAAGGAATACAGCTCCTATGGGATTGTTCGAAACAGTGAAAGCGCCTATGGTCTTTGTGAGTATGGATATTGTCGGTCCTGTAACTGTAAGTAAGGCGGGAAATCGATATCTATTGTCGTTCATTGATTCTGCAACGCGTTGGGTGGAGGCGATCCCAATTCCAGATCAGACTGCGGAAACCATAGCTAAGGCTTTTGTTTTGAACATAGTAACTCGATTAGGTGTTCCAAAGTTTCTGTTAACCGATTGTGGCTCTAACTTTTTATCTAAAGAGGTTTGTAAACTTTTAAAGATTTCAAAAATCCAAACAACTGCAATGCATCCTATGAGAAATGGCTTGTGTGAGAGACAGAGCATAGCACAATTGCTGTTATGGTGTCTCATTATGTGACCAAGGATGGCCGTAACTGGGATCAATGTGTTCCGTATGTACTAATGGAAGTACGGAGAAGTACAGGAGAAGTACCAAACATCATATCACCAAACACTCGCCGTTTTTCCTCATGTATGGCAAGGAAATGAATTTACCTGCCGATGGGAATTATTCATTTTCGAGAGATCAGGAAACGCCCGTGGATGAATTGGCGAACAAAATTAAGGAAGCAAATGAACTGGCGGCAAAATTTACAGAGGAAACGCGTAGGAAGAACAAGGAGTCTTATGATCGAGACACTAAATTGTTGAGCTTTAATGTAGGGGATTATGTGTACGTTTACCACCCAGATATAAAGAAGGGCGCTCAGGCAAAATTTAAACGATTTTGGTCAGGGCCTCATGAGGTGGTGGGTCAATTAAGTGATTTGGTGTACAAGATTGATATAAATGGTAGGATTATTAATTTGCAACTGAATCGGTTGAAGAAATGTGCCAAGCCGGGTCTGAAAGATAAAGGAATTCCGGTGATAAAAGATAAAGTTGTGACTCGTAGTACAACTGCGGACGTAGAGATAAGCGATGACGTCGCGGGCAATAGCGGGCCAGCTATCGACGGTATTCTATTGGGTGAATTAAATTGGGTGGATGGTCCAGTGTTAGTGGAAGATAACTTTGTAGATGACGTGGTTCATGAGTTGGAACCTATTGATTTGGAGTCGGATGACAGTATAGATGAACCACCCGATGATCCGCGAGGTGTTGATTGGGAACCCGAGGTACCACCTGTGCTACCCCTAGATAATGCGGGGGCTGATGGCCCAGCATTTCGCACTAGGTTGCGTGTTAGATTATGAATTCTTTTTTTTTTTTTTTTTGTTACTTATTGTAAATCGTGGGAGATGTATTATGTATCTATTAGATAATCATGTATGAATATGTTATCTGAATAACTAAACTAGTATGTTTTTACTTTCTCCCCCTATACCATAGTATATGGAGAAAGTATTGTTTTCGTCAAAATTTTCGAATTTGAGTTGTTGGTGGATTTATCCATTTTGGTTCCCCCTGAGTCCAAAAAAGTGGTTTTCGGAGTGATGTCTGTGTGTGTGTGTGTGTGTGTGTGTGTGTGTATGTGTGTCAGGATGTAAACAGAGCTAGAGAATGCCCCAATGGTCCGATTTTGATGAAATTTGGTAGGTAGGTCCAAACCCACGATAATTCCAGGCGTTTTTTTCATTTTTTTGAATTTTTTATTTTTAAGGGTAGTTTACCCCCAAAAACCCTCAAAAATCGTCAAAAATCAAAATTTCTCAAAAACGGCTCTAACGATTTTGATTAAAATTTTGTGGTTTATTAAGCTTAAAATGGTGAATAAAATGACACCACCCGCATCTCCGGGAAAATGCTCGTTCAAAAGTTATGGAGTAAAAAGTGTTTCAAAAATCAATTTTTTGAATTTTCAAAATAGCTGTTGTCTCGAAATAAATTTTACTTATCACCATTAAATCAAGCTTAAAAAACTAAATAATCCAGTATTTTAAATTATTGCTCTACGTCAAGTGGATGCGGAGAAAATTCAATTTTTCGTTTAGCGGTAAACGCAGTACGTTGTTAAAAGTCACAGACGCGCGTAGGGTCAAACGAGCGCTGCTCAGCTGGTAGCTATCCGACTGAGTCATCAAGACATTAATGTTTGGAGCTTTTAACACCTTTTTATATATTGTTGGGAGAAAGTATGTGTCAGTTAACTGATACCGTTTATTGTATTATGGGAATATATTGTAGTAATTATTTTATTATTAAATATGTTTTATATATGTTTTTAAAAAAATTATTTTTTTTTACTGTCCCAGTAGACGCTTAAAATAAAATAAAAAAATCTAGATCGTTGTTGATCTCTGTAACGTGTCTAATAAATAGAGATTTATATGAAGATATTTGAGATGATTTTATACGATACCATTACGTTTAGGCTTGGTCGTGACTTTCTCTGAAAGTAATATGTAAAATAGTATCATTGATATAGAATAATGATGATAATAATAATGGACAAGAAAAAATATATATATATATAAATATTGGTTATTGTGTATTAATTTATTATTACGGATTTGAAAGGTTAGATGTGTAAGACCATTGAACATTGTTAATATGTCTTTTTGTTGGTTGGGGAACAATGCTACGCTTTCAAATATTTATAAATATTTTTAATTTAAAGCTTGTGAATTTAATTACTATTATTCATTATAGGAATTGTTGTCTTGCTGATAAGAGGATTGTAGTCTCGATTAAAACACTTATTTGACCTAGTCATTATAATATGCCATTTATTTGGATTATGCATTTGGTGCTGTCGTACCATAAGCTAAGTGCCAAAGACCAGGTTAAGGCCTACGGGTGATTTCTAGTCAAAATGTAGAAAGTTTATTGACCGCTTATTACCCTATTTTTATTCCTTATGCTCATCAGCATGGATTTAAGAACAATATTAAGTTGAATTAACTTAATTCTGTTTGAGTTAAAGGAGCATACCTTTAAGGACGAGCAGGGTTGTGGAAACAGATGAATGGCGACCAGGACGATGACGTAGATCCCGTGTTCGAGGACAGAGCCGGGGTAGGAGCAGGAACAGGTCTGGGTGGCAGCGACGGAGGTCCAGTGGCCGCTGAGCGACAGGTAGTCCACCGCTGTCGGCGGTGACGGGACGACGTACGAGTTGGTGGCGGAGGCGGTCGGAGACGCGGCTGGTGGCGGCGCCGGAGGTTGGACAAGTAGCGGCCCGAGTATTACTGGGATCGGCGGATTGCAGTTGCATACACTGCCACTCAAGGGGGTGATCAACCGGCGTACTACTAGTGTCTCGGTATCCAGAGACACCGTCACACGGAACCACTCAGGGGAGGTACTCGGCGGGATCCTGGTATAAGTGTCGACGGAGAACTCTGCCAACATCACGCACAAAGGAGAGACAGTTGCGAACTGAATGGCGGTGCCTTTGCCTGGCAGTGAACATTTCCCGGACATTATGGTGATAGTGGCGTCCGACGCCTACACTTCGTCCTACGCTTATGGTTGTTTCTTGAACATTGGCCTGAAGCAGTATTATATGTAGTATGATGGAATTTTATTTGTATAATTATACCATATTATAAAGGAATATTTCTGTATTATTGGAAATTGAATATTCTTTAGTTACCGAGCCATTGCTAGTCATGATTGAGTGAATTAATAACTTTATCATATGTATTCCCTATCATTTACTTTGGGAATCTTTAATGTTCCATAATTTCACTGTTGGAAATATTGCAAATGTGTAACCTATGTTAGTGTGATTTCTTTTGTGTTGTCTATGTAGCTTATTTTATTAATTCATTGTGCTAGTCTAGAATATGTATAGTCAAGGTGATATTTTAGTAGGGTATATCTTCATGTTTATTATGTGGTAAAAATGTGTCATTCATTTTATTGTAATTATATGTCTTGGTGTATAATTAATGTAAGATGAAGAGGACACGGTTCGTGGGTATCCTTGTAATCTATTTGTGTGGTCAGTTCCAAGCGCCGCTTCTTATCAGACGCTTGATATAGTTATCATCATGGGAGTTCCGCTCCACATGGGCGCTAAGTTCTGACATGCAATCAGATTTTTCATTCATGACGTACCAGGACCTTTAGTGAGAAAATCACCACTTTTGGTGATGATTATCTCAACTTCTGGTGGGGCGAATGTGATGCTGGTGCTATCTTATTCAATTTAAATATAATTAATCATGCATTTTTAGTTAATGTGAATAATGGTTTATATAAATAAAAACTGATTTATTTATATTTTTCGAAATTATAAATTTTGTTAGAATCCACACAGTTTTGCTATCAGTCACTACGCGCCGACTTTAAGGCTAATACATCCTGTGGGTCATGCCAGTGTCCTCTGACTGGGTCCACCAATAAAACGCTTTCTTTTCAAGGACTTACCAAATATGGTCATGGAGATTCGCCACAGATTGGAGGGGGAAATCCGCGGATCCTTAGTTTTAGCGAACAATAAATCATTATTCCCTCCCTGGTCTTGGTGACAGCAGCATCTGTAGATTTCACTTTAAGTAGCTTGTAGCCCCAACCAATAGGCCAATGAGACCTTAAGTCATTTAACTGTCTATCCTTGAATTTACTAAATTCATTTTAAATATGAAGTCTCTTTTTAATTTTATTTTATTAATCTGGATATCCCAGGACCCACTCGTGTACTCTTATTATGATTAGTCCTTATCTAATGTTGGACTTGTGTCTGTGTTAAAGTTTAATTGCAAAATATAATCCATTATTGCTTGTTTTGATGTAATTATTTGACCTTCCTAAATCTGAAACTATTTGAACGCAGCTGCCTAGGTGGCCAGCATGACATTTTGGTGTCAGAAGTGGGATATTCAGATTAATTAGTTAATACATATTATTTTTCAATGGTCGTTTGGATATTAACAGTAATATATGTCGTAGGGTACTGTGTGAGTTTATACTATAGTGATTAACTAATGTTATCCGATAGGGTATCATATCGCAATATGGGTGGACATATCGCAAGAAGTTTTGAGTGCTATTGAGCAAGTAAAAAGTGATTTTTATCATAAGTTTGTGGGGCGTGATGTCAAAATTATTTTGTAGGTAGGAGTAAATACTAGGGCAGGTTTTAGATATTGGGAATCAGTATTAGGAGGAATTACCGCAAGAAGCCGATGGGTAATAGTAAGATTTTTGGCTAGTACAGGTCGAAGGAATCTTAGACGTCTTGTAGCCAACTTTGTTACAAAAACTCAAGCTGAGTCTTTTTGGTCGTACCATCAAGTAAAGGTTGCATGTGTAGTGCAGGTGTATAAAAATTCAGAGTAAATCTGGGGTCGAAAACTAGCAAACCTAAGACCGTTGAGTCAACTTTGTTCATGGAAAAACGTCCTTTTGGCAAACCACCAAATTCTAGTGTGGGTGCAGTGAGAAAGACTGATATAAAATCGGAGTTATATACTAGGATCGGTGCTAGGACTGCACTCATTACTGCGCATTATGAACACCTTCAACCCGCAAATCAAGTTGAACAAAAGTTAAAACAGGTTACTTTTGTCGGGGAGAAGTCTGACTCCAAATCAGAGGTCGTGCACGATGTTCCGAGGAATAAGCGGAGTGTAACCGAATTGTGAGGCTGGATGTCGGGAGACGACGATCAGAGATTACAGGAAATAATAGAGCAAGTAGATTCGACTCCCATTGATAATCTCCCTAACATTGATAGGATCTTAGAGGAAACTATCAATGGAATAATTACCGAAGATGATATTAGTGTAATCGCATTGATGGTGGGTAGAACCGATATTGACAACATTAGGCAGGAGGTTTTTGAAGAAGCCGTCAAAGTTTTGTTGGAAAGTCCGAAAGCATGGGCGATGATTGAGCAAAGTGTACGAAATGTTATAATAATTTTAAGGTACGTGAATAACCAAAATTAAATGAGTCAAAGGGGACCTACGTATTATCTGCCCATTTTTTATGCGGATTTAATTTTCGAGGGTTGCGAAACATTGTTGAGATCGTTAGTTTAAAGGATTATCGAGAAGTACATAAACGGAGGTAGGACTAACTACACTGACGAAAGTAACGTGGTACGTGTAAAAGTCATTGACTTTTTGGATTAAAATGTAAATGGGGCTGTGTAGCAATCTTGGTTGTTTTGTTTTTGGTGTTATCTCGGTTGGGATAGGCCTTATCGTGTCGATAGTGGTGCCTGGAAAGTGTAAATGTATAGCACTGTGTTACTTTGAAGAGATTTTCAACGGAAATTTAACCTTCTGAAGTGCCAGTTAATTAATAAATTTAATTTACGAGGGAATTTCTATACTCTTTTTTTTTCTCTCTAGTTCACATTATCTGTTGAGAACGTGTTGTTGATACTGCTTCCGTAGAAATCAACATGGTACGCACACCACCTCCTCTCCCGATGCATCCCGATCAGGCAGCCCAGCAGAGGGCGCAGGAAGAAGCTCGGGTGCGGGAAGAAGCGCGAGCGCAGGAAGAAGCGAGGGCGCAGGAGGAAGCACGGCGTCAAGCGCAGGATGATGCGCAGCGAAACGCGGCTAGGCCCTTGCTGGAACGCGTGGTTGATCTTTCGGTTGCCAATTTGATTGAAGTATTCCGGGGGGATGGCACGGGTCCTACAGGATTTTTTCCATCTCTTTGAGAATGCTGCAGCTATGGGTCGTTGGACAAAGGCAGAGATGCTCCGTATGTTGCAATTGAAAGTAAAGAGCTCGGCTGCGACATTCCTATCTTCCCTATTGGAATTACATGGACCTGATGTTGATTACGATTTGGTAAAGAAATTAGTAATCGATCGGTTTACGGGTAAACAAACACAACATTTTCATTATGCGAATTTAACAAATGCGATTCAAATGCGAAACGAAACCGTAGAGGCTTTTGCTGATCGCATTAGACGACTGGGGACTTTGACTATAACGCCTCGAGCGGATCCGAACGAACAGAAAATAGTACAGGAGGAGGCAGAGAAGCGGATGCTTCATGCTTTCCTTCATGGACTGAGTGGCCCCGCAGGTCAAGCGACTCGGCATAAGTTCCCAGACACATGGGATGAGGCCGTCCAGTATGCGGTGATGGTATCAGCTGACGAGCGAAATCGTTCTGGCCGGGAACAGAAAGGTGTTTTCTCTACCTTGACAACATGCTACAATTGCCAGCGATTGGGTCATTTGGCACGGGAATGCAGAGCGCCGAGACGGACATTGGCGGGCGGTAAGGGTACCGCGAGTACTCCTAAAAGTGGTGGTAGTAACACTGGTCGAGAGGGTTGTGGTCGTGGTGCCAGCAGCAACAAATCGAGCTCGGGACGAAAGGGTCAGAACCAACCATTAACAAGTGGCGCAGTTTTTCAAAGTTTTATTTGGCAAAATATTCCCTCCTTGTGAATTAATTTTACTTATGATACTTCCCCCAGCAACTGTAATACCACTTTGACAAGAAATATCTATTTTGAGATTATAAGTTATATTATAGTTTCATTTGGGGGAGACAAAAACTCTTGTAAGCAAGTGGAGAGTCTCTTTGAGAGTCTTGCAAGAGTGGAGAACTTTGAGACTCTATAAAACTTGCAAAATATTTTATCAAGCACTATAAACAGAGAACAAATGTGATCACTAGAATGTTGTCAGAAAGTTATTTAAATGGATTTCCCTTGTGGTGAACCCAGTTAAAATCTATGCATTGTGTAGGCCTACTCTTAATGATGGACAACAGTTAAACAAGTACAAAAAAATAATATCGGCATCTATCAGTACTTAAGACAATCAGTATTCACAGAAAGTCAGTAAGATGTAACAGACAGTAGAGGCTGATACCAGATGATATTTGACCAAAATACTTTTACCGTGAAATAACTAGAAATATTGAAATAATAAACTGTTGATATAAAATTAATGAATATACCAACAAACGATCCTGTCAATAGTAAAATAAAAGAGTAATTTTTAAAAATAAGATACCAATATAACTATAAACAATACACCCAGATACCAAAATCAAATGATAGAATCTGAACCAGTGCCAAATAAAATTTCTAAAAATAAAAATTGTGAAAAAAACTGATTTTTCATTGACGTAACGTTTGTTGTTTTTACAGACCAATAGTGGCACAGTTCAAATATAGATATTCTATATACCGGGTGTCCCAGACCAACACATTTGGTTTTTCACAAAAGCAAATTGTTCCATTATAGGCAAACCGGTTGCGCTCTAACCATTGATGACAATTTCAATGTACAGGGTGTTCTAGAAGTAACCTATCCAGACCGGAAGTCATTAATTTTAAATACGAACCCCCACTTTTTATAGAGTTTTTTGGATTCTAGACATTATTTTAAGACTGCTTTACAATTTAATGTGTACACGTAATCCTAACGGTTTGGGAGATATTGGCTGTGGAAGTTTGGTTTTTTCCCATAAGAATAACATGGAGTAAATTTTCATATTCATTAATACTGAAACTTTTACCTTTAATATAACTGTCCAAGCATAAAACTATCTTAGAACCTTATTTTAAGTAATATTTCATCATAAGATACCAATTATCACGTAATTAATTTCAAATTATCTCTGCTATATTGTCAAATTTGTGAAAAAATTAATTAACTTATGACAAAACTATTATTATTATTTAATGATGCTAAAGTGTTTAAGAGAAGCAGCTAAGGCATTTTCATGCTAGACCTTTTTAGTTTAACGAGCGATTTACAGAGATAATGGATGTGAAATTTTGCTCCATGTTATTCGTATGGGAAAAAATCAAACTTCTACTGCCATCATCTCCCAAACCGTTAGGATTAGAGGTGCACACTAAAATGAAAATTAGTCTTAAAATTATGTCTAGAATAATACTATACTATAGAAATACTATAGAAAGTGGGGGTTCGTATTTAAAATTAATTACTTCCGGTATGGGTAGGTTACTTCTGGTACACCCTGTACACTGAAACTATCATCAATGGATAGAGCGCAACCGGTTTACCTATAGTGGCACAATTTGTTTTTGTGAAAAATTAATTTTTGTGACAGTATTAATTTAACTGTTTTTTTTGCCCTTGGAAGCGAAAACACGAGGCTTTTGTTTCTTGGCAAATTTTATTTAGCCAGCTCTGTAGTCCAGTAAATCCACTGAGAGATATTGCTATCCGTGCAGCTGGTTTCGGCAAGGTTTTATTTTCTTCACATGCCTCGTTGGTACATTTGTGTTGATCAATGATAAAAGATGGATTGTCACTAATTAACTTTTCAACCAGAACTGTTATTGTGCTAGTTGTATCCAAAACTAAAATTCCACCGGGATGCATTTCTTGGTTATTATACCAGTCAAGTAATAGTTTCAACATATTGGTATAGGTTGTTCGTCGAATAGGTTTGGTAGCAATGTTTTTTTTCGAAATTTAATGCATGTTCAGAATGGAAACAGTGTCGTCAGTTGTGTCAGTATAAATGCAGGCGAGTATTTGAATAAAACTGTTAAATGCACATATATTTTTCAGAGTAACTTTAGTATACTCTGCACCTTTGAAATTTATGGGTTTAAGCACACTTGCCTGGTTTCCATTCTTCAGTAAACCAACATCACCACAAATCTTTCCCGATGTGTCCATATTTGCAAACTCGGGTTTCCTAACCAAGTAAGAATTTATGCTCTTTTGGGACTATTCCTGCTGAGCCAGATTTTTTTCTTATTCAAAGTCTATTATTCTCATTGCCGGTCCTATTGCCTAAATTAAGAAAGGCTGCTCCTGTTTGACAGGGGTAAAACCTAACTCTTTCCCATTCTCTCTAACTGTATTTTCTAGTTGAACTCCTGATTCCGTAAAGACAACACACATCATTTTGGACTTTTAGTCCAAATATAAATCTGAAGTACCCTTAGTAATGTTAATTCTGCATTTGATACAGTTGTATGAATTACCATGAATACTTGTCCCTTCTGTCGACGAATGTTGCCTTAAATTTATATTAGCTGTTTATTTCAGAGTTTCTCATTTCAGTTTGGCTCTGGCTTTCGCTTATTTTAAGCTGGCCTTCTAAGATCAAAATGTGCTTAGTTAAGAACACATCTGCTCTCATTAGTAATTCTTTGTCCTCGAAAATCACTTGCTTTAAGTTTTTAAGTTCGTTTCTATTCGAGCGCTGCTTGCAGTTACCTCTCCATATTCATAAAATGGAATCATCACCCCAATAACCAAAGGGAGATCTTTCATTAAATCGAGAATGTGTGGAATAAGCTTAGGATAGTACAGAGCACTTTCATACTCTCCATCAGGGGATTGACTTTGGTCACATTCTATTAATATTGCTTCAGCCCAACGTCTTAATTGGTTATTTTGTGTTTCTCCTACTTCTGCAGTTATAATCGTCTCACCAAATTCCACATTGGCCTCTTCCTCGATTGTTTCTTCTTCAAAAAAAAAAAAAACATTAGAAATCAGATTTTTCAAGTTTTTTCTTTATTTTTCTGCTGGAGTGTCTTTTTCAGTAGGCAGGCCACCGTCAAGTTGCTTACCTACCTACAGTCAGGCTGGTGGCAAGCCGGAAGACGTCAGATAAGACCATTTTTTTTTTATCCATACTGTCAGCCTTTAAAATGTCAGAAAAAAAATCGTATATATAGGGAGCGGTTATTTTTTTTCTTTTTTGTTAAGTCTTTTTAAGTGGCTGCCAAGTCGTTGTGTTCTGTATTAAATGAGCTATATCATAACGAATTAAGCAGGTGGGAAAGCCTTCCCGTTCAGCCAAAACTGCTATTTCAAAGCTTTTCTTAATATATTCTGACAACGACTTATATTGAGTGAATGCTTTAGTAGCAGCTGACAAAATAGCCACAGATCTATCTGGTATGAATGTCTTTGGAGGCGGAAAACCTTCATTCAGCCAAAGCTATATCGCCATACTATCATGACTTCCAGATAGCATTTGTGTTATTGGAAATGCGACACCGCTTGTTTGGTCAAAAACTTTGGCTTGATACAGGAAAACTGCAATAGATTTATTTTTGAATGGTAGTGGAATTTTCTTCTCTAGCCCTCCCGTGGTGTCCAATATGAAAGAATTCGAAGGTATTTCCCAAAAGAATTCTCTGTATGAATTTAGCTGAGCAGGAGTCCAATATCGGCAAAAAAATGTATTTAGTCCTACTAATGTATTGACTCCCTGAACGGAGTTGTGTATTTTGCAGTGTTAACTGATAAAAAAAATATTGGCATCGCAGTATTGCTCTTGATTTTTTTCTGCTTCGCGCACCTTAGAGCGTTGGTCGAGGATAATTAGGCGGGTTTTGGATCTCCATGATCTATCAGCCTGTTCGTTTCTTGGAGATAATAATACATCGCGGACTTTTTTTAATTAACTAGAGAGTTCAAGGCCTTTTCTTTTACCATTCCTTTTATTTGGTGTTTGGAATTTCCCTCTTGACATGGAGAGTCAGAATTACACATTTGAATGTATACATGTGTCATAGGCTTAGTTTTAAACTTACTTTACAATTCGCATCGTAGTGAAATTGGAGAGGAGGACATATTTGGACTGTAATTGAAAACGGATATTTTTTAGCTCAAGCTGTTCTGAAACAAGAAGGGGGTTATTATCAAGAAGTGGAGTGGCTTTAACTAAGCTTGAATTCAAGAAATTTTGGCAAATGGTCTTTATTAGTTGCTCAGTCTTTGATTTCAGTTCTATGAATTGGGGACGTTTGGACTGAAAATATCCATTGAAATCGTTAAATCAACAAAAGGTGTATTATAAAAAATGCATAAGGCATTTCAACAAGAGGTTTTTCAGAGTATGGTATGTACGACGGTTTGCTAGAGGATCTTCAACACTTAGAACAGCTCAGTAGTTTTCTAAAGCTGGCCATTGCTCTAAAATACTTATAACACAATCATGTAAAGATAACCATAGTGTTTGTCATGAGTGTAGAATTTTGTGTGGTTCTAATTCAAAGAAAATTTGGAGTTCTTTGAGAGTAGCAGAATTTTTTGGGCTCCGACTAAGGTGATTGAACACTGTCCGACATAAGTCCTCGAGTGAGTTGCTTAGTTTCATACAAGCTTAGTTTGACACCAAATGGGGTCATATGGCAAGCACACTTTGTTATTAAAACCTGTGGATGGTTCTTCTTAATAAGTTTTGACACAGAGTTGGTGTGTCAGAGAGTGTGGTATCAGCACAGAAGCCAATCCAATTTTCTAGTAGCACATGATTTTTTTTCAATGTGTTTATCAACTGTGTATATATACCAATTGCAGTTTCATCTGGACAGTCAACAAAATCAATTAGATCCACTTTGGTTTCACATATATTACTGTAACTAATACATTACTAACTAATACACATTACTACACATTACTAAATAATACTAACAATACTAACAATACTACTAACAATAATACATTACAATAATACTAACAATAATATACATTGTTAACTAATACACATACATTCTTGCAAACAGTTTTTTTTTTTTTTTTTTTTTTTTTTTTTTTTTTTTTTTTTTTGTACTGAAATCTAAGGTTTCGTCAATGTAAACAGAATAAAAATTCTCTTTCAACGTTTCAATAAAATTTCAAAAAAAAGGACGCAAACCATTCCCTATAATATTGGTAGCTATTTGTTTCCCTTAGGAAATCTTTTCCACAGATGATTTTTCTGGAAGAGATTGAATTTAATCCTCAAATCTCAGCTGAAAATACTGGAAAATCATTTTGTACAATAAATGCACAAATTGCAGCCTCTGCATTTTTTACTTTTGTGTTTTCAAATGTAAATGTCTAAATAGTAGGCTGTTTTGTTTGGAATATTTCTTGTGCTTCAATGTTTTTAGGTAGGTTTTCCTTAAACTGTGTTTTATTTTAATTCTGATTTCCCAGCCTTCAACACCACATTACACACTTTGCATACTGATTCAAAAATAGAATTCCTTTTGCCTAACCACTCCTTAAATTCAGGAAGTTTTACCCATTCAGGGTTGAATTTCTTTTTTATGGGCTTCTTAGTTGCCTTTGATTTTTTTGGGTTTGCCAAACACAGGTTCAGATGAGTCAGATGCAAATGAGACCGCCTTGAACCAAAAATAAATTGCTACATATTTAGGAATACATTTCACATTCCCATAAAAAAAATTTGCAATCTTAAGCCACGTTGTAGTTGAACATTTTCTTATATTTTTAATGTCTATTTTTTATGTGATAATTAATTGTGATACAAATGTTCATATAAATGGCCTATTTGAAATGTTGTAGAATATTATTGTTTTAATCAGTTCACAATAATTTTCCCTTGCATGTTATGTGTAATGATTGTACTGTTACAGTATCAGTTGATCTTCATAAGCAGCAAAATAAATTAGTATTTTTGTTTGATGAATTTTAAGCCTCAAAATTAATATTTTGCTATCGTTCTTGGATCTCTGTACTTATGCCTGACTGAACATTGTTACTTTCAATAAGTCTAGATTGAAACCTCTTTGAAAATTCGCCAATCATGCTAGAGTCTTGTAGGAAAAATAATTAAGTACAGAAATTATACAATAGGTCAACCTTCAAATTAAGCATACCCGTTTTTCTTCTTTGAACAGATAATTCGTCATCGAGACTTCGATCTACTAGCATCATTGACTACAAGTGACTACTACTACTACTGACTACTAGCGACCAGCTTCAATCAATCAAGACCTGCGCCGATGGCGGAACCTGCAGAAGACCCTCCGCCTGCCGGGCATGGAGACCGCTTCCGGCACCACAACCGATCCGGCTGACCTTTGCTTGGCAACATCGGAGGACCAGGTGGACACGAGAATCGAGCTTCCCGCACCGCTAACGACTACCCTCGAGCGGTGCCGCGGCAAAAATCTACAGGATCCTGCAAACGGCCTTTCTCAAGGCTATTATGACCGCACACCAGGAATTCCATTGCAGACCGGCCCAGTAACGCCGAGCCTCCCGGGACAGGAGTACAGGGCCCGGAAGAAGTCAGCTGCTGCGGAGCCCTGCCATGGTATGGGCACCAGTTGCCAGGAGGACCTTTCGCCGTGTGGTTTTCAAAACGGTCTTTCTAAAGGCCACCGAACCTATGTCCAGCTCTCGACCCGAACCGCTGAAAAACGACACTGGACTGACGCACTCGTGTCCTCTACTCCTGAGAAAACTATCAGGACAGCTCGGGGTGGAGCCCAAAACATTCTGCTGCTCCCAAAGAACTCCAAATTTTCTTTGAATTAGAACCACACAAAATTCTACACTCATGACAAACACGATGGTTATCTTTACATGATTGTGTTATAAGGATTTTAGAGCAATGGCCAGCTTTAGAAAACTACTGAGCTGTTCTAAGTGTTGAAGATCCTCTAGCAAACCGTCGTACATACCTTACTCTGAAAAACCTCTTGTTGAAATGCCTTATGCATTTTTTATAAAACACCTTTGGTTGATTTAACGATTTCAGTGGATATTTTCAGTCCAAACGTCCCCAATTCATAGAACTGAAATCAAAGACTGAGCAACTAATAAAGACCATTTGCCAAAATTTCTTGAAATCAAGCTTAGTTAAAACCATTCCACTTCTTGATAATGGACCCCCTTCTTGTTTCAGAACAGCTTGAGCTCAAAAATATCCGTTTTCAATTACAGTCCAAATGTGTCCTCCTCTCCAATTTCACCACGATGCGAATTGTAAAGTAAGTTTAAAACTAAGCCTATGACACATGTATACATTCAAATGTGTAAGAAAATTATTATTTTTTCAGGGTTTTAGTAGATTGTCACTATAATTCTGACTCTCCATGTCAAGAGGGAAATTCCAAACACCAAATAAAAGGAATGGTAAAAGAAAGGGCCTTTAAGGTGATTGAACACTGTCCGACATAAGTCCTCGAGTGAGTTGCTTAGTTTCATACAAGCTTAGTTTGACACCAAATGGGATCATATAGCAAGCACACTTTGTTATTAAAACCTGTGGATGGTTCTTCTTAATAAGTTTTGACACAGAGTTGGTGTGTCAGAGAGTGTGGTATCAGCACAGAAGAAAAACCAATTTTCTAGTAGCACATGATTTTCTTTCAATGTGTTTATCAACTGTGTATATATACCAATTGCAGTTTCATCTGGACAGTCAACAAAATCAATTAGATCCACTTTGGTTTCACATATATTACTGTAAATAACCATTATTGCTAACTGTTTTTTTTCTACTGACATCTAAGGTTTCGTCAATGTAAACAGAATAAAAATTCTCTTTCAACGTTTTTTTAACGAAATTTTTCAAAAAAAAAAAAAAAAAGGACGCTAACCACTATTTGTTTCCCTCAGGAAATCTTTTCCACTGCTGATTTTTCTGGAAGAGATTGAATTAAATCCTCAAATCTCTCAGCTGAAAATACTGGCAAATTATTTTGTACAATAAATGCACAAATTGCAGTCTCTGCATTTTTTACTTTTGTGTTTTCATATGTAAATGTCTCAATAGTTGGCTGTTTTGTTTGGAATATTTCTTGTGCTTCGATGTTTTTAGGTAGGTTTTCCTTAAACTGTGTTTTATTTTAATTCTGATTTCCCAGCCTTCAACACCACATTACACACTTTGCATACTGATTCAAAAAAAGAATTCCTTTTGCCTAACCACTCCTTAAATTCAGGAAGTTTTACCCATTCAGGGTTGAATTTCTTTTTTATGGGCTTCTTAGTTGCCTTTGATTTTTTTGGGTTTGCCAAACACAGGTTCAGATGAGTCAGATGCAAATGAGACCGCCTTGAACCAAAAATAAATTGCTACATATTTAGGAATACATTTTCCATTCCCATAAAAAAATTAATTTTCAATCTTAAGACACGTTGTAGTTGAACATTTTCTTATATTTTTAATGTCTATTTTTTTTTTTTTTAATTAATTGTGATACAAATGTTCATATAAATGGCCTATTTGAAATGTTGTAGAATATTATTGTTTTAATCAGTTCACAATAATTTTCCCTTGCATGTTATGTGTAATGATTGTACTGTTACAGTATCAGTTGATCTTCATAAGCAGCAAAATAAATTAGTATTTTTGTTTGATGAATTTTAAGCCTCAAAATTAATATTTTGCTATCGTTCTTGAATCTCTGTACTTATGCCTGATTGAACATTGTTACTTTCAATAAGTCTAGATTGAAACCTCTTTGAAAATTCGCCAATCATGCTAGAGTCTTGTAGGAAAAATAATGAAGTACAGAAATTATACAATAGGTCAACCTTCAAATTAAGCATACCCGTTTTTCTTCTTTGAACAGATAATTCGTCATCGAGACTTCGATCTACGTCCAAAACATCGTTATGGTAGGCGAAATAGTAGGTTGTTTTGTTTGGAATATTTCTTGTGCTTCAATGTTTTTAGGTAGGTTTTCCTTAAACTGTGTTTTGTTTTAATTCTGATTTCCCAGCCTTCAACACCACATTACACACTTTGCATACTGATTCAAAAAAAGAATTCCTTTTGCCTAACCACTCCTTAAATTCAGGAAGTTTTACCCATTCAGGGTTGAATTTCTTTTTTATGGGCTTCTTAGTTGCCTTTGATTTTTTTGGGTTTGCCAAACACAGGTTCAGATGAGTCAGATGCAAATGAGACCGCCTTGAACCAAAAATAAATTGCTACATATTTAGGAATACATTTTCCATTCCCATAAAAAAATTAATTTTCAATCTTAAGACACGTTGTAGTTGAACATTTTCTTATATTTTTAATGTCTATTTTTTTTTTTTTAATTAATTGTGATACAAATGTTCATATAAATGGCCTATTTGAAATGTTGTAGAATATTATTGTTTTAATCAGTTCACAATAATTTTCCCTTGCATGTTATGTGTAATGATTGTACTGTTACAGTATCAGTTGATCTTCATAAGCAGCAAAATAAATTAGTATTTTTGTTTGATGAATTTTAAGCCTCAAAATTAATATTTTGCTATCGTTCTTGAATCTCTGTACTTATGCCTGATTGAACATTGTTACTTTCAATAAGTCTAGATTGAAACCTCTTTGAAAATTCGCCAATCATGCTAGAGTCTTGTAGGAAAAATAATGAAGTACAGAAATTATACAATAGGTCAACCTTCAAATTAAGCATACCCGTTTTTCTTCTTTGAACAGATAATTCGTCATCGAGACTTCAATCTACGTCCAAAACATCGTTATGGTAGGCGAAATAGTAGGTTGTTTTGTTTGGAATATTTCTTGTGCTTCAATGTTTTTAGGTAGGTTTTCCTTAAACTGTGTTTTGTTTTAATTCTGATTTCCCAGCCTTCAACACCACATTACACACTTTGCATACTAATTCAAAAATAGAATTCCTTTTGCCTAACCACTCCTTAAATTCAGGAAGTTTTACCCATTCAGGGTTGAATTTCTTTTTTATGGGCTTCTTAGTTGCCTTTGATTTTTTTGGGTTTGCCAAACACAGGTTCAGATGAGTCAGATGCAAATGAGACCGCCTTGAACCAAAAATAAATTGCTACATATTTAGGAATACATTTTCCATTCCCATAAAAAAAATTAATTTTCAATCTTAAGACACGTTGTAGTTGAACATTTTCTTATATTTTTAATGTCTATTTTTTTTTTATTTGATAATTAATTGTGATACAAATGTTCATATAAATGGCCTATTTGAAATGTTGTAGAATATTATTGTTTTAATCAGTTCACAATAATTTTCCCTTGCATGTTATGTGTAATGATTGTACTGTTACAGTATCAGTTGATCTTCATAAGCAGCAAAATAAATTAGTATTTTTGTTTGATGAATTTTAAGCCTCAAAATTAATATTTTGCTATCGTTCTTGAATCTCTGTACTTATGCCTGATTGAACATTGTTACTTTCAATAAGTCTAGATTGAAACCTCTTTGAAAATTCGCCAATCATGCTAGAGTCTTGTAGGAAAAATAATTAAGTACAGAAATTATACAATAGGTCAACCTCCAAATTAAGCATACCCGTTTTTCTTCTTTGAACAGATAATTTGTCATCGAGACTTCGATCTACGTCCACAACATCGTTCCAGGAGTCGAAGTCACAACAGTCGCCGTTCCCTACGACGGTGCGGAGTTGTTCATCACTTCGATATACAACCCTCCACGTGGAGTTCTTCAGCCCTGGCACCCAGACGTCCTACTTCGGCCCGACTCTCCTCCTGATCGGCGACCTTAACGGGAAGCACAGGTACTGGGGTGGCCGAGTCACCAACAACACCGGACGACAGCTGAAGGCTTACATGGAGGCTCACCTCCACGTGCAACTCCTGGCCCCTGCCGAGCCCACCCACTACCACCACGCTGGCCACAGACCGGACATCCTGGACATTGGCCTCTCCAGCGCCTTCGACAGGGACATCGATGTCTTCGCGGTGTCTGACCTGTCCTCCGACCACGTACCAGTAATCTTCGATCTGCCGGACGATGGCCCGATTTTACATCCTCCCCTGGGTGCCCGTAAGGTCAACTTGGTTAGGTTTAAAATTAATCTTTTAGCTTCGTGGCCCATTAGAGGCCCGTTAGCTACGTAAGTGTGCTCGACCCCCTCCTCAGTCCAGCGCTTCGGGCTGTCACAGCAGGCAGTGGGGAGGGACGGCGAAGCCGTGACAAGTAAGCAGCCTAAGACTTCGCCTGATACGTGAATACCGTGTGGCCACTGACGTCATTTTATACGCCACAGCGCCACTATTGCTCATGGCGCAGTGATGCTACTGCCCGAACATCATTACATAGGCCCCGATAACCCAGTTCCGAATGGAATTACGGTGGATGAGGACGACAGGATCGCCCTCCTACACGACATCAAGTACAACAGAGCCACCTCAACTGCCGACATACGTAGTGCTGATAGACAGGCGATTCAGTTATTCTATAGTGATTTTGCAGGCCATCGTAATTGGCATAGTGCTATCGGTGCCCTGGGGCTTGGTATTAAATACCCTGGCGAAAGTGTATTTGGTGTTCAGTACCCAAGATCATTCGGAGACAAACCCTCAACAACACCAGGAGACGTGCGCAGTGAGTTTATTTCAATAGACAAGACAGGCACAACCACGTCTCAACACGCGGAGGAGAGCGGCTAATATTCACAACCAGGTACGTCATCTCAAGGTAAGGCGGAGGTTGGCATGGCTAACGAAGATGGCGGGTCTGAAGCACCAGCAAAGAAACAGAAGACAGACGAGAAAAAGGGTGGTGGCGGTGCATCAAAACCTGACTCTACGGTGACTCATAGACGCATATTCCCTTGCATTGAATCTAGTACATTTCCCTCAAAATAAGGGTCAATCTTGGCTTCATTCTACATGTTTACTCTTCTCCTAAAGCCGTCCATCCAAGGGAATGAGTTGCCCCGTGATGGATTCTCTATCTTTCCACAGTTAATCATAAAGATACACAAGGGATCAACAAAAAAATTCTTACCAGAGTTTGGGGGGCCTACAATTGGAATAGTGTTCACCTTACCCTCGTCCAAAGACTTATTTAAAAAAAACTATACAAAGTTATGAGGAAATTTCTAACTCTGACTAAACTACTTTCGAATTAATAACAATCTAAGAATCGCTTTTGTTGACACTTCCATATAATAATAAAAACTATCAATTTCAGATAGGGACCTACGTTCATATAAAGGCTTGTTTTCTAATTGATAACGAAAGAGTTGACTTACTTTTAATGAATTAATCCAATTTTTGTGTACAATCAGACAGTTGCTAACTAAAACACCACTAGTATTAAGACTAAAATGTCTGTCGTCACTGAACCACACATCACTATTGAAGATGGCTTCACAAGGTGAGCAGGGTGTGGAGCGCAGCTTGGTCAGTACCTCACTCGCTGGTAGTCCCCGTCGTGGTCTGGATCTGCCTCGAGTGTTTTCTGAAGGTGGTTCTTTAGCTGCACCGCCAGGGTGAAGGTCTGGGACTGCCGGTTCACCATCACGAATGCCCTGCACTTCGCATTCCTCCACCAATCCTGAGACGGGAGTCCAAACACTTCGTGTGCGTTGTAAATCTCCAGTTTGACTATTTGGTCGCCATCGTTTGCCGCAGACCTCAGCGTGTAACGGTATGTTGTGTCTATCCAGCACATACTGCGTAACGTTCCTGATGTCTTCGGGCGATAGTTGCCCCCAAGGCTTGGACCGTCGTCTCCAGCCTAGAGACCTGGGTATGGAGGTAAGTGGCTGGCAACGACAGGCGGCACCCGCCCATCAGCAGTCATGGACGACGTGGAGGTGGTCGGACAGTGCGGTGTTCGTGACGTGGTACCCGGTGAGGAGCGCACCTGTGTCCTTGTACCGTGTGTTGCGGAACCGGCGCCCTTCGGCGTTGTATATTCTAGTAGCCAGTCGGACAGATTTCCCAGCGACCGGCAGGGAAAACTGTCGTGTACAAGTCGTGGTCGCAATCGTCCTTGAGACAGTCTTGCAGCGATATCGAACAGTTGGTCTTGTTCGAATTACAGAGATCCCAGTAATGTAGGATCAAAGAAGGCCCGTCATCAGATTCTGGTTCGACTTGGACTTCTTCATCCCGTTGAATTTGCGGAATTCCGCTCCTTAGTTGTCCAGGTGGATTGGCAGCATCATGAAGAGGAGTGTGACATGGCACACCCGTTGGGGTTCGGAAACGGGGGATGGTGATCTCAGAGATGAAAACCAATCTCTTCCACCTCCTCGTTTCCGCTTTCCTCCGCCTTCCTGTGCTGGTCTTCGTCTGGCAGGCTCTCCTCGGCGGTCGTCGCCACTTGGTCCCGGCACCTCTGTTCGGCGTCCTCCAGGTCCTGGTCCGTCCATTGTTGTCCGTTCTCCTTTTGTGATGTTTGCTGTGTGAGTGGATACTCATCCAAGGTGTGTTCCACTAGGTTGGACTCGTCCGCCCGATCGCCTAGCAACGGTTCACAATAATTTGCAAGGGTCTCGGACACCGACTTCTTATTTACGTTCGCCTTCTTAATAAACGACGAAGTGTAGTGGACGAAAAGTATTAGTGGACGCCTCAGATGCCGATCCAGACTTGGTTTTGCCCATCGAAGAAACTGGACAGAATGAATATACAGACGAAATTAGACATCGCTTCTCGGCCTTTTGGCTAAGATAAAAAAAAAAAAAAAAGGAAAGATGAATGAACACTGGCTTGGTGGGGGAAAGCGGAGGTTGCTCTAAGTGAAAAACGCATGTGCAATGTTGAATGTATTTTTTTCTCTGAGAAGCACGAGATGGCACCTCACGCGGGGGGCGGCAAGCACGAGGAGAGTGGGGGTATGAATGTAAGAATTGTAGTGTGAATGGTTAGGGAAGTTTAATTATAAAATTGTGAAAAATTTCAAAGCTTGTGTGACTGTGGCCCACTCTCCTTAAACAGGGAATTTTTTTGTTATTTATAAGTAGAGTTAGTAGAATTTATGAAGTGATAAGCATGGAAAAGTAAGGTGATGAAAGGTGGACTCTGATTGATTAATATTTATTTTGTGATTAAAGCATGTGCATGAACATTATTACCAGAGAAGATCCCACCTTCTGATATTGTATGTAAAACATTGGAATTATGTGAACTTGAATAATTTATTAATAAAAAGTTGTCAATCTGAATATACAGACGACGAAAGTGAAGAATACGAAGAAGAAGAGGAAGAAGATGAAGAAGCTTATTTGAAAAGTAATGTACAACAATGCGTTGTTGATAATCGTCTGCCACTTAATGTCGCAGAACATTTTTATATGAAGAGAATGAAGGAAAAGGAGATTGGTTGTCCTTATGCTTGGAGCAGTAAAGAACCGACACGAAATGTCAGAATACCTGCCAGAAATATAATCCGCACTTGCCTGGCGTAAGAGGTCGTGCAAGTACCGTAAGCAACAAACCACATAAAAAAGACATTTGCAGCTTTTTGTATCCTACTATGATGACTTCAATAGTACAATATACTAATGTAAAGTTAGCTTCAGTAAGAGTTGGCTTATTACCTCAGGCCAAGGAAAACAACTATAGGCACACTGATGTTGTAGAAATAAATGCCCTAATGGGTTTGGAGTTGTTATCTTCAATTCTGAGGTCAAATGATGAAAGAATAACGTCTTTGTTTACCAAATATTGCTTGAGCTGACCCATTTTTTCGGCAACTATGTCTGAAAAAGTTTTGAAATATTGCTCATGTGCCTGAGATTCGATGACGTTAGAACACGCCTTTTTCTTCTTTGAGCGGCAGAACTATTTTTGCCTTACTTTGCCACGTCCATATAGACTATTGATCTTTGCATGGATAGTACTAGACAAAGTGAGGGGGTAAGCTGCTACCGTACAAAGTGAAAGGTAAAGCACTGATAAAGCACTGGCAGAACACAGATTCGAACCCACGACATCGCTGCCGTGGTCCCGAAGTCTGGCGCGCAAACCACTACGCCACAGACTCGTCCAAACAAGAGAAGAGCCCTGCGAGAAGAGAAACTAATAAAGCTG